>CP125973.1:93603387-94051062 GCA_030063025.1 Avena longiglumis | reverse complement strand
GTTTAACTATTTTCTTTTATACTTTATTGTGATTGTCATTTTTATTTAACCTACTATCCGGAGCAAGGATGAGTGATACATCTATACCTAATGTTTATGAAATATAGCAGAAAAAGGTGTAATGTTTATTTTGCACGACAAAGGGTGTATTAGCAATTCCATTTTCATTTGTTTGAGCTGATCAGAACTCGAGCCTGCTGTTGCTATCAGCTAGGTAGTACTACTTCCTATCAAGGAAAACGATTCCACAGGCTCATGTTTCTTTGAAGCTGAACATGCATCTTTGTAAGCAGATTTTTGACTGAAATGGTTGGAACAATTAACCATTATTGACTTACTTGAGGCTTCGTGCAAGGGCTGGAGTCCTCTCCCTTGTCCCTTGGTGCGATCGAACAGATCCTTCTTCCCGCGGCTACCCTTGTCCTTGTTCAATGATGGTCCACCACTTTTGTACTTTCTTTGAATTCTACCTCTGAAAAAAATCCTCGCTTTGAACCTCCGTTTACACTACAATGGTTGGTAAAAAAAGGGAACTCAATATAAACAGTCAACCAACAGCATAATTCTGAAAGTTAAATACAAATTGTATAGTATTTGATTTGTTGTAAAATGGCCGACTGATGCTGCCTCGGATCTTTTTCCTAAAGGCAAAATAATGCAGTTCTAGCTTGCCTCTGAATACTAACACAAAAGGGCATCAACCTCCTTCGTAGCAGCCCACACTCTTCTCCACACCTCGAGCAAATAACTAAATAAGCACCACCACACGACAATCTCCTCTTCTTGGACCACCTCGAGCTTCCTTGTCGTCCGCCCATGCAGCTGGTACTTGAGTACATTTAAGCCAGTTCAATTCCAGTCATTAATTAGGAAACAATACCACGCTCAATCAACCAATGCCAAAATTGAAATTTCAACCGTCAAGCAACACTAAACACTTAGTGGACTCTGTGATGCTCGGAGCCGAATGCACAAATTTCCCATCCGTGTGTAGCCGAATGCCATGTTTCGCGCTCACATGATCCAATTCCCATGTTCCTACCGGTTTCAGCGTGCGTGTGTTGTAGTATCATGTAGGCTTCAGGGAGAGAAAACAATGTGTGTCATCTGAACAGCAAGTGACAGACGACAATTCAACCAACTTGAAGCGATAAACGTCATCAGATTCAGCACACCACGCACTGTATGACAGAATTCAGGGACTTTTCGTAGCGCGGTCTCAAATGAAAACAAATTACAACAAACACACACAGTAACTATACATGTGCACGAACGCAGTGAAATCTAATCAATTAAGCAGCACGTATAGCATCAGTACTGAAGTTCCAATCCTGCAAATGCATCTGCTAATAGTACATTATTCAAACGAAGACGATGTGCTTGGACTTGGAGTGAGCAAAATCAAGCATGCGCCTTGTCGTTGTCGTCAGCGACGGCCGGCTGGGGCTGGGCCTGGGCCGGGGTGAGCGCCTTCTTGATGGAGACGGCGTGGATCTCAGCCATGTGCGGCACCAGTGCAGTGTTGACCATCCGATGCCGCTCCAGCAGCCGCTTCCCCTCGAACTTTAAAGGACCTGGGCTTGGGGACGGTCGGTGGTGGCCGCAAAGAACACGACATGGAGGCTACCTGATGTCGGGGCTGTGCCGGCGGCCGGAGACCGAATCGTCGGTGTCAGTGCTCCAATTCCGGACGGAACCGCCGGATCCTCCCGCTGTAGCCTCCCCCTGCTAGCTCCGCAGCCTCCGGCTTTCCGCATCCCAGCACAAGGCCAATTCGCTGCATGTCTCCCCAATTCCCCGTAGCGCCCGTTGGAAGGCTGAATTGAGATTGGACTAGAAGGAGTCGCCTCGCCGACTCGCCGTTCATCCAGCTCCGGCGGTGCGTCTGCAAGCCCCAGATCAAGCCCTGCTTTCCGCTTCCCCGACCAGCACCTCGACCTCGATCTTCGCAGCCGACCGGCGCCTCTCACAACCGTGGCTCTCCCATCCAAGCCTCCCATCCAAGTCTTGCTCCTCCATGGATGGCTTGGTCGTTGACCCAGGAGAACCAGAGCAGCGGTTAGTTGACGAAGAAACCGGCCACTTCTTAATTTTGACTTAACGGTGGCAGTTCATGTAATATTACCAAACAGCTAGGCAAAATAGGAAAAAAAAAGCGGACGGAAAATCCTATGAGACGAACCTACCTGAGAAGAAATTAGTAGATAGAGAAGATAGATTGGCATGTCTATCACGGCTAGCCTCTGCCTCTACAAATCAAACTGAACCATATTTAACGAACTACAGCCAACAAGCAACCAGTGAAGGAAATCCCCCAACCAGCACAACGCGCTCCATATAATAATGGTTACTATATGGAATCGGTGTTGAGGTGAGATACCCCACACCCCAGTCTCTGACGAGTAAACGCAGGAGCCATCGTCGATTTAGTTTGTCCTTGTAGTCTGCCACTATCAAGACCACCTTGAAGTGTTGGACATCTCGGGCAGCAGGAACCGCGTCCCGTCATCGCTCGTCGGATCAAACCTTAGGGGACTAGCAATGCGGTGATGGTCGCCAGTGAAGGGGTCCAACACCAGGAACTGCGTCCGGTCCCGGTCTAACAATAGTACAAGTCCATGGCGGCATCCCAGGGGTAGGAAGCAATCGCCGTCGTCGAGCTGCAACGAGAAGCGCCCGAGTGGGACACGATTGGGGGACTCCATAGTAGGATTGAAGAATAGTCCCTCAACACCTCCATGGTAGCAACCGAGGAGGGGAGGGTTGCAGGCTTGCAGCGGTGGTGGCGGTGGAAGCGGCGGGAGAAAGCTGGGTCGGAGGCGAGGCTACACCAGCGCTTGCAGGTTTTCGGAGAGGAGGTTTTCGTCTTCCAGCGGCGGCCACTAGCGACATCTCGCCCTGCTCAGAGCTCATACAGGAAGTTCGTGGTGGTGTCTGGACTCTAGAGTGGAAGCAGCCGCCACGTTGTGGGGTGAGCCAAGACCTAAATTGATAGTCATGTCTGAAAAAAGATTTTGAGAAAAAAATGATATTAGTAAAATACACCAAGAATACTTAAACTTGACACCTAATCATATTTGGAATACACAATGTAGAGGGTCGTATTCACTGACGTGGAAAGTGATGGACCCCAAATGTCAGCCACTACCGTACACGCATAGAAACTATGTTACACTAATAAAAATCAAAAGGGCTAAATTGCAAAATGGTGGAGCTTGAGTGGCACCGCGTCCACACCATGGGGAGCATGCACAGGCGCGGAATGTCGCTAATTTTTTTAAAATAATACATTCTTTTATTCAATTTCACAAATAATACGCGGAACGAGAAATTTACGAAACTAACGGGTCGTCTTCTTTTCAAAAGACGACATTCTTTGTTTAAAAAGACGACGAGCGTCTTCTTTAATTGAAAAGACGGCCAGGATCTGGTCTTTATTCGAGGACGACCGTGCCGTTTTTCGAAAAAGACACCGGATCTGATCATGCATGGTGTGCTAAAGAAGCTCCTAGGCGTCGTCTTTTTAATTAAAGAAGCTCACGTCGTCTTTTCAATTAAAGAAGCTCCTAGTCATCGTCCGTTCAATTAAACAAGCTCCTAGTCGTCTTCTCAAATGAAAACCAGGTTCGGTCGTCTTTCCAAAAAACGACGCCCTTTAGATTCGCAAATTACTCAATCCATGTATTATTTATGAAATTGATTTTAAAAAATGTATTACTAAAAAAGGCCGAAATGTCACCCAGCAAGGCGTCCTCCTCCCTGCGGTTCTGCTCTCCAATATGTGCATGTCCCGTGAATACGACCCTCTACGGTGAGCCAGTGACATAGATGAACGTACTGTATTTTGAAGAGTAGGAGAAGAAGCACGCGAAATCCTGGCAGCACAACGGCATGATGGCGGATTTATGGTGAAATTTTTGCTGAGTTTCGCTAAGCTTTTACGAGGGAGAGGGAAAGTATATGGGAGAAAGGAGGGAGGCGATGGGTAGGGAACAATTGGTATGCACCCCTGACCTTTCCCCGCTTTATATAGGGGTTGGGGGTGACTTGGACGCTCCTCCAAGCCCTGGGGCGTTGGTCAAAGGGATCAACTTGCCCCCAAGTTCCATCCCCTATTTTTAAGGGTTTCAATCTTATCCTCTTATCCCAATCGCATGGGCAAAGGGGAAATGGTGCACCTGGCCTATGTGGGCCTATATGACACCCCTCGGTCCATATGGGTCGTCCGGGATATGTGAGCCCCACTAAGGGAACCTTCGGAACATTCTAGAACCTCCGTACAATACCAAAAATCCTGAACTTTTTTGGTAACCCCAAACATACTTTTCCATATGTTCTTATTTTATCTTCGGACCATACCGAAGCTCCTCGTATGTCTGGGATGCCATCCCAAGGCTTTGAATCAAAATCAATAACACCATCTATTTATCTCATCAAACCCTAGCGACATCAAACATTAAGTGTGTGATCCTTCGAGTTCGAATATGCAGACATAATTGAGACACCTCTCTGATCAATAACTAGTAGTATCGTGGATTTTCATATTGGTTCCCACACATTCAACAAAGTTATTTTATCGGTTGAACCACAATGTCGATATTTCAATTAATCTGGTATCTGATTCCCTTTGTCTCGCGATATATTACTTGCCCGAGATTCGATCTTCAGTATCGTCATACTAGTTTAATCTCGTTACTAGCAAGTTCTCTTTACTCGTGCTGTAGAATAGGATCTCCATGACTAAACATATTTTCACATGCTTGCAAGCTTTAGGATGCTACACTACCGAGAGGGCCAAGAGATATATCCCTGTCACGTGGAGAGTTACATCATAGTCTTGATACATGCAACCCAACAAGCACCATCAGAGATACCTAAAAACAACTTTTATAGTCACCCAATGACGAAGCGTCGATGTCCATAAGGTATTCCTATGGTACAGGGATCAACATAATTGCATGATCTAAAGAAAGGTACTTGACATACGTGAAAGAGATAGCAATCAAAGTAAGTGACACGATAAAAAAATTATGCTTTAATTTGGGTTTGTCCATCACATAATTCTCTTAATGATATGACCTCGTTATCAAGTGACATTATCCATCCATGGTTAGGAAAATTTAACCAACACTTGACTAACGAACTAGTCCATAAGAGGCTTACTAAGGATATGGTGTTATTTATATATCTATACATGTATCTTGTTTCTATTTCATAGAATTATAGCATGAAGAAATGAAGAATAAACGCTTATCATAAACATGAAATATAATAATAAGCAACTTTATTATCAGCTCTTAGGCATATTCCCAACATGTAGGTCTAGTGACTTGGCTACTTCTAGAAAGAAGTTAGACATGGGTGTGGATAGTCCACGATCTATGTGGGATTTGAAATATACCTCCCCCGGGTTGAGGTCGAGGAGGGTATTTGGATTCCTCAAGCAACCTCCACTTGAACGACGGAGGTGGCAGGTAACCCCTCGATGACGAGGGCCTTGATGTCGCTAGCTCCAAGTATAGGGGCAAGCCATTCGCCCCGAAGATGCCTAGCGGAGGCCTCATTGCCTTCCGCCGCCTCATAACGTCCTGCACCATTTTTGGTCACCGCCACTAAGTGCTCGCCATAGCGCTCGTCCATTCGCCAGGCACTGGGTTCGCTTCCTGGATGGGGCAATCACTTCCTCTCTCACCACTGCACTCAAATTTGTGTCCATATCGGGCATCAGAATTATGGTTGACGGGTGGAAGAAGGGTTCGCCATCGCTCATGGTGAAGATGAGGATCATGAGAAAGAAGAAGGGCAAAGAGGCGACATGAGAAGAACGGGATAAAAAAATTAGCTCACCACGGTGGTAATTTATAGGGCTTAAGATTTGTGCAAATGTGTACACGGAGTAACGTGTGCGCAACACATGCCGCCACATCTCCGCCATCACTCCACCACGGCATCGCAATCATCGCCGCGTTCAGAATTCCACGCGCGGTAAAGCGTAATGATGGCTAAGTGTGCGCGTTTGCGGTTTCGAGGAAGTTACATTGACCCGAGGCGTCACATATGGGACGAAAGCGCAGGCGAACGATCACCATTTAAAGATTCTTCTGGTAGGATGGAATGCCTCCGACTAGCAGAATGAAGTGATGAACATATGAAGGTTTTATGAATTACTTTGAAGACATAAACATTAATATGTATGGTTTTGCAAGAGAGCTTAAAGATTCTACTTGCTGGTCAAGACTATCCTAGACTGAGCATCCACAATCATTATGAAGACGATGCAGATCTTAAAGTTCTTCGAGGATACTGTTGAGGATATGCATAATGGGTTAACCATAACATGACCTTAGCCCGGCTAATCCAGGTGGCCCGTAGATGGTGGCAAGACCTATGGCCTGTCGGGTAGCCGAGTTAGATAATTTCAGAATTGAGACCTAGCCGGATCCAAGAAGGCTACACGCACTGCCTATGACAAAGCCGAATCCTTGGAGTATACGACGTAGATCTATTTGTATTAGTGTAGAACTCTTTAATCTTTTCGGCTAGGACCACTCCTTGTAACCCTAGGTTCTGGCATCTTTATAAGCCGGATCTATGGGACCCTAAGGCACAACTTACACAATCCACATAACCCGACATATCACCACCGTCGTGAGATCTGAACCTGTGTAACTCGTGTTACACGTCCTTCTCATATGCTCGTCGTCTCTCACCCCCGGCTATCTAAACTTGCTATTATATGTTGGGAATATGCCCTAGAGGCAATCATGTATGATGAGATTTCCCATTGTATTCATAAATATATTAAGTAGTCCTTGTATAAACATCTGATGTGTATCATTGAATATGTGATTCGGTTGTGAAACTATGCATTCATGTTGTTTGTACTAAATATCCTTGGTCATTGAGGTTATGCTGGACACACAACTTAGACCAATGTGAAAGTTGGCTTGATGACTCGGTTCCACTTGTCATGGGCATGGAGATGCTATTCCAACTTACACAGATTCGGCTAAAGAGTTTAGCGAGTCGGATTGACCAATATTGAGGTACAACGAACTAGTTGTCATTTGTATATCTCAATCAATGTAATCCTTAGACCTGAGGTTATTGCATAGTCCGAGTTGAGGATCATCGACTTAGGTTCTGTCAGACGTTGATCCATAATCGCGATTATAAAGGCGAGTTCGGTCGATCGAGAATCAAGCTGCATGATGTGAATAACCAAGATGGGATTTTGCCCCTCCACTTGGAGAGATATTCTCTGGGACCTCTCGTGAGATATGATTCGGAAAGCATGGCCATGCACGACTCGGTTAAGTCTTAACCGAGGCGATCGACTAAGAGTTATTCGGGTGAATCACTTATCTCGGATTGAGAAGAGAGTCAGACTATTTAAGGGATGACAAATATTCGCCTATATCCTGACAAGGTATATCGTGAGGCAAAAGGGACTCGGACGTAAGTCGCATTGGAAAGGCAAGTCGTCATGACTCTTTGGTACTTGGGAGTCGGCACGTTCTGCTAGGAGCCGCTACCGACTGATCGATTGAGAGTCGGACTCCAATCGTGTCCAAGTAGCCATGAGCCTGCGGGGTCACACACTTAAGAGCGGGAGCAAGTTCGGATTGGATCTGAACCTGTAATCTGGTTGGGTTGGATCTAAACCGGATTAGGACTGAGTTAGTGAGTTGGACTCACGGTGACTAGTATTATATGGGGTTTAGTGAATGTGCCGCGCGAGCAGAGCCCACGTTTACTCCCTATATATAGTGGAGCACCGTAACTCAGAAAGGTTAATCGTTGTTCGGTTAGGTCATTCCATGTGTTGTAAACCCTAGCTCCACAGCAGTCCAGCCGTCGTACCGAACCTAGCAGTTCGCCGCCGACGCTCCTCATTGTACGTGTGGATACCAGCAGAGGTGTTGTGCGATCAGCACCAGGACAATCGGATCGTGAGGACTGCACTGCATCAACTGACGCGCTACATCGCAGAATCCGCAAATCGCTGCTAGTGGTAAACCTCGTGGCCTTCTACCTCAGCTAGATCTTGGGATCACCACGTTAGAGGAAATTTTTGTTTTATCTCCGCGTGGCCCCAACGGGGTATCGGGCGATAGCTTCGGTTTTAGGCTCGAGATCTCGCATATGTGATATGCGGTTGGTCAGTAGATGAGATCTATGTCTGTTTTGGTGGTCGGTCTATGAGATAGATCGGTTTTGTACAATGTTGATTGGATCAATCGTACTCGGGAATGGTAGATCTGATTTCCGTGATCATACAACCGAGGTCGTGGAACGACATACCCTACCGCCGCCATCGCAGACCGTGACACGTAAATCCAGAGACGGTGATCGAAGATCAAAAAGTTTGATCGAATCGGAACAATGGTCGGAATCCATGTCCGGAGCGTAGATGAGATATACGTTTTCGTAAAAATCGTCGGGCGCTGCCCCTTCGATCCCCGCCTGCTATCCGGCTAGCGGGACCGCCGGCTTCGTAGCGCCTTAGATGTCGTTGCGAGTTTCACAGCGCCGATAGATATTGCATCTATGCATAACTTGTTTTTGTAGGAAGTTGTGAATGGTATGGTTCATGTGCATGTGATGTATGTGTGTGATCCATACATGATCTGCGAATCACGGTTTTTGTCAGCCGGTTGGAGCCTAGGTGCTGTCATTTTATTGTATAACGACCTGCGTGTCGGATTCTCTATGTAATTTACTTTACGAAGCTAGTGTAGATGTTTGGAGAACCGGAAGGCATGCAAGGCGTTGTACATGTCGCGACATGGAGTAAGACAAGTGACAAGAGTTGGCACGAGTCGGATTAGGCTTCGTGGAGATGGAGATCGCCATGAAGAGAGCCATACCATTTTCACATTATAAATGCTTTATTTTGTGTTATTTTATGTCTCGTTTTACCTCTATTAGATAGTCGGTAAAATTTAATCCCTCTAAGAAGGTCTAGTTGGTTTTCCATGATGTTTGCACCATCACAAGTTGGACATTTTTGGTAGTGGGCTCATAAATTTGAGGTCTTGCCAATTCTTCCGACTAGGTGGGTTCGAGTCGGACTCTTCTTGCCAAACACTCGGTAAGCTAGACGGTCTATCACAACGGTTGTGGGACTCGGGAAAAGTCGGATAGGATCCGGCATGTGATGCCACCCGTCCAACAGAGTCGTATGAGATACGATTGACAAGGAGTTGTCTACCTAGATCACTTGGCGGCTAGCGGTGATGCTAAAGCTCACTAGCCGACTTGCTTATTTAGGATCTGAATCACTAAGCAACCATCGGGGTGTTGGTTCTAGTGGGAGCATAAAATATTAAAATGTTTAATATGCTTGCTCTTTCATGAATACATGTCTTAAGTGTTTTGCATATTTTACATTGTAGATCATGGCACCAAGTAGCAGTCACTCTCAGATATCCGTTTTTGCATTGAGAACCATTCTTGAGAAAGATAAACTGAATGACACTAATTTTACCAACTGGTATTGAAATCTGAGAATTGTTCTCAAACAAGAAAAGAAGGACCATGTCCTAGACAACTCACTCCAGATGAGCCGAATGAGAATGCGATCAAGGTAGCCACCAATGCCTACCGTGCTAAGGATGAGTCCACGGATATTAGCTGCCTTATGCTTGCTCACATGGAACCGACTTGCAAAAGCGGTTCGAGCATGTTGAGGCCTACGATATGATCGAAAGCCTCAAAAGTATGTTCGAGCTCGAAGCAAGACCGAGAGGTATCAAGTCTCTCGTGCTTTGCTGAGTTGCAAGCTTAAGGATGGTGATCCACGAGTCCGCATGTGATCAAAATGGTTGGTTATGTGCGTCTCTGAGAGGCTTGGCTATCCCATAAGCGAAGAGTTCGCTACGGATATAATTCTGAACTCTTCCTAGTGCATATGGGCGTTCATTTGAACTACCACATGCATGGTATGGATAAGAAGCTTCTTGAATTACATGGGATGCTCAAGCAGAGGCGGATCTCAAGAAGGGCGCCATCAAGTGTTGATGGTGCGAATAAGGCTAAGTTCAAGAAGAGTTCTTAGACTAAGAAGAAGGCTAAGTCGAGGAAAGGTGCTTAGGACCCAGTCCCAAGCACTTCCTCGTGGACTAAGCCATCTCCTTCACCGGATCCACTTGCTTCTACCGCAAGGGATGGCCACCGGAAGAGGAATGACAAGTACTTGGCCGACAAAGCCAAGAGTGGAGGTATGACTTGAGCTCGGTACACTTGTTTGCAATCTTATAGACATATATCTTCGATGCACCTAATAGTTCTTGGGTATATGATACGGATCGATTCACATCTGCAACTCGTTGCAGGGACTGGTAAGAACTAGGAGCGTAGCAAGAGGCGAGGTTGATATTCGAGTCGGCAACAAAGCAAGAGTTTCTGCGTTAGAAGTCGACATGATGCAACTTCATTTACCTTCCGGATTCATTATGGAACTAAATAATTGTTATTATGTTCTAGTGCTCCGTCGAAACATTATTTCTGCTTCATGTTTGATGAGGCAAGGCTATGAGTCGAATATCAAGAATAATGGTTGTTCTTTGTATTTGAATGATATGTTTCACGGCTTTGCACCCGTCCAGGACAGGTTATTTATTTTGAATCTTGATGGTGAGTCGGTTTATAACATAAATGTTAAAAGGTTGAAACCAAATGATCTGAATATGACTTACTTTTGGCACTGTCGGCTTGGTCATATAAGTTGGAAACGCATGAAGAAGCTCCATGATGATGGACTCCTAACCGTTCGACTTGGAGTCGCTCGAGACATGCGAATCTTGCCTACTCGGCAAAATGACCAAGACACCTTTTGCAAAGAGTTGCGAAAGGGCGTCCGACTTGTTGGGACTAGTACATAGTGATGTATGTGGACCAATGAGCATGACAGCCAGGGGTGGTTATGAGTACTTCATTACCTTCACTGGTGATTTGAGTAGGTATGGATATATCTACTTGATGAAACATAAGTCGGAAGCCTTTGAAAAGTTCAAAGAATTCCAGAATGAAGCACAAAATCAACTCGGCAAGAAAATAAAGTTTCTTCGGTCGGACCGAGGAGGCGAGTACATGAGCCATGAGTTTGATGACCATCTGAAAAGTTGTGGAATAGTTCCTCAACTTACTCCGCCGGGAACGCCACAAAGGAATGGTGTTTCGGAAAGGCGGAATCGGACCTTGTTGGACATGGTACGGTCAATGATGAGTCGGACAGATCTACCTTTTTCATTTTGGGGTTATTGTCTGGAAACAGCGGCGTTCACACTAAACAAAGTACCATCAAAATCGGTAGATAAGACACCGCATGAGATGTGGACAGGCAAAAAGGCGAGTTTGTCTTTTCTTAAGATTTGGGGTTGTGAAGCATTTGTCAAGCGACTCCAGTCGGACAAGCTTATGGCCAAGTCGGATAAGTGTATTTTTGTTGGGTATCCGAGGGAAACCTTGGGTTACTACTTCTACAACCGAGAAGAGGACAAAGTGTTTGTCGCTCGAAACGGTGTCTTCCTTGAGAAAGAGTTTCTCAGTTGGGGAGTAAGTGGGAGCACGGTGCAGCTCGAAGAAATTCGAGAGGAACCGGCTAGTAGCGAGTCGGCAAAAACCTTGGAGGTTGAGCCGGTCATGGCAGTTGAGCCGGCAGCAACACCTGTACCACGAAGATCGGCAAGATTACGAAGTGTTCGTGATGTGTTACTGTTGAAGCGTTGATGAGCACGAAAATTATTCGGAGCGATGGTGGATTCGATTCAGTCATGGCTTGGAGCCATGAGATCCGAGTTAAAGTCCATGGATGAAAATCAAGTTTGGAACTTGGTTGATCCGCTGACGGCAAGACCCGTCGTGTGCAAATGGGTCTTTAAGAAGAAAACTGATATGGATGGAAATGTTTCCGTCTATAAAGCACGCCTTATCGCGAAGGGGTTCCGACAAATTCAAGGAGTTGATTACGACGAGACTTTCTCGCCCGTAGCGATGCTTAAATCAGTTCGGATCATGTTAGCTATAGCAGCCTATTTCGACTATGACATATGGCAGATGGATGTCAAAACGGCTTTCCTTAACGGAAATTTAACCGAGGACGTGTATATGATACAGCCCGAGGGTTTTGTCGATCCGGCTAATGCTGACAAGGTATGCAAACTTCAGAAATCCATTTATGGGTTGAAGCAAGCATCTCAGAGTTAGAATGTTCGCTTTGATGAGGTAGTCAAATCGTTTGTCTTCATCAAGAGTGATCATGATTCTTGTTTATACAAGAAGTCTAGTGGGAGCAAAGTAAACTTTCTAATCTTAGATGTGGATGACATATTACTGATTGGAAATGATGTCTAGATGTTGCAAGAAACCAAGGAATCATTGGAAAGGAGTTTCTCAATCAAAGACTTGGGTGAGGCAACATATATCCTCGGAATCCGGATCTATAGAGATAGATCAAGAAGGCTCATTGGATTGAGACAGAGTACTTATTTGGACAAAGTGTTGAAGAAGTTCAACATGGAATCGTCTAAGAAGGGGTTCTTACCGATGTCCCATGGTGTAAAACTTAGCAACACTCGGTGTCCTTGACAACCGATGGCGAAGTCGGATGAGTGCGATTCCATATGCTTCGATCGGATCCATCATGTATGCCATGATTTATACTAGGCGGATGTTTCCTATGCTCTAAGTGTTATGGCGGATACCAGGTGATCTGGAGAGATCCATCGACGGTCTAAAATATCCTAAAGTACTTGAGAAGGACTAAGGATATGTTTTTGTTTTATGGTGGTGAAGATGAACTCGTGTAAAGGGTTACACGGATGCGAGTTATCTTACCGACTCGATGATTCTCGTTATAATCCGGATCGTGTTTATTATAAGCGGAGGTGTTGTGAGCTATAAGAGTTCCAAGCAAGAGATCTGCATCTACAACAAAGGTGAGTATATTGCCCTCGGGCGCAAAGGAAGCTGTTTGGATGAGGAATTTCCTCATGGATCTTGGTGTGGTTCAGGGCTCGTCCAATCCGTTGGACGTGTATTGTGACAACAATGATGCTATTGCACAAGCCAAGGAGCCTAGACAGCACCAGAAGAACAAGCACATACTCATGCGGTACCACCTGATTCGCCAGTTCGTGGATCAGGGTGATATCAAGTTATGCAAGGTACACACGGATGCAAATATTGCGGATCCGTTGACAAAACCGTTACCCTAGCTGAAGCATGAGGCGCACCTAAGATCCATGGGCATTAGATGCTTAGACATGTGATGTCAGAAGATTGACTCTAGTGCAAGTGGGAGACTGTTGGAAATATGCCCTAGAGGCAATCATGTATGACAAGATTTCCCATTGTATTCATAAAGATATTAAGTAGTCCTTGTATAAACATCTGATGGGTATCATTGAATATGTGATTCGGTTGTGGAACTATGCATTCATGTTGTTTGTACTAAATATCCTTGGTCATTGAGGTTGTGCTGGACACACAACTTAGACCAATGTGAAAGTTGGCTTGATGACTCGGTTCCACTTGTCATGGGTATGGAGATGCTATTCCAACTTACACAGATTCGGCTGAAGAGTTTAGCGAGTCGGATTGACCCATATTAAGGTACAACGAACTAGTTGTCATTTGTATATCTCAATCAATGTAATCCTTAGACCTGAGGTTATTGCATAGTCCGAGTTGAGGATCACCGACTTAGGTTACATCAACGCCGATCCAATGGCGGGGCTTATAAAGGCGAGTTCGGTCGTGAGAATCAAGCTGTGATGTGAATAACCAAGATGGGATTTTGCCCTCCACTTGAGAGATATTCTGGGCCCTCTCGTGAGATATGATTCGAAAGCATGGCCATGCACGACTTGTTAAGTGTTAACGAGGTGATCGACTAAGAGTTAGTCGGGTGAATCACTTATCTCGGATCCGTAAGAGAGTCGGACTATTTAAGGATGACAAATATTCGCCTATAGCCCGATAAGGTATATCGTGAGGCAAAAGGGACTCGAGCGTAAGTCGCATTGGAAAGGCAAGTCGTCATGACTCTTTGGTACTTGGGGTCGACGCGTTACGCTAGGATCCGCCGCTACCGACGATCGATTGAGAGTCGGACTCAATTGTGTCCAAGTAGCCATGAGCCTCTGGTCACACACTTAAGAGCGGGAGCAAGTTCGGATTGGATCTGAACACAGTCTGGTTGGGTTGGACCTAAACCGATTATGGCGTTAGTGAGTTGGACTCACGGTGACTAGTGTTATATGGGCTTTAGTGAATGTGTCGCGCGCGAGCCCACGCTCACTCCCATATATAGTGGAGCACCATAACCGAAAGGTTAATCGTTGTTCGGTTAGGTCATTCCATGTGTTGGAAACCCTACCTCCACAAAGATCCGGCCGTCGTCGAACCTAGCGATTCGCCGGCCCTCCTCATATGTGTAGATACCGGCAGAGGTGTTGTGCGATCGGCACAGACAATCGGATCGTGAGGATCTGCGCATCAATCGACGCGCTACATCAGTAATCCGCAACCGCGCGTCTATTGGTAAACCTCGTGGCCTTCTACCTCAGCTAGATCTTGGGATCACCACGTTAGAGAATTTTTTTTGTTTTATCTCTGCGTGACCCCAACATTATAATCCCCTCATGGCGCTTGTCGACAATACCACGACACCAAGGAAGCACTAGATCAACCCTAACTATCGGTCGGAGCCTAAACACTGAGGTCCCTACCCTCTCCCATCGCTGGAATAGCCGATGGAGGAGGCAGGGTCCGACTTGGTGTTAATCGAGCGATGGGATCACCGAGATCCTTTTTATTCGAGAATGAGGTTCTCCTCCGTTCGAAATAAGTGTACTTATAGATTTTGTCTAAGTCAAAACTTTAATAAATTTGATCAACTTTATAGATAAATATAACAACATATATTACACTAAATTGACACATTATAAAACTAAATTTGAAAACACATCTAGTGACACCAATTTAGTGTCATAAACATTGCTACATTTTTTAATAAAGTTAGTCAAACTTTATTAAAAAAATACGGATGCAACTTTATTAAATTTGACTTAGAACAAAAATAGAAGTATACTTATTTCGTACGAAGGGAGTAGGTTATGAACAAACCAAACCCAGTCGTAATTTCCAGCCCAAGCCATCTTTCTCTGCTCACATGCCTCTGGCACCAAGTCTGCTAAGAGTAGAGAAGAAAAAGTCCACGACTTGCTTACACGAGACAGTTCCAAGAGTTTTATACTCCCAGTTTCTTGAAAAAATCGCGGTTTATATTTAATCGCGTGACTTTTGCAGCCTAGGTAGAGAACGATTTTTCGAAGCGCACGAGTTGTACGGAGCAAAACAACCGCCAAAACTGGCCGTGTACCTCCACGTGGTTCACGGCCACCAGCAGGCCAGGAGGGCGAGAACTGCAGCACTCTCCCGCTCGCTCGCTCGCATGGCTCCTTCCCCGCGTAACCAAAGAGGCTAATCTCCTCATGATCATTCTCGACCAGAAATTTTTGAACGTGCTCGGCCAGGATATTCTCTCCGAAAAGAAGTCGGAAATTCCACGGCCACGGCACTGGCGGCCCAGCGCACGGAAGAGTTTCCCGGCAGGCACAAGAGTCGGGGAGAAAAATGGTTTAACAAAGAACCATAGCAGCAGCCGGGAAGTTGGAACTAAAAGATTTTTTAAAAAAAGATACACGCACGCATAGCAGCAGCCGGAGGTGGGAAGCAGCGCTGCGTCGCACGGAAACCCAACCCAACCCACCCCCTAAACTCCGGCGAGGTCGCGCCCCCGCGCTCTCGTTCGTCCTCTTCCTTCCCCGTCTGAATCCCACCGACCAGCGCAGAATCGGGGTACCGAATCGGATCGCGCGCGCGAGCGAGGCGAGGCGAGGGAGGGGAGCGAGAATGCCGCCCCCGGCCGCGCTGCTCCTCACCGCGACCTTCGGCTCCGCGCCGGCGGGGCTGTCGCTGAGCGGCCTCGCGCCCAGGCCGCCGAGCCTGCGGGCCCTGCGGCGGGCGCCCGCCTCCCGGATCCGGCCGGCGAGGATCCGCGCCGCGACGGCCGTCGGCGGCGAGTTCGGCGGCCTCGGCAGGCGCCGCGAGTTCATCGGCCGGCTGCGGAACGTGCTGCCGGGGGGCAGGTGGTGGCGCCTCGAGGACGAGGACGAGGACGCGGGCGGGCGCGCCGAGGCCAGCGGGGCCACGGCCGCCTCCGCCCTCCAGCGGATGTGGGCCCTCGTCGCCGCCGACCGCTGGGTCGTCTTCCTCGGCTTCGCCTCCCTCGTCTGCGCCGCGGTAATGCCGTTTTCTCGGTTAGGTTGACCGGGTGGTTTGGATAGGTTTTGTCTGGTGGGTGTAGCGCTGACGCTGGGTGTGTGGTCGTGGTTGCAGCTCTCGGAGATCGCCATACCCCATCTGCTCGCGGCCTCCATCTTCTCCGCGCAGAATGGAGGGGCCGTGTTCTACACGAATGCCAAGCTCCTGGTTGTGCTATGTTTGATTTCCGGAGTGTTCAGGTCAGTTATTTATTTCTTCAGACTGAGCTGGCACTGTGCATAGGATCACATGACAATCTATACAATGATCTATTCTGATCACATTGGACTGAAATAGCTGGATTGGATGTTTACCGTCACTTACACATTGCACGGTCTAGTTGAGAATGCAAAAACTTGAAATGTGCTGCTAGTGGATTATCTAGGATTGGGAAATGTTTTGGACTGTGATGAACTTGAGAGCTGATATGTTTCCATTTGGATGAAGGATAGAATTGGCAGTATCACTGAAACACAAACTTAAATTCTACATTGTTCATTGTGAATGTGGTGACAGAATTCGTACGATCGCTATGAAATACAAACTTAAATTTCTGCAATATACATTGTGGATAATTGCATATGCACAGACAGAAGTTCTGTGAGATAATCTGCACATGCCTTTTTTTTTTTGCATTCAGCATGCTTTTGCGAGTTTTGTTTAGGTTGCTTATATAGCTCATGTCCCCCTTTTGCAGTGGTGTGCGAAGCTGCTGTTTTGGTATTGCGAACATGATATTGGTAAAACCATGTTAGATTTCATGTAGTTTAACAAGGTTATTACTCTCATGTTGCCCTTTGGTTTGATCAGTCTCTTACAGACATTATCTTAACTTTTGTCTTAGGTCAAACGAATGAGAGAAATGCTGTTTGATTCTATCCTTTCTCAGGTAAAAACAGGAAAAGGAAAAATATGTGTGCCGGAATAAAACTGACTAGTGCCCATGATATTTTTCTGTTATTTTAGTTTTGGTTGGAATTGCTATGAAGTGTCTTAATTGCACTGTATATTGTGCTAGGATGTTGCTTTTTTCGATGAAGAAACTGTCGGTGATTTGACAAGTAGGCTTGGTTCTGACTGTCAGCAAGTGTCTCGAGTTATTGGCAATGATCTTAATTTGATTTCACGCAATTTGCTTCAGGTGAGAAGATTGTTTAGTATCTGAGTATACGATAGTGACCAGTAGCCTGAAAAACGCATTTATCATGTTGTGACTTTGTCTCAGGGTATAGGTGCACTGATTTATCTTCTAATCTTATCGTGGCCTCTTGGACTGTGCACTATGCTTACTTGTGGGACATTATCAACAATAATGCTCGTTCATGGACGGTAAAAGCTTGTTCTCACTTCTCATGTACTGTAGTTTATGTCTCCGTTTCTCTACTTTCTTGTTTCCCTATTATATTGCCAGCTTGCAGCAATATCAAGTAAATGTTACATGCAACCTCCTCCAAGTTTTATTAATTTTTGCTGCTTTGAATCTTTGCTCCATGCAAATGCGAAAGAAATCATTATGGTAACTTTGTTTGATAGGTATCAGAAAAAGGCAGCTAAATTCGCACAAGAGTTCACTGCAAGTGCCAATAATGTAAGTTTATGTCCTCTAGTTGGAAGCTATTTGACAGGGAAAATTCATATCTCAGTCCTTTGCGTCATGCTTATATTATATTAATCTAAATCAGGTTGCTCAAGAAGCGATAACATTGGTTAGGACAGTGCGGGTTTATGGGACAGAAAAGCAAGAGATCAGAAGGTAATCACTGTTCTCTCATGTCTCTTATATAGCATATTCTTAACACCCTGCACATGTCATAAACCCTGTTGTACTTCTATAGGTATGCAAAGTGGCTGGAGAAGCTGTATGATGTAAGCTTTCGACAAACAATGGCTTATGGAGGATGGAGCTTGAGCTTGAACTATCTATACCATTCTACTCAGGTATTTGGTGTTACTGTTCAGTCTTAATAATATTTACTAGAAATATAAGGCCCTGGATGGACTTCTCAATTCTCATTTCACTACTGATGAAGAATTCTTCCAAATAAGCTTTGTGTAGGTCGTTGCAGTTTTGATTGGAGGAATATATATCATGTCCGGGAAGTTAACTGCTGAGCAACTGACAAAATTCACACTGTACGCTGAGTGGCTAATTTTGTCTACCTGGTGGATTGGAGATAACTGGTCCTCCTTGATGCAATCTGTTGGAGCAAGTGAAAAAGTCTTCCGCTTGATGGATCTCCTGCCTAGCAAGCACATTACCTCTAAAGGCAAGGCTGTAGAGTGTATGCTGATGTCTAGTTTAGAGTCTCTGTTCTTGGATATATTAATCGTGATACTGTACATTGTTAAAGTAGTCTAAAGCATTTCACTATGGCAGGCCTCAGGCTACAGAAGTTGGAAGGGCGAATTCAGTATGAAGATGTAGCATTCTCATATCCGTCAAGACCTTCAGTATGTTTGCACCACTCCCTTTGGATGTTTTTGTTTGATGAGCACACACAAGCACACATGTATAGTTGGTTAATCAATTTGCGTGTTCTGTGATTATTATGTAAGCTTTGGGTATTTGTGTACCAATCTACCTTGTGGCTCTCAATTTGCAGGTACCAATTCTGAAAAGATTGAATCTAACACTCAATCCAAATGAAGTTGTTGCCATTGTAAGATATACAGAATGATGTTTTTCATAGATCTGACTTCTACAAGTATTGCGAATGCAACCTTTGACATATAATCCTACTGCTCATGTATGGTTTAAAACTTTAAAGGTTGGTCTTAGTGGAAGTGGCAAGAGTACTATAGTTAACCTTCTACTTCAGCTATATGAACCTACAAATGGGCAAGTAAGTTATTTCTACCTCTTGCTATTGTTTCTGTCCCTCCTTCCAAGGGCTAAGCATTGCTGACATGACTATATGCGGTCACTTCAAAAGCAAAGTAGCAAGCCAGTTATTTACTGGTCTGAAGTTATGTCTGTGGTGCAGATATTAGTTGATGGTGTCCCACTCAGCAAGCTTGATACCAGATGGTTTAGGGAAAGAATTGGTTTTGTGGGGCAGGTTCAGATCCATTTAACCCAAAACAGATTGTCGTGCCCCATGAAACATTTTTGTATTTAACAATAACACATTGGTACATGCAGGAGCCTAAGCTATTCCGAATGGATGTTAGTGCCAATATTAGTTATGGCTGCCCAAGAGAAGTTAGCCAGGAAGAAGTGGAGTGGGCTGCTAAACAGGCTTATGCTCATGATTTCATAATGGCTCTTCCTGATGGTTATAACACCATTGTTGACGATGCTCTTCTTAGTGGAGGCCAAAAGCAACGTGTTGCTATTGCAAGGGCCCTTCTGAGAGATCCAACCATCTTAGTACTTGATGAAGCCACTAGTGCACTTGATGCTGAGAGTGAACATTTTGTGAAGGTAAACTATTCTGTGAATAAATGAATAAATTGTGTACATAGTAGAAACTTATAATGTGCATGTGAATAGCCTGTTAATCAGTGTTTTTTCTGCCTTGCTCTAGAGTGTCATCACAGAAGTTAGCACAGATCCTAATGCCAGAAGAACAGTTATTATCATAGCTCACAGGTAATGTATGCTTAGACTAAGTTTTTTGTTGTTAGGAATAAGAACTAAGCCGAAGCCATTTTCTATAGGTTATCCACAATTCAAGCAGCTGATAGGATTATTGTGATGGAGAATGGTGATATCGTGGAGGTAAAGCTTTCGAATCTTGTTGTTTCATCACTGCAAACACATATTGTTAATTCTGAAATACATGATGCTAGGCTCGTCGATATAATGACTTTTAGATTAGGTTTAGTGTTGTGGCTCATAGATGTAGATGCACCCACTATGAAAAAATGTCAAAAATTCATTTCAAAATGTCAAAAAAATCGAAAGAAATCATTGCATGTTCATCTAGACATTCTATGTTCACACACAAAGTTTGTAAAAAAGACAAAAATGTCTTGTGAATAGTCATATACTCATTGGAGCATAAAAAATTACTCCCTCCGTCTCAAAATAAATGTCGCAAGTTTGACAAAATTTGGATAAATCTAGATACTAAATAGTGTCTAGATTCATCCATTTTTTGGCAAATCTGCGACATCTATTTTAAGACAGAGGGAGTACCTTTTTAACACAAGCCACAAAAAATGTTCCTTTTCCCCGAAACTTTGTGTCCGAACATAGAATGTCTGGATGTTTGCACACATTTTTTTCAGAATTTTTTGACATTTCAAAATGTGTTTTCAGACAATGAGTTGCATTTGCACCTGAGCCAAAGTGCATTTTCGATTTTAGATTAGTATTTCCAGGCACTTGTATGATTTTTCAATAACTTTCTGTATAATTGTGCAGGACGGACCACACAGCGAGCTTATCAAGCAGGATGGTTTGTATTCAAGATTAGCTCGGCGACAAAATGATGCCCTCCCGTAGCTCTGAATCATAGAATGTGGTTTAGTCACGCTGTGCTTTATCCAAGTGGAACGGCAGGCGAGGGAGTCTGTCAATGCTGCATTCTTTACAACTGACCATGGCCCGGTTGGACAAATTAATCCAGGCCACCTCAAAGTTCCGGGTTCTAATGATTCACAAATGTGAACTAACCAAACTATATCAAAACGGATCAAGACAGTAAGCGACAGCAGTATACGGAGGATTCAGGAAATTGAGTATTTAATACATGATTCATTTAGTCATACATCGTCAGATGCAACCTGTAACTATTAAGTATAGGCATTCTGGACCACTGAAACACTGTAATTAACTGTTGTATATGAAAAAAAAAACTCCGTGCTACAATTTTCAGGGATGAGATTTACTCCACTTTTGACAGAACTTATACACTCTAAAGGTTCTTTTCAATTTCAAGATTTCCACGCGGAATAAGATTTCACAGGTCACATGTGCATGTCCTGAAAAACATTCAGAGCCTGGAGGTTCACGTTGTTTCATGCATGGCTCTTCATGTGTGCCACCACAAAATGCAGCCACTGCAGTTCTGCAGGGCAGCTTCTCAATATGAATATGATACGTACTATTATTAATTCTATCTTTAAAAATCAAGTCTATTAGCAAACATCAGTGCATCATACATGAAGGTGAGGTCCTACTACTTTTCTAGTTCCAGGATTCTTAGCATTCACTACAAAATGGAACCCAGTTGTCCCTTGAAACTCAAGTTGCTCAAAAATACTTCTGGTCAGGCAGGATCTCAGCAACTACAACCGCTCGAAAATTGAGTATCAGATACTTCTATCCGCATCTTCCCCTCAAGCAGTCTTTTGTTTCGCAGATGTCGATGAAAGATAAGATAGGGCACTATGGCCGACGAACACAAGGAAGACAGAGAGGAAGCCGAGATACTTCAGAGTTGTGAAAAGATCCAGCTGTTCCAACAGAAGAATAAACATGAGCAAAAGGCTTTGCTAGTGCAATTATGTTTACTGCAGGGTGGATGCTAACCTTAACCCAGAAGAGAACATAGAGCAGCAGAACTGCTCCGATTCCGACATGGAAAAGTGATGCGAATGCAGCTGGTCCTGGCAGGGATGGGAAGTTCTTCATGTTGACTCCTAGACGCAAAAGCTGCAAGTAAAAGCCAGAAGCAAATTATCAGCATTAATATGTTGAATAAGCATATTTTCAACAACGTTATGATAGCAAATGAAGATATTATTATAAACCACAAGTAGGAACTATCGACTCACCCCAATCAAAAACCCAATAAAAGGCAAAAGTGTGACACCAGTAAATGCTAGTGAGACTTCCTTAGGCGGCCTCTTCTCTGGTGAACGGAATATGTGTGATATCTCCTTCTGTGGCCTAAACTTTGCCAATGGGTCAACAGCTTGTGCAGGAGGACGCGGGGCCTTCTCTGGGGCCTCCGGCAAGTCCAACTCCAGATGGCCAAGGGCTCGTAAGAACGAATTTTCCTGTAGTAGACAAAGAAAAGTCAGCAAGGCTAAACCAAACAGGATTGTAAAATAATAAATGCAGCGACATACCATTGAAGCATCACCAACTGAAAGCTCGAGGTCGTATCTACCAGAAAGGTAGTAAAATTTCTCCAGCAAACCAAGAAAATCCTACAATTCATTGAAGCACATAAGAATGTTGTTTCTAAAACATTGTCTAGAAATTATAATTCTTTTGGAACCCTTGAGAGGTAAGCAGCAGAAACATGCAGTTTCATCACCACATTTGGCCACAGTAACAGCTTGTCCTTTCATATGGAGCCTAGGAACGCCCAAATCCAAGCTCAACAAAGATGCATCCCACCATTTTCATTATACTACATCCAACAATATTTAATACTCCCTCCGTCCAGAAATAACTGACTTGGGTTTGTCTAGATTCAGAAGTATCTATATACTAAAATGTGTCTAGATACATTCAAATCTAGACAAACTCAAGTCAGTTATTTCTGGACGGAGGGAGTACTTCCTTCAAATGTTCTGCAACTTGGATGATCTTTTCCTTCAAACCTCAATGTCATACAAATGCTAACAAGGTTTCCTTCCTTAAGTTTTTATAAGCTTTCGACCAAAGGTTGTTTGATATGTAGGATTATAAACGATAAGAATTTTATCTATGGGCCACTCTTCCAAACAAACATTTCCACAAGTCTAACCTCTTGATTTCCTATGGCTCATGAGTTCCTATGATTTCACTATGATGTAATCAAACACACTTTAGCATGCCACTACAATCCTATGTATTTCAGAATCCTGTGAATCAAAGAGCTCCTGGAAACAAGTTATGTTGCCTAGCTAGTACCTTCCACGTGGAACCTAAATCAGTGTGTATATGTGTTTTCTGGATAATGTACTGTACGTCCTACTCCTTCTGTTCCAAAATATAAGATGTTTTAGCCTTTTTCTTGATCGCATGTATCTAGACACATTTAGTGTGCAAGTTCACTCATTTTGCGCCGAACCTACAGACCAAAAGGCATCTAGATACATTCATTTCAGAAAAAGGCTAAAACATCTTATATTTTTTTGGAACTGAGGGATAATGAACTAACGGAACACGCTTGCCAAAGAAATAAAGAGCAACCACCAAAAATTTGAGAAACAAACTCTGGAGTAGGTATACTCAACTAGAACTATTTTGAATTGCCTCGCAGAACCTGGCACCACAAATATGTGTTCAACCTTGCTTTCATGCTTCAATTTCAAGAACACCTGAAAACAATGCTAAATCAAGCCAGGAAAAGAACAAGTATTGTGACACTGGAAAATGAAAATTGGGTTTTCTTTCAACCTGGTGAGGTTTAAATGTGCGCCCAAGTGGTGTAGCTAGTTGAAAAGATAGACGTAACTTCTGCAGATGGTTTGCAGAGAGAGAAATTTCTGTATCTTTCAGTAGATCTAACCTGCAATGAGATTGACTGAAAGTGAGACATGCAAAAAATCCTCTTTTTCCACAAAATTAGCATCTAAAACCTCATGCCATTTTTCACACAATTTGATATTTGATCCAGTGATCCAGCATCACAACATGACAAGGATACATGATTTAAATAGTGCAGGATATACTCTTAAAACGGATGTCAGATGTGAACATAGAAAACTAAATACTAATAAGTCGGTATGTGCAGGTTAGGTGCAGAGTAGAAAACTAAATACTAATAAGTCGGTATGTGCTATTCCGGATGAGAATGAACCCTTTGAAAGTGACCATGATTATAGAGATCATGATTACTTGGTGTTGTTGTCAGCATTAACTTATATTCTAAATGTTGGTGTAAAGTATCAATTCTGAAATAGCATGGAATCAAATGCATCAAATAATTTACTTTTCAACAGACTCCACGGTCCCAGCATCGTTCTCAGCAATTCCAATTTCTGCTTTGTCAACTTTAATCAGTCCGGTGACAACAACAGTTTCGGTGTTTCTCCCTCCAGTGGTGTAAACAGTTTCATGTTCTGGATCTTGAAGAGAAATCTTCAAGAACAAAGGGGCAAAAGCATTAAGAATGGCAAATACTTGTTACTATTATATAATATATGAGAAGTGGATTAACAAAGTTTACAGGTACCTCAAAAACTAGTGAATACTTCCCAACATCTATTTTCAGTGGAGCAATGTCCAAGTAATGAACATTGTTCTCAGGGTCAAACTGAAGTTCCTGATACCAGAAAGAAAAAATGTTATGGAATGATAGCTCAAACGCAGAAGAATTATACACTAATATAATGAAAAAGATGTTTCCAAGAGGTAAACAGCAATCTAACGTTGTACCTTGTTGTCAATGGTGATGACCTTGGAGTCAGATCCCAAGACTTGCACAAGATTCACTCTGAGAGGAGGTGCAGCAGATCCAAACACTGTGGTGACTTCAACCTGAAAACAATATACCAAGGGGACAACTTACAGAGAGCTAAACACAACAGAAGTCAAAAGTATGTGGTAATATTGCAACCAAGTGTTATACAATTTCACTCACAAAATACACTTTTTAGCAAGCATTGATGTTATTGAATTGCAACTACAGAATTATTGGTGGGATGCATGAAGGTTAGAAACTATAGCATGCTTGTTTAGAAACAAGATAAATTCAAGACTTGAAAATTGAGTGAATACAGTGCTTGCAAGAGACATGGGGAGTATTCCTCACAGTGACAGACATTGGCAATATTAATGTGCCTAATACAATTTTGCACTACAACGCAAAATAATGTAATGCGGACCCAATCTCAAGATTAACATTATACATCAGGCAAATTCAAAGAGACTAGCATGCGATGATCACCTTGAGCTGATCTTTGGAGGTCAGCGAAAGTACTTTGGAAGGAAGTGAAAGGATCAAAGGAACAAAGACCCTGAAAATTGCAGAAAAGAAATAAGCGTCAAAATAATGTGGGAAGCAAGTTCTTCGAGAATGGCAGAAAAAGGAAAACTTGCCTGTTCTTCTCCAGGAGCAACAAGGACTCAATCTGATTAAAGCAATCCTTTGAACTCCCTGGGAGCCCTATACCAAGAAAGAACTTCGCCAAGCCCAGTATTTTCTCACCAGGAATCTGTACGTTGAGTGTTGCTCGTTACGGGAGGTGCTTAACATAAATTTAATCAACAAGCACAAAACTGAAATGGAAAAACTCACATTCAATTTTCCAGAAATAACATCTGCAAATGAGGTGACACCCCGTACTACAGAAGCAGAAGTTGTTATAGGGCCCTTGTATTCGGAACCATCAATATGCTTCTCATCAAAGTAGAAGGTTCCATCATCTAAGAAAACACATACCATAAGAGATTATCAGCGGTGAGAGGAATATTTTCACATGGAAGTGTCTGTTTCTAGATGGAGAAGTATCAAAATACACGAAGTGAATAGTTTCAGCACCGCCTAGATATAATCTCATAATCTGGAGAGAGAAAATGACTGTACTAGTAACTATCTAAATCAGCATTTCAGTATGCCATAGTTTTAGCAATTTGGTGACTAAGTTCCTACGAGGACTCCTAGAGAAATCTGGCGATGCTAAGTTAATGATATTAAAAAAATCTCTGATCTATCAGCGCCTTTTCTGAAAGCCAATTAACAAAATGTTCATCTCCAGTGAGCACAAAGATGGCTAGAGAACATACCATAGCTCTTGATTGTGCCAAATAGCTTCACGATGTCATTTTTAACGACTCCGATCTGATGGCATGATGCTAAAAATCAAGCTCCGCGATAAAGAAAAACTTCAAATAATATGCATTTGTAACTCAGGCGAATAGATTGCGATGTGTAATTTAGAATGATAAGTTGGGGGTAGATAACTGGTCATATTTTCCGTTTCAAAATATAAGATGTTTTATCTTTGTGAAAGGAGTGTATCTAGACCCCTTTTAGTGTGTAGGTTCACGCTGAATCTACATGAACCTACACACTAAAAAGGATCCAGATACACTTCTTTCACAAAGCTAAAACATCTTATATTTTGAAACGGAGGGAGTATTCTCTGTTGTACATAATTCAAGCCCTTATTATTTTCAAGAAGTCATAACATAGTTCTTCAATGTATATGTACCCATACATTCTTGCTACTTACAATAGAGGAAGATAAAAGGCTCGTGTGTAAGGTTTTCACTTGCATTCAGTTGGGGCCTTTCGGTTTTACAAGGCTTTGTGTCATAGCATGTGATATATTTAGTTGTCCTTACTTCTTTATCACTTGCATTTAAGGAAGATAATCACACAGCAAGTTAATAAAGTTACTCAAGCACAGGCAGAGAGTATATACACACCATGGAGGGATCAATCTCGGCATCTGACAATGAAATAACTCCTGCCAGTGCTTCTAGTGCGATACCTGTTGCAGTACATTGTTACTAAACATCAGTGCCTGAAGATATGCATTTGATTTGCGGTAAAAATCATCCAGGTGAAGCGAAACAGGTTTCACAAAGACAAGGAACCAAAACTGAATAACTGCTGTAATAAGTGTCCCGAGCTAGACAGCTAGGCAAAAATTTATACCAGTTCCTCCCAAACAAAAGTGCAGTTCAACAATAAAAAAAAAACTATTTTAAATCTGTGATCACAATAATATATACTATATAGTAGTGCAGTAGTACGATAAAGCGAAAAAAGTTACCAGCAGCAAATGTGCTAGATTCAGCACTATTGGTGTCATAACGCCATCTACCATCACTTTGGCTAAGTGCCTACACATACAAAGATACAAATCAGGCAACTCTGGTTTGAACACGGGAACAAGCTGTAGGGTTGCAAAAACTACACAAGGAAACTACTGCATAGCATATTGCACTTGCAGTGCTATCACCTTAATTGCATGAAATGTGTTATCCGCATCAGATAAAACAACATTGTGGCCTTGTTCCTGCAAAAACAACATGACTATGTCAACCACCACATTAAATTCAGACAACCACCTAGATTAAGTGCTGAACAAAACAAATAAACATTAACAAGAGAGTGGATTAGAGGGAGTAACCTTGATGCTAAGCAGCCCTCCCACCGAATAGTAGAATTCAAGCAGCGAATTGGTGTCCTTGATCACCGCCTTAAGCCTCGACGCCACATCCTGCCACCAAGGACGAATCTCAGAACACCAACATACAAGCAAATTCCAGTAGCAACGGCAAGATCTCCAGAGCAAAACCCACATCATAAACACCAGCATCAATGCCACATCCTAGGACACCGCCGATCCGGGCCCCGTGGAACAGATCCTTCGCGGACGACGAGGCGGAAGACAGGGTGTTGGTGGCGAGCTTGCACGCCTTACCATCGAGGCTCTTACCCTTCTGCACCCCAAGTATCTTGAACGTGCTGACCGCCTCGTACGTCGTCTCCAAACTGCACAGCGCGCACAGACAAACAACAAACTTAAAACGAGAGCAGCCTTCGAGATTTCAAGTACTCTCGGATCGATCTGAACCAGAATAGTCTGTAATTGCACCCACGGGGGGGAACGCTGGAGATCAGGAGATACGGCCAGACTGGCGAGTGGTCAGGGAACTTACTCGCCGAGGGATCCGTCGGAGGAGGCGGCGAAGAGCTCGACAGCGGCGGATCTGTGCGCATCGGAGACCGGGCGAACGGCGGAGGAGATGGGGGCGACGACCGCGGCGACGAGGAGGACGGCGGCTAGGGGCGGGAGCCTCCAGACCATGGCTGAGGTGGCGGCGTCGCCGGCCGGAGAGGCGCGGGGAGGGAGAGGGGTTTAGGAGACTGGGCGGATGGGAGTGGCCAGATCTGCTTGAGGTCGAGGGAAGGGGACGACTAGAAATATTTTTTCGCTCGTTGAGGGGTCAGCCGCCTCGACGTCTGGAGTACGGGGAGTGAGAGGTGCTTTGAGATTCGTGCTGGTTCCATTAATTAAGCTTGTATAAGTCGGTTTTTTCAGTGTTGTTATCGGCCATTTGCTACTCCTACATCTCCTCGTTTTCTTCGTCTTCTAGATACTACTCCTATGTTTGGATTATAGATTCTACATGTATATCTAAATCGCTAATTTAACTAATAAAATATAAGTTATATAGCATAAAAATTATATCATTAAAAATACAGCATCTAAAGTTTTTAATCATATATTTTTTATGTATTTTATTTATATTTTGTTGGTCAAATTCACAACCTAGTTACCGTACGTGACCTATAATCCCAAACGGAGGGAGTAGTAAGAAAAAACTAGTATCCACTCTTTTCTTCTCAAAATAGATGTCATAAATTTATCTAGTTTTAGATATATCTAATACTATATAATGTCTATGTAAACGTATGTCAGATCACAGCTAACCCAGTCCACCACGACTCAGTCTTCTCTTTTACGTGCATCTCGTGCACTAGTCTCACCTGTCTGTACAACGGCTGTAACCTGTACCTATATATGTTGAGTAATACAGACACTAGCCCCTTGTGGTTATATATCCTCGCTTTCTTGAAGAAAAAACTAATATCTACTCTTTCCTTCTTAAAATAGATGTCATAAATTTATCTAATTTTAGATATATCTAATACTATATAACGTCTAGTCAGACCCCAGCTAACCCAGTCCACCATGACTCGGTCTTCTCTTATACGTGCATCTCCTGCACTACCACATGTGCATGATCCGCATAAACGTTTTAACCTGTATCTATATATGTTGAGGAATACAGACACTAGACCCTTGCGGTGCTCAATCTTTGTCTCATAAGTTTACATGGTATCAGACGTCAAGTTTTCCTAGTCTGTGATCTCGTCTTTCGCTGCCCTCCACCGTGCCGCCATGGCCGGTCCTCCACCTCCTCCCAATCCCACCAGCCAAGGCCCATCCACTCTTGTGTGAGCCCCTCCTACCACCACCAGTCCGCTGCTCACCCCCTCTGATGTTGCTCATGCCGCTGACCATCCCCTCTACCCTAGCACAACGGCGGTCGTGCTCACGTCGCCCACGGCAGCGGCACTCTCCTCACCACTCGCCGGCATTTTCATCAACCAGCATGTTCCCTTCGTCCTCACCCTCAACCCACCGAACTACACGCAGTGGCGCACCCTCTTCGAGGTCGTGTTTGCCAAATTTGGCATCACCGACCACATTGACGATCCGTCGCGCGCGGCCGTGGCGTACTGGCTGCAAGACGACGTGCACGTCATGTCATGGTTGTACAACCGGGTGAGCCAGGAGATTTCCGGCTTGGTTCATCAGCGCAACGCCACTACCGCCACCATCTGGAGCTCCATCGCCACCCTGTTCCTAGAGAACGCCGAGCATCAGGTTGTCTTCCTCGCCACCGACTTTCGCCGCATCGAGCAGGGCGCGGGGTCGGTGATCTCCTACTTCGCCAGGCTGAAGTAGTGCGATGATCGCCTCGCTGACTTGGGTGAGAATGTCACCGATCGCGATAAGGTGCTCAACATGTTTCGTGGGCTCGCTCCTCGTCTTCAGTATGCTACTCCAATCCTAACCATGCAGCGCTCGCTCCCTTCGTTCCTGGCTTGCCGCTCCTTCTTGATCCTCGAGGAGAGCCATCAGTCCACCCACTCGGACACCTCCACCGATGCAGCGATGCATGCCGCGCGTGCGCCCACCACCTACAAGCCCGGTGGGTGTGGATCCGCTCCGTGGGCTGGCGGCTCGCTCCAGCTGCATCAAGAATAACATGCAAGAACCGCCACTACGGCTACAAAGGCAAAGGCAAGGCATCTGCTTACCACTCTGGCGGGGGCGGCTGAAAGGATAGAGATGTCGCCCAGAGGGGGTGAATAGGAAATTTTAAAACTATTATGGTTTTGGCTTGATAGAATGCGGAATTAAACTAACGTTTATTTTACAAGCACAAAACCTAAATACACTAGGCTCAACTAAGTGCACCAACAACAAATTAAGCTAAGCAAGATAGCACAAGATAAATATACCACAAGTGATAAGCAAGATATAAGTACTTCAAGCTCGATGGCTATCACAAGGAAAGTAAGCTCGGATATAGAGATAACCGAGGCACGCGGAGACGGAGATGTATTCTCGTGTTCACCACCTTTGGGAAGGGGGCTACGTCACGTTGGAGAGGTGTGAGGTTCCACGAAGGATTCCTCACGCCCACAAAGGCTCACCTTCTTCTCTGAGTCTATCCCACGAAGGAATAGGCCATTTCCTTATGGCTAGCTTTTCCTCCACTCCGTAGATGGCAAGCTCCACAACCACTTCACAAGCTCCACGAAGGAGAATCCCGGGTCTCTTCACAATCTTCCACGAAGAGAACACCGCGGCACCAACCGCCAAGCCAACTAGGAGGTCACCCTCCAAGAGTAACAAGATCACGGTCTCTCACTCGAACAAATCGTAATGGAGAGCTCAACACTTATGCAAGAATGCAAAGTAAGACCACCAAGGGTGCTCAAATCCTTCACTCTCAAATCCCACCAAAGCAACAAGTGCTAGGGAGGAATTAGAGAGGAAGAACAATGGTGGAAGTCAACCAATGACTCCAAGATCTAGATCCAATGGGTTCCCCTCACTTAGAGGAGGAATTGATTAGTGGGGATTGTAGATCTATATCTCCTCTTCCAAAGCCCTCAAAAGATGCAAGAATCATAGGAGGGGGAGTAAGCAAGCTCAAGAGGTTCAACAATGGAGGTCAATTTCGTGGTCAAGAACACCCTAAAACGTTGGGGAAGAACCCCTTTATAGTGGAAAGCAAATATGGCGTTGGAAGAAATCATGCGAACTCGGTTGAAAGTTCTTGGACCGGCTTCAGAACCTGATGCAGTTCTGGACCGAAAACCGAACTTAAAACCAGAATTAGGGTCAGATACCAGTCTCGGATAGACTCGATAGAAAAACCAAAATCCTTGCCAGATCCGGTTTTGGCCCGACACACCACCTTGGTCTGAGAGCTGGTTGAACCGAATCCACAACCGGGATGAACCAGGCTTCACGAAAAATGCAATAACTTTTGCATCCGGACTCCGATTTCGATGATCTTGGGCTTGTTTTGACGAGGACAACAAGCTTTAAAAGATTGTGCAGAGAAATATCATAGCCCAACAAAGGAGGATAGAACCAAATGAATAAAGGTAAGAAGCCTCCCTAAATAAGAACCGATAAAACCTTCAAACTCGAAAACGCCATAGAAGATGCATACGAATTCCGTTTTCGATGAACTTGGGCTTGTTGAAGAGCTAGCAACAAGCTCAAGAACCTCACATGGAGAAACACCAAGAAGCAACAAAATAGGACGATGCAAAGTATGCAAAGGATTGAGCTCCCTATGATGATGTTATCAAGTTACACAACCGAAAGCCCCTCTTGATAGTGCGGCTATCTATCCTATAACCCGGTCTCCCAACAACCACCCTGAGACCGGTAAAAGGAAAACCTAGCAAGGCCATACCTTTGACTTACGCAAACCGCTTGATGTTGATGACAATGCTTCAAGCTCCACCTGCTTAATGCAACACTTGATCATTGCTTCGTGAAGACTCTAATTTGCTCCCCCATACACCACTATGGGATAGCTTCATTAATACATGTCTTCACATGTCCATTATCACCAATATGGACGGCAAGCTTCAAGCAAATGATCTTCTCGAGATGCTTATCTTGAACTTTCCCTTCTCAACCTTGATGACGATCACCACTTGATGTCATCCTCTCATGGGCTATATAATATCTTCATTTTTGAAGCATGCCCATGGAAAGATACCTGTCCATATAGAAAACGCAAAGGCAAATATATAATGGATTAGTTCATGATGCATAATTGACAAGGCTTACCATACCACAATACCACGTGGTACATTCTTTATGCTTCATGTGTTGACCAACTTGAAATCACTCTTCACTCTTTGTATTGGTCAACCAAGTATCTTCTCGTGCTCCATCTTAATATCTTGAGGTACATAAGGAACTCTTCATTTGATTACATTCTCTAAATCCTAGTCAACCATAGCTCAACTAATGAGGCTATCATGACACCGACTTAGAGCCATATCTTGAATTCTTCTATTGAGATCATACTCTCAAGATCTTGATCATATCATATTATTCTCTTAATCTCGATGATTCTGATGCCAATACTCAAGGTATATCTTTATCTTCATGGCATCCATACTTGAATCCAACACATGGACTACAAGTATGACCTATGGAATATACCTTCATATAAAACTCAGTGAAAACATTAGACCATAGGGATTGTCATTAATCACCAAAACCACACATAGGGGCAATTACCCTTTCAATCTCCCCCATTTTGGTAATTGATGACAATCACAACAAGAGGGTTTATATAATGAATATTAGAAACAAGTACGCAACTTATCGGAGAATAAGTTGTATACAAGAGGTTGTATTTGATATGGTTAAGTAACACAAAGATACTATCCCATATCAAAACCAATTCTACTCACATAAACTACAACTAATGTAGGAGATGTGAGTAGAACCAACATATATAGAGCAAACTCCCCCACAATATATGCACACATGATGATCTTGAATTTCATTGCATACATTGTCAAGCATAACCTTTGGGAGAGTCTCCACTATATATATAACCATGCAAAACATAATAAAGATGAAATGCATGAAAGGCAAACACTTAAGAACAAACTAATCTTAAGTACAAAACCATTTCACTTAAAACCCTCTAAACTTCTCCCCCATTGACAACAAGTGCCAAAATGGATAACAAGGTTAGAAGGACAATATAGTATGAGTTCCTACACAAGGTGTGCATTACTCGTAATATGAGTGAAATCACATGCACATATCCAATGATGAACACTTGGAGTAAATCAAACTATATTAAGGATCAAGGATTGCTAAAAAGATAACAAGGTGAAGGAACTTCAACGGATGAAGCAAGCAATCAAAAGATCAAAATAATCAAATGGACAAATAGTGCTCTAAATGGAATAAGGAAGCTCCCCAAGGTTCGTGCATAAATTAGTGGTTTCATTTGAATACAATATGCACAAACATGGAATCCTCACTCCCTCTATATTATTCAGAACACAGCAAAGATACAAGGATTAGATATAAACCAATACACTTGTCAAGACAAGCTTAAGTCCAAAAGAAACCAAATATGAGATATGAGTGCATGAGGATGAAATAAAAGTAAACCAAGCACTCATAAATCAAGACCTTACCAAAACCATTAAAAATCAAGAGGATAAGAGTGATGGTCAGAAAAGAGCGAGCATATCAAGGGGAGAGATCAACACTCTGGTGTATATAAGTTTCTAAGGGGAAAACATGAGAATAATCCACAAAGAAACATCCACACATAAGAGGTTAATAAAAAGAATACATGATATCCAAGCGCAAGTCATGAGATATACCAAAAAGTATACTTTGCTTAAGTGCATATATAGCCCATGGCTCTATTTTATCTTATGGTATATCAATGAACTTCACCAAAGAATAAACAAAAAATCTCAAAACCATCACAACTAACACTAAGGGAACTAATGCTAGTTGGGATACTTTGAGAAAGGCAACAAGTATCAAAAGGAATGATTCAATGCAATTTCAACAATATTGCACATGAGAGTACCTTGAGGAGTTGATAGGCAATAAATTGCTAGAAGGCATATTTGGAATTGGTGAATCATGAACATGATTTTATATACTCCCCATTGAATGCATCATCTCAAATTACTCACATAAGCAATAAGGATACAGAAGTCTTTCAAAGATAATTGCAAGAATCGAATATTTACAACCAAATAAATTCATGCCAAGATGCAACCTACAAGATATTGGATGGAAGAATAGTATGCATGAATAAGATACTTGTTACCAAGATAGCAATGGTATGATGTAGTAGATAAGAATTTTTTTATCATCCTAGCTTGGCTCCAATTATCATGTGGTGACAACTTTCTTTATAGACGAGACAAGCATCCATTGCATCTTCAGTGTAACTAAAACAACATTCAAGTACATCTTGGTCCCCAAACTTATTGGGTCCAAAGTGGTTAGAATAACCACAACACATAGGATACACTCCATAAAAATATGTGCATATTTAGAGATGAAATTTTAATTTCATGCACACCTTAGCCGTTAAGGATTTTATGGAGTATACCTTATATATTGGATCAAAGAAAGCAAAACATGACATAAGATATACATTTATTAAACATGCATGCGCGAGAATTTCAAGATCCAACGAAGATATACTTTGGACAAATCACCAAAAATATTTAAGAAGGCATACAAGGTGTGACAAAACACATTTGTTGTCCAAACTATATCAAAGAATCAAATCAACACAAGATTTGTTCAACAAAGTTTAATAAATGAATCGAGCAAAAACTATTAACCATGAAAGATGAATTAAAAACACAAATGCTCAAAGATTTATCTCATTCAATAAAATAAAATATAGAATAAAGAATGAGATAGCAAACTCCCAAAAGAGAAAGGTTTCAACAAATAAACCAAACCCTTAACACTTTTCACAATGGCACAAGGTTCCGAGAAGAAAAGGTTTGTCTTCCACTAAAACACATTTGATAATAATCAAAAACATCATCAGAGATATGTTCAAAAGCCAAGAAAGACAATGGAAGCCACACAATTTTTTTGGAAAGAAAGTAAGGCAATAAGAGGTTAACTCCAAAGTGAAGATGATCCACAAATGCTACCACACACAAGTATATCAATTGTCGAAGACAATGATTGTATTGGAATAGATTTTCAGTGGTATATTGCACGGATATTAAAGATAAATCTTCACAATAAAAAGCATAGGATAGAAATAAAAATATTAAGCACTATGCAAAGATAGAGATTCTTGATAGCTTCAACTAGTCACACAATCATGCAAAACAATGATTAGAATAACTTGAAGCAAATGGTATCCCAAATAAGATATATAGATATGTATTTGAGAAAGACCGCACCAAGAATTTCTTACTCAAACAAAGACAAAAAAGACGAGCAATAAAAGCTTCTAAAAAATAGGACCTTGTTTGATACAACATGCCACCTAGAAATAAGATAATCAACAATATCAACTCTAAGAGGCACTACCTCATATGTTCACATTTCCTAGGATTGTGATATGCAAAAGAAGCATATTAATCCCCCATAATGTGATATTCATTTTTTACAAGAGGCAAAACAATCTCAACTAGAGATAATTGATGGACATTTAGAATTTGAATTTCTCATGAGTATGATACACCACATAGTGACTAGATAAGCTTGCAATATCAATACTAAGTGGTAGTACTCATGTACACATATTTTAAGGTTTGAGAGATGCACGAGGCATGTCACTCCCCCAAAATGGTATGTTCCATTAACCACTCTAAAAGAGCCAAATAAGATATCATCAAGATGCATTAGAGGCTCAAAATAAAACACACGAGTAAATGATGTGCCAAACACCTAGACATACTTGAATACACAAAATAATCAAGCATGAGGCACACCAAATACAAACACATACTTGGTACAAAACCAAAACATGTAAAGGGGCAAGTAACTTACAATATAAATGAGTTAAGTACAAGTTACCGCGAAGAGGCACATTGGATATAAGATAGGGAAATAATAATCCAAAGGACTTGGCTTGATCAAATATAACATATGAAGATCCCTTAATTCTTCATGAGTTAGCCAAGTCTCCAATGCCCTCCATAAACACCTATTGATCAAGTTTGAGCTAGTTGGTCCCCAACCAAGTTGGGTCCTAAGAGGTTAGTCACAATAGGCTTGGCAACCCAAATGGTTCTTTTCTTGACACCACTCTGAGTTCCAACAAACTTGGCGAACACATTGCCATCCTTATCCTTCCTAAGAGAATAATCATCATCAACAATGATAGGGTTAGATAAGGTACCGTTTGAACATGAAGAGGCAAAGTGCCCCTTCACACGACATATGTAGCAACAAGTGCTCCTCTTTCTCTTCTTCATTGATTTCTTGGCTTGGGGAGCATTATTTGATTTTTCTTTGGAAGTGGCCTAACTTCAACTTGGGCTTGAACATGAACTTGTGGCAGCTTCCCTTGTCGCTTCTCACTCAAGTGCTTTTTATTCAATGGACAAGATCTTACATGATGTCCTTCAACCTTGCACTTGAAGCAAATAATCTTGGTTGAATTCTTGACTTGGTTTTGGCCCTTCTTCTTGTTTATATTGGACTTGTTCTTGTTACTGGAGTTGAATCCAAGTCCACTTTTATCATTAGGGGATTTTTGCACACTCAAGATATTATCGAGTGTGGATTTCCCTTCATGACTCTTTTCCAAGTCATTCCTCAAGGAAGTGACTTGAGCCTTGAGCTCTTTGATTTCCTCTACATGGTTAGTATAAATACAAGTACTAGAGGAAGTAGAAGCTTCATTGTTAGAGCAACAAGGCAAAGCAATTAATCCAACACAAGGTTTATCAATAGTATGGCTAGATGAATTATTAGGACTAGCACATGGCAAAATAGCATTTTGAGTAGAAGTTGTGCTAATGTCCAAAAGAGGCTCACAAGATGTTACCTTAGTAATACTTGCCTCACGAGCTAACTTTATCCAATCATAAGAGATTAGAAGATCATTATGAGAGCCCGAGAGCTTTTCGTGACTTTCTTCCAATTTCCTATACTTGCTAGTTAGCAACTCAAGTTGAGCCCTTAGCTCAACATTCTCCTTTAGGATAGATGCTTCACAAGAAGTAGAGTTAGTAGCACAAGTATCATTAATGGAATTTTCCTTTTCAAGCTCATAAGATTCAATTTTTTGTGTGAGGAGACAATTAGTGTGCTTCTCCTCGGCAAGCTCTTGCTTAAGGAGATTGAATCTCTGACTCACATCATCAAGTTGGAAATCCAACTCCTCTATGGTTCCCGTTTGTTTAGTTATGGTGTCCATTATGTGTTTGATACAAGTAACGGCCTTATTATTACCACGAAGAGAGGTACACAAAAAAGTCAACTCAAGCAAGAGAGCACTAGTATCCTCATCAATGTCATCATCACTATCATCATTATCATTGCTATTCTCTTTACAAGATATATTGGGATCCAAAGTAGGAGATACCTTTGATCCTCTTGCCATAAGGCACATGTGAGCATGGTAGAATGAAGATGAGGATATTCTTGAATCTTCATTCATGATCATGTCTTGCTCCATAAAATGTTTGATTTCCTCTACATTGTTAGATAAACAACTAGAGGAAATAGAAGCATTTTGTTCATGGTAACAAGGCAAATCAAGCATATCATCTACACTAGTACTCAAATAATTTCTAGATGATATACAAGGACTAGAAACACAAGGGGATATAGCACTATTGTTGCAAGAAGTGCTTAAGTCCAAAGAAGAAACATTGCAATGGGATAGAGATGAAGGATCATCATTAGCGAGCACAATATCAACATTGCAATTCCCAACACCACTCACCATATCTTTACCTTGTGTCTTGCCACACATTGGTGCAGTGGGTGAAGATGAGAACTCATCGCGGCCGGAGGTGGAAGCAACTTGGAGCTCTGATTGATGTGAAGGAAAAGATATCTCCTCGGAGAAACCACCGACAATATTAGAAATGGAACCACCAAATATTTCTTTAAGCTTGGTCCACTTCTCATGAGACGACTTGCGCTTTACAATCGTCGAGAACAAATTAATTGTGGGGCTCAAAGAGAAAATAAGCTCATTACATACTTGAGCTTCGAGATGTAAATTTTTCTCATCCTCTAAAGATAGATTTTGAGGATCCATAGGAGGAGAAAAACCTACATCTAGAAATCGCTCAATATTTGGACACAAGGTCCGAAGATTACAAAGCAAGAAATTTCTCCACAAAGCATAATTTGTGCCATCAAAGATAATTGTGTCATTGTGCACTATACTACTAGCCGACATCTTTACACTCTAGGCGGTGAAGCCTAAACAAGGAGAGACCTTGATCTGATACGGATTGAAAGGATAGAGATGTCGCCTAGAGGGGGGGTGAATAGGCAATTTCAAAACTATTACGGTTTTGGCTTGATAGAATGCGGAATTAAATTAACGTTTATTTTACAAGCACAAAACCTAAATACACTAGGCTCAACTAAGTGCACCAACAACAAATTAAGCTAAGCAAGATAGCACAAGATAAATATACGACAAGTGATAAGCAATATATAAGTACTTCAAGCTCGATGGCTATCACAAGGAAAGTAATCTCGGATATAGAGATAACCGAGGCACGCGGAGACGAAGATGTATTCCCGTGTTCACCACCTTTGGGAAGGGGGCTATGTCACGTTGGAGAGGTGTGAGGTTCCACGAAGGATTCCTCACGCCCACAAAGGCTCACCTTGTTCTCCGAGTCTATCCCATGAAGGAATATGCCCTTTCCTTATGGCTAGCTTTTCCTCCACTCCGGAGATGGCAAGCTCCATAACCACTTCACAAGATCCACGAAGGAGAATCCCGGGTCTCTTCACAATCTTCCACGAAGAGAACACCGCGGCACCAACCGCCAAGCCAACTATGAGGTCACCCTCCAAGAGTAACAAGCTCACGGTCTCTCACTCGAACAAATCGTAATGGAGAGCTCAACACTTATGCAAGAATGCAAAGTAAGACCACCAAGGGTGCTCAAATCCTTCACTCTCAAATCCCACCAAAGCAACAAGTGCTAGGGAGGAATTAGAGAGGAAGAACAATGGTGGAAGTCAACCAATGACTCCAAGATCTAGATCCAATGGGTTCCCCTCACTTAGAGGAGGAATTGATTAGTGGGGATTGTAGATCTATATCTCCTCTTCCAAAGCCCTCAAAAAGATGCAAGAATCATAGGAGGGAAGGGGAGTAAGCAAGCTCAAGAGGTTCAACAATGGAGGTCAATTTCGTGGTCAAGAACACCCTAAAACGTTGGGGGAAGAACCCCCTTTTATAGTGGAAAGCAAATATGGTCGTTGGACGAAATCTGTGCGAACTCGGTTGAAAGTTCGGTTGACGGCTCGAGCCGGATGGTCCGTTCTGGACGAAACCGAACTTAAAACCAAATTAGGGTCGATACAGTCTCGGATAGACTCGGTAGATAAAACCGAAAATCCGGTTTCAGATCCGGTTTCGGTCCGACACCGACCACCATGCCGGGAGCCGTTGAACAATCCACAACCGGGATGAACCAGGCTTCACGAAAAATGCAATAACTTTTGCATCCGGACTCCGATTTCGATGATCTTGGGCTTGTTTTGACGAGGACAACAAGATTTAAAAGATTGTGCAGAGAAACATCATATCCCAACAAAGGTGGATAGAACCAAATGAAGAAAGGTAAGAAGCCTCCCTAAATAAGAACCGATAAAACCTTCAAACTCGCAAACGCCATAGAAGATGCATACGAATTCCGTTTTCGATGAACTTGGGCTTGTTGAAGATCTAGCAACAAGCTCAAGAACCTCACATGGAGAAACACCAAGAAGCAACAAAATAGGAAGATGCAAAGTATGCAAAGGATTGAGCTCCCTATGACGATGTTATCAAGTTACACAACCGAAAGCCCCTCTTGATAGTGCGGCTATCTATCCTATAACCCGGTCTCCCAACAACCACCCTGAGACCGGTAAAAGGAAAACCTAGCAATGCCATACCTTTGCCTTACGCAAACCGCTTGATGTTGATGACAACGCTTCAAGCTCCACCCAAGCTGGAATGCAACACTTGATCATTGTTGCTTCGTGAAGACTCCTAATTTTCTCCCCATACACCACTATGGGATAGCTTCATTAATACATGTCTTCACATGTCCATTATCACCAATATGGACGGCAAGCTTCAAGCAAATGATCTTCTCGAGATGCTTATCTTGAACTTTCCCTTCTCAACCTTGATGACGATCACCACTTGATGTCATCCTCTCATGGGCTATATAATATCTTCATTTTTGAAGCATGCCCATGGAAAGATACTGTCTATAGAAAACGCAAAGGCAAATATATAATGGATTAGTTCATGATGCATAATTGACAAGGCTTACCATACCACAATACCATGTGGTACATTCTTTATGCTTCATGTGTTGACCAACTTGAAATCACTCTTCACTCTTTGTATTGGTCAACCAAGTATCTTCTCGTGCTCCATCTTAATATCTTGAGGTACATAAGGAACTCTTCATTTGATTACATTCTCTAAATCTTAGTCAACCATAGCTCAACTAATGAGGCTATCATGACACCGACTTAGAGCCATATCTTGAATTCTTCTATTGAGATCACACTCTCAAGATCTTGATCATATCATATTATTCTCTTAATCTCGATGATTTTGATACCAATACTCAAGGTATATCTTTATCTTCATGGCATCCATACTTGAATCCAACACATGGACTACAAGCATGACTCAGTGAAAACATTAGACCATAGGGATTGTCATTAATCACCAAAACCACACATAGGGGCAATTACCCTTTCAGCGGCGCTCCTTCCTCGACCGCAGCACCAGCTCGCCCTCCTGCTGCACCTGCAGGGGCGCCGTGGACTAGCATGGTTCATGCATGGGCCATGCCATGGCGCCCTCATGCTCCAGGCTCTGGCATCCTAGGGCCCCGCCCTGGTGCTCCTGCCATGTTCGCCGGCTCTATTTCTCACTGCATGATCGCTCCTAGTGGCGCTCCTGCACACTACGGTGCTACAGCACCACCCACACTCTCCTACGGTGGACCTGCCTGGGATCAGACCGTCCTAATCCACACGCTCAACGTGTTGTCCGGCTACCCGCAGCAGCCACCTCCTGCAGGCGTTGAGTGGTACTTCGACACCGGCGCCACGTCTCGCATGGCCTCGTCCTCAGGTATAATCACTCATGCTAATCACTCCACTTCTTCTCGTGTTGTTGTTGGTGATGGATCGTTGATATGTCGTAAACATATCCAGGGCCGTCGATAGGCCTGAGCGAGGTGCACGATTGCTCAGGGCCCCCATTTTCCAGGGCCCCCCAGATGTTTAGGCTTACTTTACATATATTTCAGAATTTTAGTGTTCAGCCGGGCGGCCCATGTGCGGCTGAGGCCCATCTCCAGTAATTCCTAGGCGTGAAGGGTCACGAGGGCCCCCTTCTTTTCAGCTTCTTGGTCAGCTTCTCCCAGAAGCTACCCTCGACCAGCTTCTCCCAGAATCTCATCTGCCAAAATTGTTTATACTTTTAAATTGACATTGAAACTACTAGTTAATAAGTTTGAACGAATTTTGAAGATGATATTCTAGGAGAAGCTGGTCAAGGGTAGCTTCTGGGAGAAGCTGGCCAAGAAGCTGAAAAGAAGGGGGCCGAGGCCGCCTCCCGACTCGACTCCAATCGATTAGAGAAAATCCTGATCGCGATCGTATTTCATCAGATTTGCGTCAAGGCTGTTGACTTCCATTGACCGTTTCTCTGCCTCCCTTGCAGACTACACTAATTATTTTCTGTGATTTAGAATAAATATTTGATATATTTCTGAAACTGTATAAAATAGCACATTCTCAAGGTATATAGTTATTGAATTTGAACAAAAACTAGGGCTCTATTTTGTATGCCGCACCGGGGCCCCCAAATCCTGGAGACGGGCTTGAATCGTATCTATAATTTTTGATGCTCCATGCTTGTTTTGTATCGACTTTCTTATATTTTGTCTACACTTTGAGGTATTTTTATGCATTTTCAAAAACTAACCTATTGACAAGATGCCGCAATGCCAGTTGCCTATTTTTTTTTTCTGTTTTTTGGTTTTAGAAAAGCTAGTAAGGAAATATTCTCGAAATTGAATGGGAGAAAAGCCAAAGTCAATATTTTACCAGAAAGAACACGTCGAAAGTGAAAGTGGCCACGAGGTGGCCACACAGTGGCGGCAAGCATGGGAGGCGCTGCACCTAGTTGTGCCCCCCTCGGGCGCCCACCGACCTTGCCCCTTTGCCTATAAAAGCACCCCGATGTAGAAACCCTAAGTACCCGATCAAATCTCCACGAAACAGTCTATAGCCGCCGCCCCATCGTCCCTAGATCGGGGGGTCTGAAGCTCTTTCCGGCACCCTGCCGGAGGGGAGAGATCATCCCGGAGGCCTTCTTCATCACCATGCCAGCCTCCAGAGTGATGAGTGAGTAGTTCACCCATGGAATATGGGTCCATACAGTATCTAGATGGTTGTTTTTGTTGGAATTTTTGCCTAATTAGGCCCATCCCATTTATTATATGCCAATAAATTCCTGAAATTCTAGAGGCCCATTTGGACCATTCATGCAAGGCAAGAGTTGGACCTGCCTGGGATCAGACCGTCCTAATCCACACGCTCAACGTGTTGTCCGGCTACCCGCAGCAGCCACCTCCTGCAGGCGTTGAGTGGTACTTCGACACCGGCGCCACGTCTCGCATGGCCTCGTCCTCAGGTATAATCACTCATGCTAATCACTCCACTTCTTCTCGTGTTGTTGTTGGTGATGGATCGTTGATATGTCGTAAACATATCCAGGGCCGTCGATAGGCCTGAGCGAGGTGCACGATTGCTCAGGGCCCCCATTTTCCAGGGCCCCCCAGATGTTTAGGCTTACTTTACATATATTTCAGAATTTTAGTGTTCAGCCGGGCGACCCATGTGCGGCTGAGGCCCATCTCCAGTAATTCCTAGGCGTGAAGGGTCACGAGGGCCCCCTTCTTTTCAGCTTCTTGGTCAGCTTCTCCCAGAAGCTACCCTCGACCAGCTTCTCCCAGAATCTCATCTGCCAAAATTGTTTATACTTTTAAATTGACATTGAAACTACTAGTTAATAAGTTTGAACAATTTTGAAGATGATATTCTAGGAGAAGTCGTCAAGGGTAGCTCGAGAAGTCGCCAAGAAGAAAAGAAGGGGCCGAGGCCTCCCACTCGACTCAATCGTGAACCGAGAAAATCCTGATCGCGACGTTCGGCCAGATTTCATGCTTTGCGTCGGTGTTGACTTCCATTGACCGCTTTCTGCCTCCCTGCGCACTACACTAATTATTTTTACGTGATTTAGAATAAATATTTGATATATTTCTGAAACTGTATAAAATAGCACATTCTCAAGGTATATAGTTATTGAATTTGAACAAAAACTAGGGCTCTATTTTGTATGCCGCACCGGGGCCCCCAAATCCTGGAGACGGGCTTGAATCGTATCTATAATTTTTGATGCTCCATGCTTGTTTTGTATCGACTTTCTTATGTTTTGTCTACACTTTGAGGTATTTTTATGCATTTTCAAAAACTAACCTATTGACAAGATGCCACAATGCCAGTTGCCTATTTTTTTTTTCTGTTTTTTGGTTTTAGAAAAGCTAGTAAGGAAATATTCTCGAAATTGAATGGGAGAAAAGCCAAAGTCAATATTTTACCAGAAAGAACACGCTGTCCGAAAGGCAGCCGAAGTGGGGCCACGAGGTGGCCACACCTGGTGGCGGCATGGGCGCCAGAGACCTAGTTGTGCCCCTGCCGCCCAACCTTGCCCTTTGCCTATAAAAGCACCCGATGTAGAAACCCTAAGTACCATCAAATCTCCACGAAATCTATAGCCGCCCCATCGTCCCTAGATCGGGGGGTGCTGCTCTTTCAAGACTCACGCAGGGGAGAGATCATCCCGGAGGCCTTCTTCATCACCATGCCAGCCTCCAGAGTGATGAGTGAGTAGTTCACCCATGGAATATGGGTCCATACAGTATCTAGATGGTTGTTTTTGTTGGAATTTTTGCCTAATTAGGCCCATCCCATTTATTATATGCCAATAAATTCCTGAAATTCTAGAGGCCCATTTGGACCATTCATGCAAGGCAAGAGTTGGGACAAATGTTTAGTCCCGCATTGCTAGTTGAGTGGAAGTTGGACCAGCTGATAAGGTGAGCTCTCCTACCACTTGGTAAAAAGGATGAGAAGGAGAAGGAGAGAGTTCCACACGCGCGCTCCTCCTCCTCGGTCGCCTCGCCGCCACGCCACGGCCAAGCGCCATGTTGCGGTGGAATCTCAGAGCCGAGTTTTATTTTGCCACACACGAATGGTATATGAACAGTCGTACAGAAGTTGAAACGTTTTGCTCGAGTGGACTTTTAATATGAACTGAGTGGAGTCTGTTCGTTTCATATTCTGCGTAACCTGTCTGCCTACCCCTCTGTGTCTATATAAGAGAGAGGTCGCGCCTCCTATCAGACACACTACCACACATCCTTTGCGCCTCCAGTTCCAGAGCACTGTGCTACGTAGATCTTCCTCATCCCATCTTGCAGCGTGAACCGCGAGCCGGGACAGTAGGCCTCCGAGACCCCGCTGCTTCGAGTCCTGTACGGGAGAAGGGCGATAAGGTTTTTGGGGAGCGCTACCAGCGCGACTACTGGATTCATCACGGACTCCCTCTCGGATAGCGATTGCACCGACGTCTTCCCCAACGAAGACTTCTTCCCTGACATCAGCACCCTCTTCCTTGACGACATGGATAAGGACGGTGCCAACACGAACATTGGCGGTTCCACTTCTGCTGCTTCCGTGTATGGTTTCTTTCTCAAACTTGTTCTGATCGCATCTCAAGATCTTTGTCTTGCAGTCTGTTTGGTTATATGCCTTAATATGTATTCGCTATTTCACATGATTAGTATATTGCCTATTATTATAATCATGTTTTATCTAGCGTTTATTATGAATATTTCGCTTGGTAAATTGCTCCTTTATTCAACAATCCAAAAACCTTATTTCAGGAAATTTGCTCCAAGTGGCTTTGTTACTTCTATGAAGCCACCTGTGTTCGAAGGTGTCAATTACAAACGATGGCGTGAGAGAGTAGTGCTCTGGTTTCAGACCATGAGCTGCTATAACGCCATCTATGGCGCACCTGAGGGAGAACTTAATCCCGCTCAGGAAGAGGCGTTACAAAAACTTGATACCACTTTCAAGGCTGCCTTGATTAGCATCCTTGGCGATAATATTGTCGATTCATATCTGTCATTTAGCAATGGCAAGGATATGTGGGATGCGCTCGAGAGAAAATTTGGAGTCTTCGATGCTGACAGTGAACTGTATGTCATGGAACAATTCTATGACTATAAGATGGTTGATGACCGCCCCATTGTGGAGCAGGCTCATGAGATACAGTCACTTGCCAGGGAGCTTGAGCACTTCACTTGTGTGTTATCGGACAAGTTTGTTGCCGGAGGCATTATTGCCAAACTTCCTCAGTCATGGAGGAATTTTGCTACTTCTTTGAAGCACAAGAGACAAGAGTTCTCCGTGACAGATCTCATTGGGACTCTTGATGTGGAAGAGAAGACGAGAGCAAAAGACACACGTGCTCGAGGTACCGAGGGAGGTTCTAATGCCAATATGGTACAGAAAAGGAACTTCCAGCCTCATAAGTTCAATAACAAAGGCAAGTTTGATGGCAAAAGGAAGTTCGATGGAAAGAACAAGGCCTCACAGTCTACCAACTATAAGAAGAAGACTGATAAGAGGAAAGGTGCTTGTCATGTATGCGGTGATTCTGATCATTGGGCTCCTGCTTGTCCCAACCGCTTTAACAAGCGCCAGCATGGAAAGGGCAGCAAGACTGCTAATGTTGTCATGGGCGACGTTGAGATGAAAGATGTTGGGTATGGTATATTACCTACTATTCTTTCATTATGTCATTCTCCTGATTGGTGGATTGACATGGGCGCTAATGTACATGTCTGTTCTGATATTTCCATGTTTTCTTCATATCAGGCCAGAGGGACTCAAACTGTGCTGATGGGGAACGGCTCGCATGCTTCTGTTCATGGTGCTGGTACGATCGATCTGAAGTTCACTTCGGGAAAGACCGTGCGCCTGAAGAACGTGCATCATGTTCCCTCAATAAATAAAATTTTGTTAGCAGATCTCTTCTGTGTCGAGATGGCTACAAGATTGTATTCGGGTCCAAAATTTTTTAATTTCGAAGTATGGAACCTTTGTTGGTAAAGGCTATGAGTGCGGAGGCTTGTTCCGCTTATCTCTATCAGACATTTGTAATAAAGTTGTTAATCATATTTACACGAATTTTGAATCAAATGTCTGGAATTCTCGTCTTTGTCATATTAATTTTGGTTGTATGACGCGGCTAGCCAAAATGAATTTAATCCTTGGTTTCAAAACTATTAAGGGATCTAAGTGCCAAGTCTGCGTGCAAGCTAAACAACCTCGCAAGTCATATACGACTGTAGAAGTGAGAAATTTAACACCACTAGAGCTCATACATTTTGATCTTTGTGAGATGAATGGTGTGTTGACAAAAGGTGGAAAGAAATATTTCATGACCTTGATCGATGACTCTACGAGATATTGTCATGTGTATCTTCTGAAATCAAAAGATGAGGCTTTGAGTTTCTTCAAAATCTATAAAGCTAAGGCAGAAAATCAACTTGATCGAAAGATTAAGAGGCTTAGGTCTGATCGTGGTGGAGAGTATTTTTCCAATGAGTTTGATTTCTTTTGTGCGGAACATGGCATAATTCATGAGAGGACGCCTCCCTACTCACCCAGTCAAATGGAGTAGCCGAAATAAAGAACCGTACTCTAACAGATTTGGTTAACGCCATGTTAGACACATCGGGTCTCTCTAAGGAATGGTGGGGGAGGCACTATTGACCGCGTGTCATGTCCTAAACCGAGTTCCCACAAAGAACAAAGAAATCACTCCATTCGAAGAATGGGAGAAGAAAAGATTAAAACTCTCTTACTTACATACTTGGGGTTGTTTGGCAAAAGTTAATGTACCAATCCCCAAGAAGCGCAAGCTTGGACCAAAAATCATTGATTGTGTTTTTCTAGGCTATGTTTTTCATAGAATTGGTTATAGATTCTTGATAGTAAAATCTGAAGTGCCTGACATTCATGTCAGAACAATCATGGAGTCGACTGATGCGACTTTCTTTGAGGATATATTTCCAATGAAGGATAAACCTAACTCATCAAATCTAGAGATACCTAATTCATCTAATCAGGAATTTGCTACATTCTCTGAACCTACCATTCCAATTGAACACTCTGAAAGTCCTAAGGAGGAGGATAATGAAATTCCTAAAAGGATCAAGAGAAAAAGGACCGCAAAGTCTTTTGGTGATGATTTCATTGTGTACCTTGTGGATGACACTCCCACTTCCATTTTAGAAGCATATGCATCTCCTGATGCTGACTACTAGAAGGAAGCCGTCCATAGTGAGATGAATTCCATCTTAGCTAATGGAACATGGGAGACCATTGATCGCCCTTATGGGTGTAAACCTGTAGGATGCAAGTGGGTGTTTAAGAGAAAAGCTTAGACCTGATGGTACTATTGAGAAGTACAAGGCACGACTTGTGAACACGGGATATACTCAAAAAGAAGGTGAAGACTTCTTTGACACTTACTCACCTGTTGCCAGATTGACCACCATTCGAGTATTACTCTCATTGGCTGCCTCTCATGGTCTTCTCGTTCATCAAATGGACGTTAAGACAGTTTTCCTTAATGGAGAATTGGATAAGGAAATTTACATGGATCAGCCAGATGGCTTTATGGTAAATGGTCAAGAAGGAAAGGTGTGCAAGTTGTTGAAGTCTTTATATGGTCTGAAACAAGCCCCTAAGCAGTGGCATGAGAAGTTCGAAAGAACTTTAACTGCTGCAGGCTTTGTTGTAAATGAAGCTGACAAATGTGTGTACCATCGCCATGGTGGGGGTGAGGGAGTCATCCTTTGTCTGTATGTTGATGACATACTGATTTTCGGAACCAACCTTAATGCAATTAAGGAGGTCAAAGATTTCTTATCTCGTTACTTTGAGATGAAGGATCTGGGAGTAGCTGATGTCATCCTAAACATCAAGCTATTGAGAGATGATGATGGTGGGATTACATTGCTTCAGTCCCACTATGTGGAAAAGATCTTGAGTCGTTTCGGGTATAACGACTTCAAGTTTTCTCCTACACTGTATGATCCTTGTGTATTTCTTCGAAAGAATCGAGGAAATGCTAGAGACCAACTGAGATACTCTCAAATTATTGGCTCGCTTATGTATTTAGCTAGTTCCACGAGGTCTGACATCGCCTTTGCTGTAATCAAACTCAGTCGATTTGTTTCAAATCCAGGAGATGATCACTGGCATGCTCTTGAGTGAGTTATGCGATATCTAAAAGGCACTGCGAGCTATGGCATACTCTATACCGGGTATCCGAGGGTACTACAGGGTTATAATGATTCAAATTGGATATCTGATGCTGACGAGATAATGGCCACAAGTGGATATGTATTCACACTTGCTGGTGGCGCTATTTCTTGAAAGTCTTGCAGACAGACCATCTTAACAAGGTCAGCTATGGAAGCAGAACTCACAGCATTAGACACAGCCACTGTTGAAGCAGAGTGGCTTCGTGAACTCTTGATGAACTTACCTGTGGTTGAAAAACCAATACCCGCAATCCTTATGAACTACGATAATCAAACTGTGATTTTCAAGGTAAATAGTTCTAAGGATAATATGAAGTCATCAAGACATGTGAAGATGAGACTGAAATCTGTCAGGAAAATGAGAAACTCCGGAGTTATTGCATTGGATTATATCCAAACATCTAAAAACTTGGCAGATCCCTTCACAAAGGGTCTATCACACAATATGATAGAAAATGCATCGAAGGAGATGGGTATGAGACCCACAAATTGAGCTTTCCATAGTGGTAAAACATTCTATGTGATCAGAGATCCCGTGAATTAGAATTGGGAGACAAGCTGTTGGTTAGCTGAGAGGAAATTATCCCTACTTTAATAAACACCACTCCATAAAGATGCAATACTTTCCTATTCTGCACGGCTGGTTGATTTATTATCTTAATGTGTTCTAAGTGGCTTATCCTAAGCAAAAATGTTGTCCTGCAGAACATCTTTTGAAGAACACACCTATATGAGTCTGACTGTTAAAACGTCGCAGTCTACGAGAGTAGGGTGCTCTCTAATAAACTCATGAAAGGTCATGGAGTATGACACATAAGCTCCACCCGCAGGGAAGTCCCACGATAGCCTAGTATCGGTCAAGACTTTTTGTGAAGCTAGGTTCGCAGCAAACTTGCAGCTCAAGGCATAGTCCACTGTACAAGTTGTAGCCTAGTATAACATAAAGCTTTAGGTGGAAGTTCAACTTAACAGTCTCCACTACAGTACCGGTATATAAACAATGTTTTGGAACCTAATGCAAACTTCATGTGTCTCTGGGATCTGGTGGGGGATTGTTGGAATTTTTGCCTAATTAGGCCCAGCCCATTTATTATATGCCAATAAATTCCTGAAATCCTAGAGGCCTATTTGGCCCATTCATGCAAGGAAAGAGCTGGGACAAATGTTTAGTCCTGCATTGCTAGTTGACTGGAAGTTGGACCAACTTATAAGGTGAGCTCTCCTACCACTTGGTAAAAAGGATGAGAAGGAGAAGGAGAGAGTTGCACACGCGCGCTCCTCCTCCTCGCTCGCCTCGCCACGCCACGTCGCGCGCGCACGGATTGCGGGAATCTCGCTGAGCCGAGCTTTATTTTGCCACACATGAATGGTATATGAATAGTCGTACAGAAGTTGACACGTTTTGCTCGAGTGTACTTTTAATACGAACTGAGTGGAGGCTGTCCGGTGGGCACTGCTTCGCTTCAACTTCATCTGTTCGCTTTCATCTTCTGTACGGCAATTGTCTGCCTACCCCTCTGTGTCTATATAAGAGAGAGGTCGCGCCTCCTCTCAGACACACTGCCACACATCCTTTGCGCCTCCAGTTCTAGAACACTGCGCTACGTAGATCTTCCCCATCCCGTCTTGCGGCATGCACTGTGAGCCGGGACAGTAGGCCTCCGAGACCCCACTGCTTCGAGTCATGTATGGGAGAAGGGCGATAAGGTTTTTGGGGAGCGCTACCAGCGCGACTACTGGCTTCATCACGGACTCCTTCTCAGATAGCGATTGCGCCGACGTCTTCCCCAACAAAGACTTCTTCCCTGACATCAACACCCTCTTCCTCGACGACATGGCTAACGACGGTGCCAACACGAACACCGGCGGTTCCTCTTCTGCTGCTGCCATGTATGTTTTCTTTCTCAAACTTGTTCTGATCGCATCTCAAGATAATTGTCTTGCAGTCTGTTTGGTTATAAGCCTTAATATGTATTCACTATTTCACATGATTAGTATATTTCCTATTATTCTAATCATGTTTTATCTAGCGTTTATTATCAATGATTTGCTTGGTAAATTGCTCTTTTATTCAACAGTTTCTCCTCCTTTGTGCTATCATGTTTAGATCTTGTGAGCTCTGTTCATGATCAAGATCATATATTTGTAATCATACATGTCGTGTTTGCGGGGATCCGATGGATATTAAGATACTATGTCAGATTGATTATTGATTCTATCATGTCTATGTTATTTGTGATCTTGCATGCTCTCTATTGTTCGTAGATGCTTTGGCCAAGTAGATGCTTGCAACTCCAATAGAGAGTATTTATGCTCGATAGTAGGTTCATGCCTCTAGTAATCTGGGGAAGTGACAGAAATCTCTAAGGTTGTAGATGTGCTGTTACTACTAGGGAGAAAAAACAATCCTTTGTCCATGGGGCAATTGCATTTTTTACTTTACACACATTGCTTAATGCAATTATATGTTGCTTGCAACTTAATACTAAATGGGATTCAGATGATAACCTGAAGGTGGATTATTAGTCATAGATGCAGTTGGATTACGGTCTATGTATATTGTTGTAATGCCCAATCAAATCTCGTAGGAGTCAAGATATCTTGTATATGCATTGTTATGCCTTATCAATCTGTCAATTGCCCCGCTGTAATTTGTTCACCCAACATTCTATCTATCTTAAGGAGAACACCTCTAGTGAACTGTGGACTCCGGTCCATTCCTTTATCATTGATACACCATCTACTGTTTACCGTTTTACTGTTTACTTTCTATAAGCAACTACTATCTTCCACACTATACGTTTAATCCTTTGTTTTCAGCAAACCGGTGAGATTGACAACCTCACTGTAAGTTGGGGCAAAGTATTGAGTTTGTGTTGTGCAGGTTCCAAGTTGTTAGCAACACCTTGGAGTTGTTTCCTTACTCCTACTGGTTCGATAACCTTGGTTTTATAACTGAGGGGAAACTTGATGTTGTGCTCATCACACCTTGCTTTTGAGGTCTCCCAATAGGCTCTACATTACCGAGCCACATCAAGATTTTCTAGCGCCGTTGCCAGGGAGTTAAGGACAACTTCAATTTCCTCCTCCTCGTCAGTCACCTTTCAGGGAGAAAGAAGATTCTCGCAAGGGGAGTCTCTCACAACCAATCTATTTACTTTCTTTTTGTTTTGCTTAGTTTCTTTTGCTTTGTTTTGCTTGTTCCCTTTTTTATAAAAAATACAAAAAAATAGTTGTGCTGGTGTGTTTCTCTTTATCAAAAACACACACAAAAATAGTTAGTACTTCTGTTGGCTTGCTTCACTCTTGCAAAAATGAATACTCCTGAAAACACCAAGTTGTGTGACTTTACTAGCACAAACAACAATGATTTCCTTTACACATGTATTGCTCCACCTGCTCCTGATGCTACTTTTTATGAAATTAAACCTGCTTTGCTGAATCTTTTTACGAAAGAGCAATTTTCTGGTGCTAGTTCTAATGATGCTACTGATCACCTTAACAATTTTGTTAAACTTTGTGAGATGCAAAAATATAAGGATGTAGATGGAGATATTATTAAGCTTAAATTGTTTCCTTTCTCTTTGAGAGAAAAAGCTAAAGAATGGTTGCTATCCTTGAAATAGTTTTGATTTTTGGATTAAATGCAAAGATGCTTTTATTAGAAAATACTATCCTCCTGCTAAGATTATATCTATGAGAAGTTAAATAATGAAATTTAAACAACTTGATAATGAAAATGTTGCTCAATCTTGGGAAAGAATGAAATATTTGGTAAAGAATTGTCCCACTCATGGACTGGCTGCTTGGATGATTATCCAAACTTTGTATGCATGACTGAATTTTTCTTCAAGAAATCTGTTGGATTCTGCTGCTGGAGGTACCTTTATGACCATTACTTTGTGTGCTGCAATAAAGCTCCTTGATAATATGATGGTTAACTATTATGAATGGCACACTGAGAGATCTCCACAAGGTAAGAAGGTAAATTCTGTTTAAGAAACCTCCTCCTTGAGTGATAAAAATGTTATTATGTCTATGCTTGTTAATGGAAAAACTCATATTGATCCAAATAATGTTCCTTTAGCCTCTTTGGTTGCTCAAGAGCAAGTTGATGTGAACTTCATTAGAAATAAAAATTTAGCAATAATGCCTATAGGAATAATTTTGGTAATAATAATTATAGGCCTTATCCTCCCAATAATGGTAATGCTTATGGAAACTCCTACAACAACAATAGAAGTGCGCCCTCTAAACTTAAAGTCATGCTTAAGGATTTTATTAGTAAACAAACTGATTTTAATAAAACTGTGGAGGAAAAGCTTTTGAATGCTAAAAAAAATATTTCATATTTGTCTGAAGCACAACTCTTTGATTAATAAAATGGCTGCTAAACCTAAAACCATGGAAAATCCCTTTGCTACTGCTAATGCCAAACAAGTTAGAATTGATGAAAATGTTAGACTATTATCTAAATTGCATGCTAAGTGGGAAAGAGAAGATGAAATTGCTAGAAATAGTAGTATTTGTATTATTACCACCACCAATGTTGATGCTAGCAAACCACAAGAAGTCCCCATTCCTTTTGCAACAATGCCTAAACCCAATAAGAATGCTGAATTTTTTGAAATATGGGAAACAATAGTTCTACTACCTTGGATGCTAAGTTTGATTTTGATCTTGATGGTTGCAATATTTCTGAAGTAATTATGTTCCTACAAAATCTTGCTAGAAGTCCTAATGCTAGTGCTATGAATATGATTTTACAAAACGCATTACAAATGCTCTCATTAAAATTAAAGAAGAAAAATTAAAACATAAAGCTTCTATTCTAAGGAAATTAGAAGATGGTTGTTTGATGTGTGCCTCGATTACGTAGAGCCTGTTGGGAGACTCCAATAGGAAGGTATGATGAGCACATCAACAAGTTTTCCCTGATTTATGAAACCAAGGTTATCGAACCAGTAGGAGTAAGAAAACAACTCCAAGGTGTTGCTAACAACTTGGAACCTACACAACACAAACTCAATACTTTGCCCCAACTTACAGTGAGGTTTTCAATCTATAGTGTGGAAGATAAATATATAGTGTGGAAGATAATAGTTGCTTGTAGAAAGTAAACAGTAATAGTTGATGATGTATCAATGATAAAGATTGGACCGGGGTCCAGAGTTCACTAGAGGTGTTCTCCTTAAGATAGATAACATGCTGGGTGAACAAATTACAGCGGGGCAATTGACAAATTGAGAAAGCATAACAATGCACATACTAGACATATTGACTCCTATGAGATTTGATTGGGCATTGAAACAATATACATAGACCGTAATCCAACTGCATCTATGACTAATAATCCACATTCAGGTTATCATCCGAACTCCCTCTAGTTTTAAGTTCCAAGCAACAGATAATTGCATTAAGCAATGTGTGTAAAGTAAACAATACAATTGCCTCATGGACAAAGGATTATTGTTTTCTCCCTAGTAGCAATAGTACATCTACAACCTTAGAGATTTCTGTTACTTCCCCAGATTACTAGAGGCATGAACCTACTATCGAGCATAAATACTCCTTCTTGGAGTTGCAAGCATCTACTTGGACAAAGCATCTACGAACAACGGAGAGCATGCAAGATCACAAATAACATAGACATGATAGAATCAATAATCAATCTGACATAGTATCTCATTATCCATCGGATACCCGCAAACATAACATGTATGATTACAAATAGATGATCTTGATCATGAACGGAGCTCACAAGATCTAAACATGATAGCACAAAGGAGGAGAAACAACCATTTATCTATTGTATGGACCCATAGTCCATGGGTGAACTACTCACGCATCACTCCGGAGGCTGGCATGGTGATGAAGAAGGACTCCGGGATGATCTCTACCCTCCGGGAATAGCTTCGGATCCCCCGATCTAGGGACGATGGTGGTGGAGGCTACGGACTATTTCGTGGAGATTTGATTGGGTACTTAGGGTTTCTGCATCAGAGTGCTTTTATAGGCGAAAGGGCAAGGTTGGTGGGCGCCCGAGGGGCCCACACCTAGGGCACGCCTCCTAGGCCCGCCGCCTAGGTGTGGCCGCCAAGGCCCCCTTCTGCTCTTCTGACTCGTTTCTTCGGTAAAATATTGACTTTGGCTTTTGTCCCATCCAATTCCGAGAATATTTCCTTACTAGATTTTTTGAAACCAAAATAGCAAAAAACAGGCAACTGGCACTGCGACATCTTGTTAATAGGTTAGTTCCGAAAAATGTATAAAAATACCTCAAAGTGTAGACAAAACATATGAAAGATGATACTAAACAAGCATGGAGTATCAAAAATTATAGATACGTTTACGGCGTATCAAACATCCCCAAGCTTAACTCCTGCGCGTCCTCGAGTAGGTATGTTATAAAAAGAATAATTTTTGAGGTGACATGCACCATCACAATCTTGATCAAACTATTATAGAGCAGTGATAACTGGGATCAAAGTACTCTAAACATGAGCATAAAAGATGTAGTTCTAACAATAAGATAAAGCAACTATGTTGTAACATGAAAAGGTACAAACAAAGATCATGAATAACAATGCATTGAAATACGTTTGTTTGTTTCACATATAGAAAACATAGCAAGAGTGGTATTCAGCTTGTCCTTCATGGAGTAGCAAAACATAAATGCATAGGACACCTTCAAAGTTCATAAGGGTGACTAGATACGGCTAGTTTAAGAAGAAGCAATACAACATTATGAATCAACTAATAAGTTTTGGGACAATGAACTATGCTCTCTTAATTGGTGCATAAAGGTAGAAGGTGGAGACTCAACTTAAGAGTAAGAAGAAATGCCCTTCGCATAGGGAAGCATGGATTTCAAGTTCTATAAAGAGCTTCCAAAAATTATGGTACTTATTAGTTTTGAGCTCTCATTGCCCCTATCATAAGCATATTGAAGTGATTAAGGTTAAAGTGAGTGAAAATATGAGTTATATGCTTGACAAATTACAAGTTGAAAATCTCATGCCCCTTGAGTACGAGTACCGAGACTTCATGCTACTCAACTTTGGTCACAAGCAAGTTCTTGTCACTGTAAGTGTATGTGTATCATAGAGAACCGCCAACGGGGTACCCCTTGCCCCATGACACAGGAGCTATCCCATATAAAAATGATAAGGCAACAAATAGTGAGCATCTCAGCGATCTTTTTATTTGCTATTTGCATAGGTTTTTATCGAGGATGCTTCATAGAATGCCACTATGGTTTTGCTGCAAGTTTCCACCATGATTAGGCATGGCTTAGGCTAGCCGTCCAGGCGTTTCTCTAACACATATACATACTCCATGTACTTACAAGCTCCCATCTTATTTCAAACCACCCGGGATCCATAAGCAAAAGAACATGATATCAACTAAATAGAATAAGTGCAATGTTGAAAGTGTTCCCCATGACAACATGGTTCTGCTAATTCCCAACTTATAACTTGCAAGCATATAAGCATCATAATATAGTCACAATGGTTCAAGTTTATTAAGTGCAAGAAATAAAATGTGCCTTCAAGTTCGTGAGAGCTTTAATCACTAATTTTCTCATAACAAAATTTTAATTTGGAAGATATATAAAAACATGAATATACTTGGAATGGTGTAACACACCATGCATAGGAATTTATAATGGACTCCTTGGAATAACTTGGTTTCTTGGGAGTTGGATGCACGAGTAGAGCTCATACTCGGTACGGGTGGAGGATAGCAAAAGACGGGGAGCGACCAACTAAGAGAGCAATAATGGCCATAATCATGCAGAGCGACAAAATATTATTAATCAAAGCATAAAGTGATATCACAAGTGATGACCCACAAGTGTAGGGGATCACAACAGTCTTCGCGGGTAGTATTACCCAATTTATTGATTTGACACAAGGGGAGCCAAAGAATACTTGCAAGACTTAACAACTGAGTTTTCAGTTCAGCTACACCTGGAAATAGTTCTTGCTCACAGAAGTTTATCAGTAGAAACAGTTTGGTAGTAGCAACAGCAAAGCAACAACAACAGTAACAGTAACAGTGAAACAATAGCAATAGTAACAGTAATGGTAGCAGTAGGATTCGAGTGCGGTAGGCATAGGGATGGATGGACGGGGGTTGCATGGACGAGTCTAAACATGTAACTTCAAAGTCTAGGCATTGCAGATAAATAATAACAAGCATCCAAGTACTAAACAATCCTAGGCATGTGCTCCAGATATAGTCATACGTGCTCGCAATGAGAACTTGCACAACATCTTCTGTCCAGCCACCCGTGGCAGTGGGGCCTCTAGGGAACAACTGGCAATTAAGGTGCTCCTTTTAATAGAGCACCAGAACAAAGCATTAACATTCCGTGAACACATGTGATCCTCACACCACAGCCATCCCCTCCGGTTGTCCCAATTATTGTCACTTTGGGGCCTTTGGATCCGAACAATGATATGTGTACACAACTTGTAGATACGATCACAAACAATAGTATCATAATGATTCAATAATAAGTTCAGATCTGAGATCATGGCACTCGGGCCCTAGTGACAAGCATTAAGCACAACAAGTTTCAACAAAGTCAAATAGCACTAATAGAGATACTGGGCACTATGCCCTAACAAATCTTATTCGATTACATGATAGAACTTATCCAATTCCTACCATTCCCAAGCCTACAACGGGGGATTACTCACTCATGGATGAGGGAAACATCGGTGGTTGATGGATATGCGTTGGTGATGACGATGGCGATGATCCTCTCCAAATTCCTCGTCCCGGCAGGGTGCCCGAACGGAGTTTCTGGATCCGAATCTTGGTTTCTGGTGGCGGCGGCGGAGCGGAACTCTTTCTGGAAAACTATCGAAACCCCCTGAGTTTTTTAGGTTAGAAGGAAACTTATAGGCACGGAGGGAGGCCGAGGAGCTGTCTGGGGTGGCTGACCTCCCTAGGCGGGTCGTGGCCCACGCCTGGGTGCCCGCCCTGCATCCTCTCGCCTCCCCTTCGTGGATCTTCTGGTGAGAAATAGTTTTTGGCATATTTTACGGGATTTTTCCTGATAGTTCATTTTCTGCACAAAAACAATACACCAAGGTAATTCTACTGATAACATCGTCAGTCAGTGTTAGTTATATCCAAATCACACAAGTTTAGAAAAGAAACAATAGCAAAGTGTTCGAGAAAGTAGATATGTTTTGGACGTATCAACTCCCCCCAAGCTTAGCTTATTGCTTGTCCTCAAGCAATTCAGTTGAAAATCGAAAAGCGATAAAAGAACTTTCACGAACACTTTGCTTCATATGATGTATATATTCTCAGCACAGGAGTAGATGCTTAGACAATTCATAATAAGAAGTATGCAACTAAGTCTACTCAATAGTCATTGCAAGCTATGAAGAGAAACCAACCCAATAATAATAAGTAGCATGGAACATAAACATAAGCAACATTGCAATGCTCATAATAAGGTATGATAGAGTGGTATCTCGCTTGCCTTTGTTTGAAGAGCACAATATAAATGCCAAGGCACCTATGAAGTTCACATGAAGACTAGAGACAAAGATATCAGAGATACAAGCATCAAAGTGATGACATAATTAACCATGTTTTGGAACAAACACAAAAATGACAACTATGCTCTCAAGAAGGTGCTCATAGAATAAGTGGTGACTCAACAAAGTTGTGAAAACAGTTTTGTGAAGGTTTGAAAGGCTTCCTAATGTTGAAAGGACGGTACTCATTAGCTTTGAGCTCTCATTGCCCCTATCATAGGCATCTTCATGTGGTTAAGGTGAAAGCGAGGTCCACTCTGAATCATATGCTTGACAGACCATAGACTGGAAATCCCAAGTCCCTTGAGTACGAGGGCCACTCCGCATGCTACTCAACTTTGGTCACCTGAAAGTTCTTGTCATTGTAAATACATGCATATCATCGAGAACAACCAATGGGGTAACCCTTGCATATGGCACATGAGCTTTCCCATAACCAAAATGACAAGGCAAGCAGACAATGAACATCTCAACAATATTTTCATTTACCATGTGCATAGCTTTTTATTGAGGATTCTTCCTAGATGCTCATTATAGTGATGCTGCAAGTTTCCACCATGATTAGGCATGGCTTAGGCTAGCGGCTCAGGCGTTTCTCTAACACAATGTATAAACTCCATGAACTCATAAGCTCCCCTTTTATTTAACATCGTCGACATCCATAAACAAAAGAGCAAGGAATCAACTGGATAAGATATCCAACAGGTGTTGAAAGCGTTCCTCGTGACAGCACGGTACTGCTGACTCCCAATATATATAATAAGCAAGCATATAACTTTCATGGACTAGTCACAATGGTTCAAGATTATTAAGCGCAAGGAATAAAGTGTGCCATCAAGTTCGTGAGAGCTTTACTAACTAACTTTCTCAAAACAGACAAACATTTTATTTTGGAAGAAAACATGGCATATGGAATATGCACTGGAATAGCAAATGATGCTAATAGGTAGGTATGGTGGACGCAGCTGGAAATATTGGTTTTGGGGAGTTGGAAGCACAGGTAGAGCACATACTCAGTGCAAGTGAAGGCTAGCAATAGAGAGGGAGCGACAAACGAGAGAGCAGTAACTGCGATAATCATGCCTGCAACAAAACAAGACTAATTATGGCATGAAAGTGATACAAGAACTCTGAGGCAAAATAAATCATCGAGGCTTACTGACTATTGATTAGTCATATGCATGCGTGAGCATGTGCCAAGTCGACTCACATGAACAGTCAGAGGAGGATACCTGTCACATCCCAAGATTTTCCAAATCTTGTAATGTGAAAATAAATGAATAAAATAAAACTTTGTTCATTTTCAGGGCCAGAAGAAACTTTTTGAATCCATTTGGAAACTTTCAAAACTTAATTGGATCAAATAAAATCCCAAAGGGATTTGAAAAGTTAAATAAACAAAAAACTTCAAAATATTTAAAATTACTATTCTGGATCTTTTAATAAAATATTTTGTTTTCAAAAGAAAAGGATGGATTTCCATAGAGTCAAATTAAACCTTGGCCAAGTTTTTGAATTAAAACATTTTGTTTTAATAAAAATAGTAAAGGTTTATTTAAATAAAATAATAAGGATTTAATATCCAATTTTATTTAAGTAAAGGCTTTTCCCATTTTAAAATAAACACTAAAACTTATTTATTTATTTTAAATAAGTTTTCCAAGTATTTTATATTCTCAAATAAAACCTACTGAAGTGTTTTGGTTTTATTTTAGATTTCAAAATAAATATTTTAATAAAACAAATCCTACTTGATTTATTAACTAAGGTCCATTTTATTCAATTAATAATGGACCCTAAAATAAAAGGTTATTTAATAAAACCTACTGTTTTGGTTTTGAAAATATTTGGATTTGAAAAGGAGAGTGTATTAATTAAATCAAACCCTATTTTATTAAATAACTAAAGATCCATTTTATCTAATTAAAGAATGGATCCTAAAAAGAATAAAAATTATTATTTTACTTTGGAATTTGGTTTATGTTGATAAACAGAACCACATTCAAAGTTACAAAGTTTGGTGAATGTTTAAATCAAATTGAGTGTTGTTTGTTTGTTTGGAATTTCAAAACAGAAATCAGAAATAGAAAAAGAAAGGTTACAGAATAAAAAAATGGAATTGGATCTGACCCAACCCAGCAGCCCACTAAGGCCCAGAACCAGCCCAGCTCTTCTTCCCGAAAGAAAATGGTTCACACCTATTAACAGACCCGCAAAGAGACTGACCGGTGGACCCTTCCCTTACTCTTTTCCCACTGACCAGCAGACCCCACTTTCCCACTCCTCCTTCTTCCTCAAGGACGATCAAGGCCGTTTCTGCCGTTGATGTCGCGGCTTGAATACGCATTGATGCCGCGCCTTAAACCTCGCCGTGACTGCACGCTATTAAGCACCTGTGTCTTCTCCTCCTTTCCCCTCTGTCGCCCCACCTCGACACGCCCCCAAGCTGCCCCATTTCTCGCCACACCACCCTCGGTCCGACGAGCTTCCACTGTCGATTCCGGCCAAGTATCACCACCCCTTGCCTCCCTGAGCACGCTAGAAGATTCCCCACTCCCAGACGCATCTCCCAAGATTTTCGCTCGATCATGGGCGCCCAGAGGCCGGCCACGACAAGCTCTGAACGACGCCGCCGTCTGCAACCTCCCCGACGATCTCCCCTGGTAAACGCTGACCGCCCCGAGCCTCCTCGTTCACGCTCCCTCACTCACCTCGGTCTTGCGCGCCAACTAACCCGACCTCTGTTTGTCTTTTCGTGACCAGTAGCCTCGTCTCGACCACGGACAGAGCCGTCCGACGCCGCTCAACTCCGCGAGATCCCATCCCACGACCCCTGCGCGCCTTGCCACGCCGACCACACGCCGAGCACCACCGCCTCGCGAACACGGTGAGCACCCTCTGTCTTCCTCGCTTCCTAGAACCACCGTAGCGCCACCATCAGACGTGCGCCGCCACGGCCGCCGATATGGTTAAACAAACCAAGACCGTAGATCGAGATCCGGCGCCACGATTAGATCACTTAGCACAAGGGTACGCGATAAGGACCGTGCAATCTAATTAGATCCAACGCTACGCAGCCGATCCTACTAATCGATCGCATAATTAGAAAGCGACGCTGGCCGCTTGATTAAAAATGTGTTTGAAATCTGATTTAGTTGTGAAATTCAAACCCTTGTAACTTTGGATCCACACGTCCAAAAATTACAAATTTTATGTCGTTGGATTCAGGAGAGCAAGCCCTAGCCAACCATGCCCTTGGTTTAGTAAATAGTATCTGTTAATTTGTTTGTTTTTGCAGAAACTTTTGTATGCTTGTTTGGAATAGAAAAATGATTCAAAAATGTTTATAAGTTTGAAACCTTGACAAATTAGCTTGTGGTGAACTCACTGACCCTAGGAACCAACCCATGGAGTTAAAAATGATTTTGGTATAATTTAGGAAGGATTATTTGACTTAGCCAATTTCTAGCCAATTAAAGTTGTTGATTTTGTTATGAAAATGTTTTTGTAAAGAAAACTTTGGGAAATGCTTTAGACCAAACCTACTGACCCAAAACACCAAGTTTTGCAATAGTAACTCATTGGTGAGAAACTTAAAAGTTTTGCTTTGTTAAGAATATTTTCCACTACATAAAAGGGTGAAAGGTTTTGAAAATGGTTTATGGACAAAACCCTTTTTGCAAATGACTTTGCCATTTTGGTAAATGACCACTTTGGACTTTACAAAGTTTAGAAGCCTAGTGGAGACCACCTTTGCAATTAGAACCATCTTTTACATGCTTACATGCATGACTTAGACCTTAGATCCCATAGTTTTATGTGTGTGAATTGTGGTTTGATTGATTATTGGAATGCTAGTTGATATAGAGTTTGTTTGATTGATTGTAGTGAAATTAGCAAAGTGTGAGACTAGCAAGGTCAAGGAGTGAACCACCATTCCCTTCCAAAAAGGCAAGTGACACTATCATCCAAAGTCCTACTATTTTCATTATACTTAGTGGATTTTGAAACATGCATGAAAATACTTTTTGTGCTTATGCTATGCTAAAATCCTAATAGGATTCCCTATACACTCCTTAGTGAAAATATTGTAGTTGTTACATGCTTAGCCATGCTATATTTTGAAAAGAGATACATGTTGAGATTTTACAAAGGTTGAGAAAAGGACTTGTGTTTTACATAATAAAACAAGGACTCAATGAACCACCTAGGTGGAGGATACTTTAAGTTTTGGAGAAGGTGGCAACAAAAGGAACCATGTTTATGGGTATCACTTTGTGTTGTGCTCCAAAAGAAAACCACCTAGGAAACTTAGAGATTGAACATGTTTCTCCAATTGTGGCTTTGTGCAACCACATGCTATTATGGCTCGCTTAGTCAACTACATTGGGAAGACCCATGCACTGCCTTCGATTAACGGACATGGGGATCTGGAATGCTTCATGGGTCTTGAAGGCAAGCTAGCAATGGTGTATGGGAGGACCCTTTGGAAAGACTTCGTCGCATTCTCAATCTGCCAGTACTCCATCTTGGTGAGCACTAATCCAGTAGGCCACTGGTGGCAAAAGGATGGGATTGTGACATGTGGGTAAAGTGTACTCCTTCTGCAGAAGTTAATAAAATCTAAGTACTTAGCCGTGTCCCCGGTTATGGACAATACTGAGCAACTAAAGTTTGAACCATGGGAGATCTCGACATTCCAACTTCTAAAATAAAAACTTGATGCACTTGGGGGTACCAAGGATTTCAAAGAGATTTTGTTAAGCTTGGTGCACTTGGGGTTACCAAGGAGCTCAAGAGACTTTGGAAAAACTTGATGTACTTGGGGTTACCAAGGAACTCAAGAGATTTTGTTGAAAACATGAAGACTTGGGGTTACCAAGGAACTCATGAGATTTTGATAAAACTTGTTGCACTTGGGGTTACCAAGTAGCACAAGAGATTTTTGACAAGGACTTGAACACTTGAGTTTCTACCAAGGAGTTCAAGGAACTTGGAAAAAGAGATTTGACAAAGGACCAAAACCATTTTGAAAAGACAGGATAAAGTATTGCTTTATGCAAATGAGCCTAAACTCTACTTAGCCAAATATGCATGTAATAATAGGATCCACTTAAATTCTACATAGTAGTGAATCTTGCCAATACAATTCAAATGTATTGACCCTTGTGGCTGTAACTTGTAATGTTGCAGGTTTGATTGATTTTAGTGAATATTGTTTGGATAGGATTACAAAGTCTACAACCAACATCTGCCTGTGGCACTATGAAGATGAAGGACCCATGACTATAGTTATTCCGCTGCAATGTAATGTAATAGCCAAATGAGCTATGTATGATGTAATAAGATTATGTTATTCCTGGTTGTAAAGTTATAATATGACCTTTGTATCTTCATATTACATCTTAACTGTGGATGCTAGCTATTGATCCAGGGACTAGCATTGTAAACACAGGGGGCTCTATCTTATTAAAGATTGGGACCTCTACAATACCACAATATCATACCAAAGTATGAATAAAAAAATGCAAGCAAAAATTCATATGACATGCTACAAACTATTAGCAAGCTGGAGCTAATCGTAGACAAGCAAGAACTACTAAGCATCCATAATGACATACACCTTACACAAACAGGCTAAGCATGCTCATAATGATGAGTATATGTACAAAAATGAAACAAATAGAGTTCGTTACCAGCCTCTTACCACACCTCGAGTTGTCTTAATCTTCATTATTGCTCTTCACTTGTGTGACTTGAATAATTAAGATGAAACCAAAATCCACCGAGGACGGCTGAACCCTGCAAAGAACTCACAAAACCAAAGAAGAACAACAAATATTTTTGGTGTTTTCATTTTTTTTAGAAACAAGCAAACAAAGAAAAAACAAATAAAAACAAAGCGAACCAAACAAAGCAAAATCTTTTTGGATTTTTATTTTAAGGCACACCAAAGCAAAGAAACAAAGAAACAAACCAAGAGAAACAACGAAAATATTTTTGGTATTTTTTTGTGTTTTTGAGAAAGAAGCAACAAGAACCAAAAAGAAAGCGAAAACAATGGATATACAAAGAACCGACCGAACATGATATATATATGAGTGTGACGTCGGTATACCTCCCCCAAGCTTAGGCTTTTGGCCTAAGCGGGGCTCAATAACGCGGTAACCCCATGCTGGTGGGTCATCATAGGAATGATCATAGTCAGGCACCTGTGATGAAGAAGAAGACGCGCCCCAATCAAATGAGGGTTGCTGGTATGAAGACTCTCCCAAGTTGGAGGGCTGAACCGAATTGTCTTCAGCATACTCTTCAACATTCTCCTCTTGCTGGGAGAGTTCCCCAACATATGTGTCAACCTCTTCCTCCGTAAGCGACCATCCTTGCCTGTTATCAAAGTTAAACAAAGCAGGTGCAGGCAAATAAACTATTTTCTCAATCCTACCCTTTCTCTGACCTTGCTGGGCAAAAGATATTTCATATGGTAAACTTCTCACATTAGCCCCCAAGGAAACAAAACCATGCTGAATCATAGATTCAATATCAAGCCTCTCTATGGGGAACTGAAAATCTGAATAATGAGGCTCTAAACCATGGAAAGCTAGCAACCTAGAAGCAATGAGACCTCCACAAATTCCACCCTTCTCACGGTTGGTGGTGAAACGGTGAGCTATCAAAGCACCCAAACTATAGGAACTATTCCTACTAAGAGTAGCTGCAATAAAAGCTAGATCAAAAGAAGATAACTTTCTAGCAGTCGTTCTAGCAAGAACGCACTTGGTAATGAAATAGGCAAAGTATCTAATAGCTGGGAGTTGGATGTTCCGAATTTTACCACTTTCCTTTGAAAATTCGAAACCTTGGCAAACCTCAGCATACAAATCAACAAGTGACTTGGGCCTCTCCTTGATCTTCTCACAAGATCCCCACTAAGGTACTCTAATTGTCGCATTTAAATTAGCAAAAAGTCGGCAATGTATATTATATATTTTTTAATGGACCATGGGATTAGAAGTAGACCAAGTGAACGTGAAGTCCTGCACAAAATCCATGGTTAGCTTAACATATTGGATTGGTTAACCTTCAACAAAGTGCTCCAACCCTGCATTTGTAACCAAAGTTTGGAAATCTTGGAGGATCCCCGCAACTCTCATAAATTCATGGCATGGATATATGGAAGTAAAAACTGCCTCCTCATGATGAACCTTCATTGGCTCATGCACCATCAAGTCATATTGATTCATTGGATAAGCACTCATCTTCCTTGCTGAAATTTTTAGACAACCATCAAACCAAGTGATTTCTAGATTGATAAATGATGAGCAACTACTATAGGAACTTGCCAGAGGACTACACATGCATCAAAACAAAGTTTATAATCATATAACAAGCATGAAAGCTCAAACAACCTATCACCTACAGCAACAAAATACTCAAGATACAATCTACCAATCACAAATCTAATTGGACAAGTGGAGAAGGCACATACCAAGGAACAATCCCTCCAAAAATCAACACTTGAGATGGGCTGAACAAGGAGATCGAAAATCGCGAGCAAGAACAGCAAGAACTCGAGCAAGTTTTTCGGGAGAGAGAAAGAAGGTGGCTTTGAGGAGACAGCCTGGAGGGGCCTAGGTGGGCCAGACCCCCCTAGGCGCCACCACTAGGTAGGCCGCGCCTACCATGGGTGTGGGGCCTAAGGGTGGCCCCTGAGTCATCTCGGGTGCCACTCTTCCCCTTTTTTCGAGGAAAAATTTATTTTGAATTTTCTGGGATTTTTCGGGAAACTTTATTTTTGGCCAATTTTCAGGTATGAAAATTGATTTTCTCGCAGAAACAGTTTTTTCAAAAGAAGCAAAAGCAAACCAAAAGCCAAACTACAGGAGCTCTAAGAAACAAGCAAACAACTAGCAAAACTAAAGCTAAAGCAAAGGCTAGGAAGGAGAAGGGAAAAAGAAAGCAAGTATAACCACAGTGGAAGCATTATTTTGTTTATTAAAATCCTTTTGTTAACAAGGTTGATCAAGTCTTGTTACCAAAAAAATCCTATATGAAACAAAACTTTGCATTCCACAAGGTGGTTATGTTACCTCATACTTGATAGAAATGGTCCCAATCATAATAGTTTCAAAAATTTCTTGTGGAATGGGACAATATATTTCTCCAACCTTGATTCAATATTTTCAATAGAATTCAGGCAATAGCTCTTAACAACCTTCTTGGGGAAATAAACAGTGTGCTCTTTATCATTAATATTGAATGTTACTTTTCCTTAATTTCAATTGATGACATCACCTACAGTATTAAGAAAAGGTCTCCTAAGAATAATAGACATATTATCATCTTCAGGCATTTCAAGCACAACAAAATCAGTTAAAACCATGCAATTATGAGCTACTTGAACAGGAACATCCTCACATATACCAATAGGAACTGTAGTTGACTTATCAGCCATTTGCAAAGATATATCAGTTGGTATCATCTTTTCTAACCGGAGTCTCTTATAGAGAGAAAAATGCATAACACTAACTCTAGCTCCCAAATCACATAAAGCAGTTCTAACATAATTATTCTTAATGGAGCAAGGAATAGTTGGTATACCTGGATCACCAAGTTTCTTTGGAACCTTACCATTGAAGGAATAATTAGCAAGTAGAGTAGAAATCTCCTCATTAGGAATCTTCCTTTTATTAGAGACAATATCCTTCATATACTTTGAATGAGGTGGCAATTTAATAGCACCAGTCAAAGGAATTTGCAAAAATAAAGGTTTCAACCACTCACAAAACTTGTTGTAGTGTCCTTCCTCTTTTGACTTGTGTTTCTTACCTGGAAAAGGCATAGGCTTCTGCACCCAAGGTTCTCTCTCTTTACCATGTTTATTAGCAATAAAATCTTCCTTAGTGTACCTAGTGTTCTTAGTGTGCTTCTCAGGTTCTTCCTCACCTTCTTCCTTATCAGGTGACTCATCAATATTACCACTCTCAGTTTCAGCATCAGAGACAAATATACTATTAGGATCTACAACATGATGAAGTGGTTCCTCAATTACTTTATGTTTCCTTTTCTTCCTCTTACGAGGACTACCACTATCCTCACCTTGTTGGGAATCCTGCTCTATTCCTTTAGGATGTCCTTCAGGATATAAAGGATCTTGAGTAGCTGCACCACTCCTAGTTCTAATTCCATAAGCATGTTTATTTCCTGAAGCATTAACTAGCATATACTTTTGCACCTTAGCAAGTTGATCAAGTTGGGTTTGAACCATTTGAAAGTGTTTACAAAGCATTTTAATATCATTAGAAGTTCTTTCCACAATATCTTTCAACTCATGGATAGCTCTAGAGTTTTCCAATAAATGATTCTGAACTTGTTTATTAACATTACCTTGTTTAACAATAAATGTGTCAAGTTCCTCTAAGCATTGATTAGGAGGCTTACCATAAGGAATATCACCTTCATTAAATTGGATAGAGTGTACCTCAATAGTAGATGAGTGGGGAATTGGCTTACATAATTATTCTATAGGAGGTAGATTCTTCACATCTTCAACTCTAATACCTTTCTCCTTTAGACACTTTTTAGCTTCCTTCATCACTTCATCATTTAATACAATAACTCCCCTCTTCTTTGTTGTTGGTGTTGGAATTAGTTCAGGAACAACTGTTCGAGAGTAATAGGATCGGTGTATTCAGCATTGAAGTCCAATCATCATAAGTCTTGCTTATCTTGTTCATTAATTCTTCAGCATCTGTAGGAGTCCTCTTCCTGAAAACACAATCAGCAAAGCTATCTAGGTAGGTCCTAGAATCATCAGTTAGTCCATTATAATAAATATCAAGAAGCTCATTCTGAGGTAATGGACATCCAGGATATGCATGAATCAAGGAACAAAATCTTTTCCATGACTCAGGCAATTTCTCTTCTTCTCCCTGTTTAAAATAAAAAAGTCTCTGTAAATCAGCATGTCTAGCACTGGGAGGAAAATATTTATGGAAGAAAGAAGCAATCAACAATCAGGGATATCAATGGAACCATGAGGTAATATATTCAACCAAGCCCTAGCTTCTACTTTTAGTGAAAAAGAGAAGATCTTTGCAACAAAGTACTTGCGCATCTTAAAATCATCAGAGAACAAAGCACTCATAGTAGAAAAGCTCATTCATATGAGCCATAACACTCTCATTTTCAGTACCACAAAAAGATTCTTTCTCAACAATATCTAAATAAGATAAATCAAGAGAGAAATCATAATCTTTATCTTTAATATCTATGGGAGAGGTGGCAAACTTAGGATCATAAGACTTCTTAGGCATAATAGTACGTCTAGCAAGGAGACTCTTAATAGCACTAGCACCATGTGTGTTTCGGCACTCTTCAACAAATTCATCAGTGAGCTCTATGTAACCATCATTAATATCATAACTCTCACTAGACTCAGGTGAGCTAATAGGTGTAACAGTGCATTCACTAGGAGTTTCAGTATTTCCTAGACTATCCATAGTAGCATCTAGAAAAGGACCTAATGAACCACTCGCATCAAGCACAGTAGAAGTAACATCATGAGTATCAAAAGCAGTTCCAGGTTCAGTAGTAGTAGCAGTGTGTGTAGCATGAGCATGTGGTGGTGGCGTGACAAGCTTACTTATAACAGACGGTGAATCAAGAGCAGCAGAGGTGTTTAGGACGAGTCTAATTGCATGGACGAGTCTAAAAATGTAACTTCAAAGTCTAGGGCATTGCAGATAAATAATAACAAGCATACAAGTACTAAACAATCCTAGGCATGTGCTCCAAATATAGTCATACGTGCTCGCAATGAGAACTTGCACAACATCTTCTGTCCAGCCAATCGTGGCAGCGGGGCCTCTAGGGAACTACTGGAAATTAAGGTGCTCCTTTTAATAGAGCACCGGAACAAAGCATTAACACTCCATGAACACATGTGATCCTCACACCACAGCCATCCCCTCCGGTTGTCCCAATTATTGTCACTTTGGGTCCTTTGGATCCAGACAATGATATGTGTACACAACTTGTAGATAAGATCACAAACAATACTATCATAATGATTCAATAATAAGTTCAGATCTGAGATCATGGCACTCGGGCCCTAGTGACAAGCATTAAGCACAAAAAGTTGCAACAAAGTCAAATAGCACTAATAGAGATACTAGGCACTATGCCCTAACAAATCTTATTCGATTACATGATAGAACTCATCCAATCCCTACCATCCCCAAGCCTACAGCGGGGGATTACTCACTCATGGATGAGGGAAACATCGGTGGTTGATGGAGATGCGTTGGTGATGACGATGGTGATGATCCTCTCCAAATTCCCCGTCCCGATAGGGTGCTAGAACGGAGTTTCTGGATCCGAATCTTGGTTTCTGGTGGCGGCGGCGGAGCGGAACTCTTTCTGGAAAACTATGGAACCCCTCTGAGTTTTTTGGTCAGAAGGCAACTTATAGGCGCGGAGGGAGGCCGAGGAGGTGCCTGGGGTGGCTATACCTCCCCCAGGCGCGTGGTCAGGTGGGCCCGCGCCTAGGGTGGGTCTGGGCCCCCCAGGCCTCCTCTCTGTCTCCCCTTCTGGCTCCGTGGATCTTCTGGTGAGAAATAGTTTTTGGCATATTTTCTGGGATTTTTCCTGATAGTTCATTTTCTGCACAAAAACAAGACACCAAGGTAATTCTGAAAACAGTACTGCTTTTACTTGTATCCAAATCACACAAGTTTAGAGAAGAAACAATAGAAAAGTGTTCGAGAAAGTAGATACGTTTTGGACTTGTTTATACTTGTCCATGCAACGCCCGTCCATCCATCCCTATGCCTACCGCACTCGAATCCCACTGTTATTGTTACTGTTACTATTGCTCTTGTTTCACTATTATTGTTGATTTGCTGTTGCTACTACAAAATGTTGCTACTGATAAACTTCTGTGAGCAAGAACTATTTCTAGGTGCAGCTGAACTGACAACTCAGTTGTTAAGGCTTGCAAGTATTCTTTGGCTCCCCTTGTGTCGAATCAATAAATTGGGCAATACTACCCGCGAAGACTGTTGCAATCCCCTACACTTGTGGGTCATCAAGACTATTGTCTGGCGCCGTTGCCGGGGAGCATAGCTTTATTTGTAAGTTCACTTGGATCTATTATTATTCACTTCTACTCCGTTCATCATGGGTAAGTTTCGTGATGGAAAGTTCCCTATTTTACCATCCACTACAAGAAGAGATACAATCCTAAACACCTTTGTTGCTCTTGATTCACCGTCTGTGATAAGTAAGCTTGTTACACCACCACCACATACTCATGCTACACACACTGCTACTACTACTGAACCTGGAACTGCTTTTGATGCTCATGATGTTACTTCTAATGTGCTTGATGCGAGTGGTTCATTAGGTCCTTTCCTAGATGCTACTATGGCTAGTCTAGGAAATACCAAAACTCCTAGTGAAGACACTGTTACACCTGTTAGCTCACCTGAGTCTGGAGAAAGTTATGATATTAATGATGGTTACATTGAGTTCACCGATGAATTTGTTGAAGAGTGCCAAAACACACATGGTACTAGTGCTATTAAGAGTCTCCTTGCTAGACGTACTATTATGCCTAAACTATCCTCTGATCCTAAGTTTGCCACCTCTCCCATAGATTATGATTTCTCTCTTGATTTATCATATTTGGATATTGTTGAGAAAGAACCTTTTTGTGGGACTGAAAATGAGAGTGTTGTGGCTCATATGAATGAGCTTTCTACTATGAGTGCTTTATTCTCTGATGATTTTAAGATGCACAAATTATTTGTTACTAAGATCTTCCCTTTATCACTAAAAGGAGAAGCTAGGGCTTGGTTTAATAGATTACCTCCTGGTTCCATTGATAGCCCTAATTGCTTGATTGCTTCTTTCTTACAAAAATATTTTCCTCCCAGTGCTAGACATGCTATTTTGCGGAGACTTTTTGATTTTAAACAAGGAGAAGAAGAGAAATTGCCTGAGTCATGGGCAAGGTTCTGTGCCTTGATTCAGGCACATCCTGTATGTCCATTACCTAAGAATGAGCTTCTTGATATTTATTATAATGGACTTACTGATGATTCTAGGACATACCTAGATAGATTTGCTGATTGTGTTTTTAGGAAAAGAACTCCTACAGATGCTGAAGAATTAATGGCTAAGATAAGCAAGAATTATGATGATTGGACTTCAACTGAGCTAAATACACCTAAGACTATTACTCCTAAACCATTTGTTCCTGAACCAGTTCCAACACCAACAACAAAGAAGAGGGGAGTTATTGCATTAAATGATGAAGTGATGAAGGAAGCTAAGAAGTGTCTAAAGGAGAAAGGTATTAGAGCTGAAAATGTGAAGAATCTACCTCCGATAGAAGAATTATGTAAGCTAATTCCCCACTCATCTACTATTGAGGTACACTCTCTCCACTTTAATGAAGGTGATATTCCCTACGGTAAGCCTCCTGATCAATGCTTAGAGGAACTTGACACATTTATTGTTAAACAAGGTAATTTTAATAAACAAGTTCAGAATCATTTATTGGAAAACTCTAGAGCTATCCATGAGTTGAAAGATATTGTGGAAAGAACTTCTAATGATATTAAATTGCTTTGTAAACACTTTCAAATGGTTCAAACCTAACTCGATCAACTTGTTAAGGTACAAAATGATATGCTAGTTAATACCTCAGGAAATAAACATGCTTATGGAATTAGAACTAGGAGTGGTACAGCTACTCAAGATCCCTTATATCCTGAAGGACACCCTAAAATAATTGAGCAGGACTCTCAGCAAGGTGAGAGTAGTGGTAGTCCTCGTAAGAGAAAGAAAAAGAAACATAAAATAGTCTAGGAATCACTTGAACCTGCTATAGATCCTAATAGTATATCCGTCTCTGATGCTGAAATTGAGAATGGTAATAATGATGCTCCTGATAAGGAGAAAGTTGAGGAAGAACCTGAGAAGCACACTAAGAACACTAGGTACACATAGGAAGATTTTATTGCTAAGAAACATGGTAGTGAGAGAGAACCTTGGGTGCAGAAACCTATGCCTTTTCCAGGTAAGAAACACAAGTCAAAGGAGGAAGAACACTACAACAATTTTTGTGAGTCGATGACCTTTATTTTTGCAAATTCCTTTGACTGATGCTATTAAGTTGCCTCCTTATTCAAAGTATATGAAGGATATTATCTCTAATAAAAGGAAGATTCATAATGAGGAGATTTCTACTTTGCTTGCTAATTACTCCTTCAATGGTAAGGTTCCAAAGAAACTTGGTGATCCAGGTATACCAACTATTCCTTGCTCCATTAATAATAATTATGTTAGAATTGCTTTATGTGATTTCGGAGCTGGGGTTAGTGTTATGCCTTTTTCTCTATATAAGAGACTCCAGCTAGAAAAGTTGATACCAACTGATATATCTTTGCAAATGTCTGATAAGTCAACTACTATTCCTGTTGGTATATTTGAGGATGTTCCTGTTCAAGTGGCTCATAATTGCTTGGTTTTGACTGATTTTGTTGTGCTTGAAATGCCTGAAGATGATAATATGTCTATTATTCTTTGGAGACCTTTTCTTAATACTGCAGGTGCTGTCATTAATTATAATCAAGGAAAAGTAACATTTAATATTGATGGCAAAGAGCATACTGTTTACTTCCCCAAGAAGGTTGTTAGAAGCTATTGCCTGAATTCCATTGAAAATATTGAGAGAATCAAGGTTGGAGAAATATATTGTCCCATTCCACAAGAAATTTTTGAAACTATTACGATTGGGACCATTGCTATTAAGTATGAGGTAACATAATCACCTTGTGGAATGCAAAGTTTTGTTTCATATAAGATTGTTTTGGTAAAAAGACTTGATCAACCTTGTTAACAAAAGGATTTTAATGAACAAAATAATGTTTCCACTCTGGTTGTGCTTGCTTTCTTTTACCTTTTTCCTTCCTAGTCTTGGTTTTAGCTTTAGTTTTGTTAGTTGTTTGTTTGTTTGAGTTTCTTAGAGCTCCTGTAGTTTAGCTTTTGGTTTGCTTTTGCTTCTTCTGAAAAAATTGTTTCTGCGAGAAAATCAATTTTCATGCCCTGAAAATTGGCCAAAAATAAAGTTTCTCGAAAAATCCAAGAAAATTCAAAATAATTTTTTCCTCAAAAAAAGGGGCAGAGATGCACCAGAAGTGACCCTGGGGGCCACCCCAGGCCACCACACCCATGGTAGGTGCGGCCTACTAGGGGGTGGCGCCTAGGGGGTCTGGAAGCCATCTTCTTTCTCTCTCCCGAAAAACACCGGAAAACTTTCTCAAGATTGAGTTCTTGCTGTTCTTGCTCGCGATTTTTGATCTCCTTGTTCAGCCCATCTCAAGTGCTGATTTTTGGAGGGATTATTCCTTGGTATGTGCCTCCTCCACTTGTCCAATTAGATTTGTGATTGGTAGATTGTATCTTGACTATTTTGCTACTATAGGTGACAGGTTGTTTGAGCTTGCATGTTTGTTCTATGCTTAGAAACTTTGTTTTGATGCATGTGTAGTCCTCTAGCAAGTTCCTATAGTAGTTACTCATCATTTATCAACTTAGAAATCACTTGGTTTGATGGTTGTTTAAAATTTCAGAAAAGTGAAGTCATGGACCACCACACATTTGGTGATATATTTGAGAGTGATGCACCTAGAAGGGCAAGGCTTTCAAGGTCATCTACCAGTACTAGACCCTCATACAATGAGGATCCCATCACTCCGTGATTTGGTGACGAGGGAGATGAAGGGGATGCGCACCCCTCCACCTTTCCTTGCCAAACCTTCTTGCGAGCTGCTGGGATTCTTAACGATTTTATGACTTTGGTTCAGAGGGCTAGACTAACAAGTTACATGCAGGATGAGAGTGCACAATATGCTTTGCTTACTAAAACATTTGTGGAGAGTTTCTCCTTTACTAATAGTGTGTTCAAGCCTGATGTGTCTTTCAAAATTTATGGCAGGGCTCATTCTATGACTTTGAAGCAATTTTGCAAGGCCCTGGGACTTGGTACAGCTGGGTCATCAAAGAAGATTCCATCTCTTCCCGCTGATTTGTTGGAGCTTTACCGAGGAATAACCAATGATGATGACCGCAGAGCTCAATGAGGAAAGATAAAGAATATTCAACTCCCAGCCATCAGGTAATTTGCCTATTATCTTGCCACTAGTGTTCTTGGTAGGGAGAACACTAGTAATATTTCCAGTTATCATTTGGCTTTCTTAGCTGCTGCGCTCAACAATCATACCAAGTATAATCTTGGTTCTCTCATTGCTCGTTGCTTGACAGCTAGGGGACCCATTTATGGTGGGATTATTGCTATGCGTGTTGCTGCTTTCTTGGAATTTGTTGTTGATCCAAATGATACAATTTTGGCTCCTCAGAGGCTTGATCTTGCTGCCATGAAGGTGCACCATTTTGTCACTAATGGCTCTACCCTTCAGAACTTGGTTTATAAAATGTTGTTTATTGATAGGGAAGAGAGAGAGATCCCTCTCCCCCAAACCACTTTGTTTAGTATTTCTCAGGGGCCTTTGTCACACTCCAAGGAGGAGATGGATGAGTTTCTGCGCTCCCTTAACTTTCATGGGCACTATCAGGAGGAAGCGCCCTCATATGACCCCGCGGTACACTACATAGGGGAGGCCTCAAGCTCATACCAGGACGAGGGAGCCTCCTCGTCATACTACGGAGGTGCACCTACTTGGGAACCATGGGATTGAACCCCACTTAGGCCAAAATCCTAATCTTGGGGGGAGGTATACCGACATCACACTCATCGATATATTATGTTCGGTCGGTTCTTTGTATATCCATTGTTTCGCTTTCTTTTTTGTTCTTGTTGCTTCTTTCTCAAAAACACAAAAATACCAAAAATATTTTCGTTGTTTCTCTTGATTTGTTTCTTTGCTTCTTTGCTTTGGTTTGCCTTAAAAAAAGAAAAATCCAAAAACATTTTGCTTTGCTTGGTTTGTTTTTACTTTGCTTGTTTTTGCTTTGTTGGCTTCTTTAAAAAACCGAAAACACCAAAAATATTTTTGTTCTTCTTTGGTTTTGTGAGTTCTTTGCAGGGTTCAGCCGTCCTCAGTGGATTCTGGTTTTCATGTTATTATTCAAGTCACACAAGTGAAGGGCAATAATGAAGATTAGGACAACTTGAGGAGTGGTAAGAGGCTGGTAATGAACTCTATTTTTTTCGTTTTTGTACATATACTCATCATTGTGAGCATGCTTAGACTGTTTGTGTAAGGTGTATGTCATTATGGATGCTTAGTAGTTCTTGCTTGTCTATGATTAGCTCCAGCTTGCTAATAGTTTGTAGCATGTCATATGAATGTTTGCTTGCATTGTTTTATTCATATTTCGGTATGAAATTGTGGTATCCTCCTCTGACTGTTCGTGTGAATTCACTTGGCACATGATCACACATGCATATGACTAATCAATAGTCAGTAAGCATTGATGATTTATTTTGCCTCAGAGTTCTTGTATCACTTTCATGCCATAATTAGTCATGTTTTGTTGCAAGCATGATTATGACAGTTATTGCTCTCTTGTTTGTCGCTCCCTTTCTTTTGCTAGCCTTCACTTGCACTGAGTATGAGCTCTACCTGTGTTTCCAACTCCCCAAAATCAATATTGCCAGCTGTGTCCACCATACCTACCTATTAGCATTGTTTGCTATTTTAGTGCATATTCAATATTCCTTGTTTTCTTCCAAATAAAATGTTTGTCTGTTTTGAGAAATTTAGTTAGTAAAGCTCTCATGAACTTGATGGCACAATTTATTCCTTGCGCTTAATAATCCTGAACCATTGTGACTTGTCCATGAAAGTTATATACTTGCAAATTATATGCTAGGAGTCAGCAGAATCGTGCTGTCACGAGGAACGCTTTCAACACTTTTTGGATAATCCTATCCAGTTGATACTTTGTTCTTTTGTTTACGGATGTCGACGATGTGAAATAAAAGGGCAGGCTGTGAGTTCATGGAGTCTATACATTGTGTTAGATAAACACCTGGGCCGCTAGCCTAAGCCATGCCTAATCATGGTGGAAACTTGCAGCATCACCATAATGAGCATCTATGAAGCATCCTCAATAAAAAGCTATGCTTATGGTAAATAAAAAGATTGCTGAGATGCTCATTGTCTGCTTGCCTTGTCATTTTGGTTATGGGAAAGCTCATGTACCATGAGCAAGGGGTACCTCGTTGGCGGTTCTCGATGATATACATGTATTTACAAATGACAAGAACTTTCAGGTGACCGAAGTTGAGTAGCATGCGGAGTGGCCCTCGTACTCAAGGGACTTGGGATTTTCAGCCTATGGTCTGTCAAGCATATGATTCATAGTGGACCTCACTTTCACCTTAACCACATGAAGATGCCTATGATAGGGGCAATGAGAGCTCAAAGCTAATGAGTACCTTCCTTTTAGCATTAGGAAGCCTTTCAAACTTTCCAAAACCGTTTTCACAACCTTGTTGAGTCACCACTTATTCTATGAGCACCTTCTTGAGAGCATAGTTGTGTTTTTTGTGTTTGTTCCAAAACTTGGTTAATTATGTCATGACTTTGATGCTTGTATCTCTGATGTTTTTACCTCTAGTCTTCACTTGAACTTCAGAGGTGCCTTGGCATTTATATTATGCTCTACAAACAAAGGCAAGCGAGATACCACTCTATCATACCTTACTATGAGCATTGCAATGTTGCTTATGTTTATGTTCCATGCTACTTATTATTATTGAGTTGGTTTCTCTTCATAGCTTGCAATGACTATTGAGTAGACTTAGTTGGATACTCCTTATTATGAATTGTCTAAGCATCTACTCCTGTGCTGAGAATATTTACATCATATGAAGCAAAGTGTTCGTGAAAGTTCTTTTATCGCACTCAGTTTTCAACTGAATTGCTTGAGTACAAGCAATAAGCTAAGCTTGGGGGGAGTTGATACGTCCAAAACGTATCTACTTTCTCAAACACTTTGCTATTGTTTCTTCTCTAAACTTGTGTGATTTGGATACAACTAACACAGACTGACATTGTTTTCAGCAGAATTACCTTGGTGTCTTGTTTTTGTGCAGAAAATAAACTATTAGGAAAAATCCCGGAAAATATGCCAAAAATTATATTTCACTAGAAGATCCACGGAGCCAGAAGAGGATATGGAGAGGAGGCCTGGGGGGCCACACCCATCCTAGGTGCGGGCCCACCACTAGCCGCGCCTAGAGGGGGTGCAGCCACCCTAGGCACCCCCTCGGCCTCCCTCTGCGCCTATAAGTTGCCTTTCGACCTAAAAACCGAGGGGGGGCGATAGTTTTCCAGAAAGAGTTCCGCTCCGCCGCCGCTACCAGAAACCAAGATTCGGGTCCAGAAACTCCGTTTTGGCACCCTATCGGGACAGGGAATTTGGAGAGGATCATCGCCATCGTCATCACCAACGCATCTCCATCAACCACCGATGTTTTCCTCATCCATGGGTGAGTAATCTTCCGTTGTAGGCTTGGGGATGGTAGGGATTGGATGAGTTCTATCATGTAATCTAATAAGATCTGATAGGGAATAGTGCCTAGTATCTCTATTAGTGCTATTTGACTTTGTTGCAACTTGTTATGCTTAATGCTTGTCATTAGGGACCGAGTGCCATGATCTCAGATCTGAACTTATTATTGAATCATTATGATAGTATTGTTTGTGATTTTATCTGCAAGTTGTGTACACATATCATTATCCAGATCCAAAGGCCCCAAAGTGACAATAATTGGGACAACCGGAGGGGATGGCTATGGTGTGAGGATCACATGTGTTCACTGAGTGTTAATGCTTTGCTCCGGTGCTCTATTAAAAGGAGTACCTTAATTGCTAGTAGTTTCCTAGAGGCCCCGCTGCCACGGGCTGGCTGGACAGAAGATGTTGTGCAAGTTCTCATTGCGAGCATGTATGACTATATTTGGAGCACATGCCTAGGATTGTTTAGTACTTGGATGCTTGTTATTATGTATCTGCAATGCCCTAGATCTTGAAGTTACATGTTTAGACTCGTCCATGCAACGCCCATCTATCCATCCCTATGCCTACCGCACTCGAATCCCACTGTTACCGTTACTGTTACTATTGTTCATGTTTCACTATCGTTGTTGCTTTGCTGTTGCTACTACAAACTGTTGCTATTGATAAACTTCTGTGAGCAAGAACTATTTCTAGGTGCAGCTGAACTGACAACTCAGTTGTTAAGGCTTGCAAGTATTCTTTGGCTCCCCTTGTTCGAATCAATAAATTGGGTAATACTACCCACGAAGACTATTGCGATCCCCTACACTTGTGGGTCATCAAGAATTATCCAAAAGAAGTGTGCTAGGGTCCTACCAAGTTATTATAGCAAACAAAACAAAATAAAACTAAAAACAAAAATAAAGACGCTCCAAGAACAACACATAGTGCATGAAGCAATAAAAGTATAGTACCTTCGAAAGAAAACTTGAGTTTTTTGTTGATGATGAAGGGGATGCCAAGGCATCCCCAAGCTTTGACGCTTGTACCTCTTGAATATTTCTTGGGGTGACACGGGTGTGATACGTCAAAAACGTATCTATAATTTTTGATGCTCCATGCTTGTTTAGTATCTACTTTGCTTTGTCCACACTTTGAGGTGTTTTATATGTTTTCTGGAACTAACCTATTAACAAGTTGTCACAGTGCCAGTTGCCTGTTTTCTTATGTTTTGGTTCCGTAAAGGCGTAAAATCAATATTCTCGGAATTGGGCGACACAAAAGCCAAAGTCAATATTTTATCGTGGCAACACGGGCCGAAGACAAGACAGAAGGCTCACCAGGTCCACACCTGGCCGTAGGTGGGCCCACCGCCCGGGAGGGTGTAGCCCTGGCCCCTGGCCCCTCGCCCTTCGCCTATAAGAAGCCCCCGATACAGAAACCCTAGGCACCCGATCAAAACTCCACGAAACCGTCTGTAGCCGCCGCCACTATCATCCATAGATCGGGGGGATCTGAAGTTCTTCATGGCACCCTGCCAGAGGGGAGATCATTCTGGAGGCCTTTTTCTTCATCATGCCAGCCTCCGGTATGAAGCGTGAGTAGTTCCACCTTGGACTACGGGTCCATGTAGTAGCTAGATGGTTGTATCTCCTCCTTTGTGCTTTCATGTATAGATCTTGTGAGCTCCGTTCATGATCAAGATCTAATCTATTTATAATCATGCATGTTGTGTTTGTGGGGATGCGATGGATATTGAGATTACTATGTCAGATTGATTAATGGTTTTGTCTTGTGATTCTATCATGTTTGTGTTATTTTTTATCTTGCATGCTCTCCGTTGTTAGTAGCTATCTTGGCAAAGTAGTTGCTAGTGACTCCAAGAGGTGGTATTTATGCTCGATAGTGGGTTCATGTCTCTAGTTTCGAAGGGAAGTGACAGAAATCTCTTCGGTTGTAGATGTGTTATTGCCACTAGGGAGAAAACAAGGGTCTATTGTTCATGGAACAAGTGGATTGTTTACCTTACATACTTTGCTTAAAGCAGTTGTCTGTTGCTTGCAACTTAATACTGGAGGGGGTTCGGATGATAACCTGAAGGTGGGATTATAGTCATAGATGCAGTTGGATGGCAGTCTATGTATATTGTTGTATTGCCCAGTCGAATCTCATAGGATCTTTTTGTCTAGTATTGCATTGTTATGCCTTGCTCAGTTCCCGTCGATTGCCCTGCTGTAATTTGTTTACCTAGCATGCCATGTTTGTTTATCTAAGGAGAACACCTCTAGTGAACTATGGACCCCGGTCCAATCTTTACCATTGATACATCTTCCACTCTTACTGTTTACTTGTTGCAAACCATCATCACCTTCCACACCATACAATTAATCCTTTGTTACAGCAACCGGTGAGATTGACAACCTCATTGTTCGTTGGGGTAAAGTCTTGAGTTTGTGTTGTGCAGGTTTCCATGATGCTTGCAACACCTTTGAGACGTTTCCTTCCTCCTACTGGTTCGATAACCTTGGTTTCTTACTGAGGGAAAACTTGTTGTTGTGCTGCATCATACCTTGCTCTTGCGGTTTCCCAACGGGGCATAAACACGCATCAGGGTTTCCCGACGAAGCGCTTTCACGTTGATACAACGTCGACATCAAGATTTTTCTGGCGCCGTTGTCGGGGAGGCTAAGGACGTCTTCACAATGGGAGTCCTTTTCAACCTTTCTCTTTACTTTTTTATTGTTTTGCTTAGTTTCTTTTTCTTGGTTTTGTTTGCCTATTTTTATCAAAAAATCCAAAAAATTAGTTTAGTCTGGTTTGATTTCTCTTACCAAAAACACACAAAAATTAGTCCCTGCTCTAGTTGCTGTTGTTTTTGGCTTGCTCCACTTTTGCCAAAATGAACTCCACTGAGAACACCAAGTTGTGTGACTTCACTAGCACAAACAACAATGATTTTCTAAGCACTCCTATTGCTCCACCTGCTCCTGATGCTACCTTTTATGAAATTAAGCCCGCTTTGTTGAATCTTGTGATGAGAGAGCAATTTTCTGGTGCTAGTTCTGATGCTATTGCTGCCCATCTCAATAACTTTGTTGAATTTTGTGAGATGCAGAAGTATAAGGATGTAGATGGGGATATTATTAAGCTCAAGTTGTTTCCTTTCTCCTTGAGAGGAAAAGCTAAAGAATGGTTGCTATCCTTGCCTAGAAATAGTATTGATTCTTGGATTGCAAAGATGATTTTATTGGAAAGTACTACCCTTCTGCTAAGATTGTATCTATGAGAAGTGATATTATGAAATTTAAACAACTTGATAATGAACATGTTGCTCAAGCTTGGGAAATAATGAAATCTTTGGTTAAGAATTGTCCCACTCATGGACTTACTGCTTGGATGATTATCCAGACTTTTTATGCAGGTTTGAACTTCTCTTCAAGAAACATGTTGGATTCAGCTGTTGGAGGTACCTTTATGACCATCACCTTGGGTGTTGCAACAGAACTCCTTGATAATATGATTGTTAATTATTCTGAATGGCACACTGAGAGAGCTCCACATGGTAAGAAGGTAAATTCTGTTGAAGAAACCTCCTCCTTGAGTGATAAGATAGATGTTATTATGGCTATGCTTGTTAATGGGAAAGATCCTTTAGATCCAAATAATGTTCCCTTAGCCTCTTTGGTTGATCAAGAAGAGCAAGTTGATGTGAACTTCATTAGAAACAACAACTTCAACAACAATGCCTATAGGAATAATTTTGGTAGTAACAACAAATTATAGGCCTTACCCTCCTAATAATAGCAATACATATGGAAACTCCTACAACAATGCTAGAAGTGCCCCCTCTGAACTTGAAGTCATGCTCAAAGACTTTATTAGTAAACAAACCACTTTCAACAAGACTATGGAGGAAAAGCTTTTGAATGTAGAGAAAATTATTTCCTCTTTGTCGGAAGCACAGTCCTCTTTGATTAATAAAATGGCTGATAAACCTGAAACCATGGAAAGTACCTTTGCTGCTACTCATGCCATACAAGTTACTATTGATGAAAATGTTAGACTGTTAACCCAACTTCATGCTAAGTGGGAAAGGGAAGCTAAAATTGCTAGAAACAATAGTGTGTGCACCATCACCACCAATATGGATGTCACTAAACCACAAGAAGTCCTTATTCCTCCTCCTGCAATGCCTAAGGCCAATGAGTCTACTACTAGTTATACTAAGTTTGATTTTGATCTTGATGGTTGCAATATTTCTGAAGTGATTATGTTCCAAAGCTTGCTAGAAGTCCTGATGCTAGTGATATGCATGTAGCTTTTACCAAACACATTACAGATACTCTTGTTAAAATTAAGGAAGAGAAGTTAAAACACAAAGCTTCTATTCCTAGGAAAGTAGAAGATAGTTGGGAACCCATTATTAATATGCAAGTGAGTGATTTCGATCTCAAAGCTTCATGTGACCTTGGTTCTAGTGTCTCTATTATGCCTAGGAAGATTTATGAAATGCTTGATTTTTCACCTTTGGAAGATTGTTATTTGGATGTCCCACTTAATGATAATGCTAAGAAGAAACTTATGGGAAGTGTTAATGATGTTCTCATTATGGTTAAAAATGCTTATGTCCCTGTTGATTTCTATATTTTGGATGTTGAATACAATGCTTCTTGTCCTATTACTTTGGAAAGACCTTTTCTTAGAACTGTTGGTGCATCATTGATATAAAAGAAGGCACCATTAAATATCAATTTCCATTCAAGAAAGGTATTGAACACTTCCCTATGAGGAAAGAGAAGTTGGCTTTTTCTCCTCCTTTGAAAGCAAGGTTTGATGTTAATGCTTCTTCATTTGAAAATACTTGATTCTTGCTTCTTGTGCCTAACTTAAAGGCGTTAAAGAGAAGTACTTGTTGGGAGATAACCCAATAATTTATTGAGTCTTGGAAGTTATTACTTTAGTAGTGAACTCTCCTTATCTTTTTTATGTTTGCTTTTTGTGCCAAGAATGACCTCTAATGAGAGGGAAGTAAGATTTGGGGAGTTGCTGTCCCGAAACAGATTTTTGTGCTCCACCATAAAAATTCGTGAGGAGTTTCTGTAAGTCGGATTGAGCTGAAAATTTACTAATAAATCCCCCAGTATGTTAGCTAACTTTCGTTAGTTCAACATCTTTTGATTTGAGCAACATAAGATCTTCGAAAAAATAGGTTTATACCTGCTGGTCTATTTTGACAGATTTCTGTCATTATTTGCATTTGCTTCTTATTGATTCCTTTTTGGGTTCTTTTTGGGAAATTGAGATTTTTGAGGGAATTTCTACAGTAGCTTGTGTTTTTAGTAAAAAAAATCTGTTTAAAGCTAAACCCAAGGGTCTATTATCTTTTGAGTACACTAATGTTGCTAATGAAGATTGTGTGAAGTTTTGTATGAAGGAAAAATTTCAGGTGTAGAGAGAGAATGATGTAATGAGATGAAGAATGGACAAAATCTCAATCTTGGGAATGCCACCCCGGTGTCACCACAAGAAATATCCAAGAGGTACAAGCGTCAAAGCTTGGGGATGCCCAACGCATCCCCTTCTTCATCAATAAAAAGCTCAGGTCTTTCTAGACACTTCGTTTTTATTATTTCATGCACTGTTGTGTTGTTCTTGGAGCGTCTTAGTTTTTTTTTGCTTTGCTTAGTTTGTTTAGTTTGCTTGAATAAAGTAATTTGTACCCCCACTATCGCTGTGTTGTTTCAAATAAGTTGATTGGTGTTGGAAAGGAGTAGAATTTTTTTGCTTGAATAGTACAGGAGGAGCTTGCTTTACCTGTGACTTAGACTTTAGAATGTCATGCTAGGTGTTGTTTTGACCTTATGCTTAGTGATTATTGTTGTATCATGACTTGTTCCAAGCAATTGGGATTGCTTAGTGTGCATTGAAAAAAAATCATGCGTTGTTTTAGCATGCAAAAGCATAGTATTATGGTATCCTCCTTTGATGCTTTGTTTGGGTTGACTTGGCACATGCTCACACCATGTTATGACTATGAACAAGTCACCATAGCCTCTATGATCATTTAGTCCTTGACTTGTAGTACCACTCTATGCTTTGATTAGTAATGTTTTGTCGCTCTGCATGATCATGTCCATTATTGCTCTCTTAGTTGGTCGCTCCTAGTATTTTGCTAGCCTCCACTTGTATGAGTAAGTTCTACTCATGCATCCAACTCCCAAGAAACCAAGTTATTACAAAGTGTCCACTATAAATTCCTATGCATGGTGTGTTACACCATTCCAAGTATATTCTTGTTTTCTTTCCAACAATTTTGTTCGAAATATTGGGTATCACCTTGGGAGAAAATATCATGAATATATATGTGAAGTATCCCCCAAGGTGTGGAGCCGGAAAACTCGCAAGATCAAAAACTGCAATAAGATATGCAAGTGAAATCCTTAGATGATGAACTAGAGCTTGTTATGATGGTGACCACAAGCTCTAGATCCTCTCATGGACAAGAACCAAATAACAACCAAGAAAGATGATGTTATGAATGCAAAGGTTTGAGCTCTCTCCGAGGCAGTGCAGAGACACCTTGAGAGCCCCTCTTGATAGAACGGCTATCTATCCTAAACCCGGTCTCCCAACTAACAATACGAGACCGGCAAAAGAAAAGCCCTATCAAGAACATACCTTTGCCTTGAGCATCCCACTTGAACTTGATGTAGACCGTCTTGTTCTTCTATAGTGGGAACACCTTTCTTGGATGCTCTTGCTTGATGAAGATGAAGACTTGCAAATTGCTCCCCCATACTCCATGGGGAAACCTCTTCTTTGAACTTGTCTTCATCATTCCATGAGCACGAGGATAGCAAGCTTCAAGCATGAGATCTTCTAGAGATGGCGCATCTTGAGCTTGCCCTTCTTCATCCCTACTTGAGGTTGATCCATCTTGATGCAACTCTTTGCACATGCCTTGATCGACCTTCAAGCTCCTTCTTTCTTCATGATTCCAATGGGCACAAAGCCCTTGGACATTTCTTCATCTTCCAACCTTGAGACCAACACATGGCCCAAGCGATGCCAATGGACAAACCTACAAGTGAAACTCAATTTACACATTAGTCCATAGAAATTACCAAAACCACACATGGAAGCATACATGCCCTTTCACCCGCCTTTGCCAAAATGAACTCCGCTGAGAACACCAAGTTGTGTGAATTCACTAGCACTAACAATAATAATTTCCTTAGCACACTTATTGCTCCATCTGCTCCTGATGCTACCTTTTATGAAATTGAGCCTGCTTTGTTGAATCTTGTGATGAGAGAGCAATTTTCTGGTGCTAGTTCTGATGATGTTGCTGCCCATCTCAATAACTTTGTTGAACTTTGTGAGATGCAGAAGTATATGGATGTAGATGGAGATATTATTAAGCTCAAGCTTTTTCCTTTCTCCTTGAGAGGAAAAGCTAAAGAATGGTTGCTATCTTTGCCTAAAAATAGTATTGATTCTTGGACAAAGTGCAAAGATGCTTTTATTGGAAAGTACTACCCTCCTGCTAAGATTATATCTATGAGAAGTGACATTATGAAATTTAAACAACTAGATAATGAACATGTTGCTTAGGCTTGGGAAAGAATGAAATCTTTGGTTAAGAATTGTCCCACTCATGGACTCACTGCTTGGATGATTATCCAGACTTTTTATGCAGGTTTGAGCTTCTCCTCAAGAAACCTGTTGGATTTAGCTACTGGAGGTACCTTTATGAGCATCACTTTGGGTCCTGCAACTAGACTCCTTGATAATATGATGGTTAACTACTCTGAATGGCACACTGAGAGAGTTCCACATGGTAAGAAGGTAAATTCTGTTGAGGAAACTTCCTCTTTTAGTGATAAGATTGATGTTATTATGGCTATGCTTGTTAATGGGAAAGCTCCTCTAGATCCTAATAGTGTTCCCTTAGCCTCTTTGGTTGCTCGAGAAGAGCAAGTTGATGTGAACTTCATTAGAAACAACAATTTCAACAACAATGCCTATAGGAATAATTTTGGTGGTAACAACCATTATAGGCCTTATCCTCCTAATAATGGCAATTCCTATGGAAACTCTTACAACAATTCTAGAAGTGCCCCTTATGAACTTGAAGTCATGCTCCAAGACTTTATTAGTAAACAAAATGCTTTCAACAAAACTGTGGAGGAGAAACTTTTAACTGTTGAGAAAAATATATCCTCTTTGTCTAAAGCTTAGTCTTCCTTCATTAATAAAATGACTGCTAAACCTGAAACTATGGAAAATACTTTTGCTACTGATCATGCCATACAAGTGACTATTGATGAAAATGTTAGGCTGTTAGCTCAACTTCATGCTAGGTGGGAAAGGGAAGCTGAAATTGACAGAAAAAATAGTGTGTGCACTATTACCACTAAACCACAAGTAGTTCCTATTCCTCCTCGTACTATGCCTAAGCCTATTGATCCTACTACTAGTGATGCTAAGTTTGATCTTGATATTGATGGTTACAATATTTCTGAAGTGATCATGTTCCTACAAAAGCTTGCTAGAAGTCCCGATGCTAGTGATATGCATGTTGCTTTCACCAAACACATTACAAATGCTCTTGTGAAAATTAAGGAAGAGAAGATAAAACACAAAGCTTCTATTTCTAGGAAAATAGAAGATAGTTGGGAACCCATTATTAATATGCAAGTGAATGACTTTGATCTCAAAGCTTCATGTGATCTTGGTTCTAGTGTCTCTATTATGCCTAGGAAAATTTATGAAATGCTTGATTTGCCACCATTGGAAGATTGTTATTTGGATGTCCCACTTAATGATAATGCTAAGAAGAAACTCATGGGAAGTATTACTGATGTTCTCACTATGGTTAACAATGCTTATGTCCATGTGGATTTCTATGTTTTGGATGTTGAATACAATGCTTCTTGTCCTATTACTTTGGGAAGACCTTTTCTTAGAACAGTTGGTGCCATCATTGATATGAAAGAAGGAACCATTAAATATCATTTTCCATTCAAGAAAGGTATTGAACACTTCCCTATGAGGAGAGAGAAGTTGTTTTTTGCTCCTCCTTTGAAAGCAAGGTTTGATGTTAATGCTTCTTCATTTGAAAATACTTGATTCTTCTTGCTTCTTGTGCCTAACTTAAAGGCGTTAAAGAAAAGTATTTGTTGGGATATAACCCAAGAGTTTCCTTGAGTCTTGGAAGTTATTACTTCAGTAATGATCTCTCCTTATCCTTTTTGTTTGCTTTTTGTGCCAAGAATGACCTCTAATGAGAGGGAAGTAAGATTTTGGGAGTTGCTGTCCCGAAACAGATTTCTGTCCTCCACCAAAAAAATCCGTGAGGAGTCTCTGTAACTCGTATTGAGATGAAAATTTACAAATAAATCCCCCAGTATGTTATATAACTTTCTTTATTTCAACATCTTTTGATTTGAGCAACATAAGGTCTTCAAAAAAATAGGTTTATACCTTCTGGTCTGTTTTGACATATTTCTGCCATTATTTGCATTTTCTTCTTATTGATTCCTTTTTGAGTTCTCTTTAGGTGAATTGAACTTTTTGAAGGAGTTACTACAGTATCTTGTGTTTTTAGTGAAAAGCCTTGCTGTTCCAAAGCTTTGCCAGAGGTCTAATATCTTTTGAATAAACTAATGTTGCTAATGAAGATTGTGTGAAGTTTTGTATGAAGGGAAAATTTCAGGTGTAGAGAGATAATGATGCAATGAGATGAAGAATGGACAGAAGCTCAAGCTTGGGGATTCCACCCCGGTGTAACCCCAAGAAATATCCAAGAGGTACAAGTGTAAAAGCTTGGGGATGCCTAAGGCATCCCCTTCTTCATCAATAAAAAGCTCGTGTCTTTCTAGACACTGCTTTTATTGTTTCATGCCTTTACCGCTGTGTTGTTCTTGGAGCGTCTTAGTTTTCGGTTGCTTTGCTTAGGTTGTTTAGTTTGCTTGAATAAAGTAGTTTGGACCCCCTTTCTCATTGTGTTGTTTGCAAATAAGTTGCTTGGTGTTGGAAAGGAGTAGTAAGTTCTTGCTTGTAAGTGCAAGAGGAGCTTGCACTGACTGTGACTTAGACTTTAGCATGACATGCTAGGTGTTGTTTTGACCTTATGCTTAGTAATTATTGGTGTAGCATGTATTGTTCCAAACAATTGAGATTGCTTAGTGTGCCTTGAAGAAATTATGCGTTGTTTTAGCATGCAAAAGCATAGTATTGTGGTATTCTCCTTTGATGTTTTGCTTGGGTTGACTTGGCACATGCTCACACCATGTTATGACTATAACAAGTCACCATAGCCTCTATGATCATTTATTCCTTGACTTGTAGTACCACTCTTTGCTTTGATTAGTAATGCTTTGTTGCACTGCATGATTATGGCCATTATTGCTCTCTTAGTTGGTTGCTCCTAGTCTTTTGCTAGCCTCCACTTGTATGAGTAAGCTCTACTCATGCTTCCAACTCCCAAGAAACCAAGTTTTTTCCAGTATTGCATTGTTATGCCTTGCTCAGTTCCTGTCAATTGCCCTACTGTAATTTGTTTACCCTTCATGCCATGTTGTTTATCTAAGGAGAGCACCTCTAGTGAACTATGGACCCGGTCCAATCTTTACCATTTATACATCTTCCATTTTTACTTGTTTACTTGATGCAAACCATTACCTTCCACACCATACATTTAATCCTTTGTTACAGCAAACCGGTGAGCTTGACAACCTCACTGTTCGTTGGGGCAAAGTCTTGAGTTTGTGTTGTGCGGGTTTCCGCGTTGCTTGCAACACCTGTGTGACATTTCCTTCCTCCTATTGGTTCGATAACCTCGGTTTCTTACTGAGGGAAAATTTGCTGCTGTGCTGCTTCACACCTTGCTCTTGGGGTTCCCAACAGATTTGTCGTTAAGGAGTCATCATCACATCTCAAGCACAACAAAATCAGTTAATACCAAGCAATTGTGAGCCACTTGAACAGGAACATTGTAAGGTTCCCAACCTTTAATAAGGTAGAGTCCCCTGTGTTTACAATGCTAGTCCCTGGATCAATAGGTAGCATCCACAGTTAAGATGTAATATCATGAAACAAAGGTCATAATACAACTTTAAAACCAGGAATAACATAATTTTATTACATCTTACATAGCTCATTTGGCTATTACATTACATTGCAGCAGAATATCTATAAGCATGGGGTCCTTCATCTTCAAAGTGCCACAGGCAGACATGTTGGTTGTAGACTTTGTAATCCTAATCAACACACCTTCACTAAATCAATCAAACCTGCAACATCACAAGTTACAGCCACAAAGGGTCAATACATTTGAATTGTATCGGCAAGTGATACTATGGTAGTATAGTGGAGTCTATCATCTATATGCATTTGGCAAAGTGGAGTTGAGGCTTGCATTGCTCAAAAATAGATTTTTTTCCTTATCATTTGAAAACACTAAGTTTTTGCTTGACAAAAATCACCCAAGGCATCTACCAATCAAATATTGAAGATCCTTTAACCCTTGTTCAACCACAAGTTTTTAACTTAGAAATTTGGATGATGAGATTCTTGATAGCTTCCATGTCTTGATGCTCAAATTGTCCTTTACCAGGGACATGGCTAAGTACTTAGATTTTACACTCTGCAGAGGTGGTGCACTTTCCCCACAAGACTTGGTTTCACCAAGACAAGATCTTTCAGAAGCCTTCCCTTAGACCAAAATGGACGTGTTCCAACCTATCATTTCCCTACCACCAACTGTCCATTTGGCTAAGTTCTTGCAACATATATGATCCAGGCAGAGCCCATAATGCCAAGTGGTTGCATTTGAAGCTTCTCAACATTTGACATCTCAAATCTATTTGTTCCTGGGTGGCAATCCACAAGTGTGATACACAAGGTAAACCATAGCCATGGGCCTTGTGTAACCACTCAACCAAAAACCACCAAGCAATTACCATTCCACCCAGGTCATTCATTAACTTAGTTGTTTTATTAAACAAAAACACAAGTCCTCAGACTTAGAAATTTTTCCATAGTATGAATATATATTCCACCCTTGTTTTCTATTAGCTAAGCTAAGCTTGATAGTAGTAGGAATCTTAACTTTAGGAAATTTCTACTAAGGTTTCATCTACTAGGTTTTCCCATAGCATGGTTTATACTTAGCAAAAATTCCATGCAAGTTTTACTTAGAAAAATCACCAATGCATAGTGAACATAATGGGACAAAAGTATGAAGCATCACTTGCCTTTTTGGTAGAGTATAGGTTCACTCCTTGTCCTTGCAACAATCACGCTCTTCAAGTCACTACAATTCAATCAAGCAAGGCACAATCTCAATCTACCAATCAAGCAAAACATCACATAAAATGATAAAGTCAAAGTAATGCATGCAAACATGCCAAGCTTTGTTTTATTGGAAAAAGTGGTTCCTAATGGGTCATAAACATTTGAAAACACCTAATGGTCATTTTATAAAGTGGCAAAGTCATTTGCAATAGGTTTCACTTTATAAACCCTTTTTTAAAACAAGGTATCATTTTATGTGGTGTAAAAATGTTTTCAATAAGGCATTAATCTATAGGATTCACAAAATGTGTTTTCAAACTATAAAACTTGGTGTTTGGGGTCAGAGATTTTAAAGCAAAACATTTCCCAAAGGTTTTCTTCCAAAACCATTTTTAATAAATAAACCATATTTTTATTTGACTAGAATTGGTTTTAAATCCAAGATTAATTCTTTTGCATCACCAAATATATTTTTGAAACCACAAAGTGTTTCCTATGGTCAGTAGGTTCAAAATACACCATTTGCCAAAGATTTTATCCCCAAAATCTTTTTAGAATAATTTTCACATCCTAAACAAGCATACAAATGTTTCCGCAAAAACAAACAATTTAACAGAAACTTTTTACTGAACAAATGGCATGGTTGGCTAGGGCTTGCTTTTCTGAATCCATTGATATAAAATTTGCAATTTTTGGACTTGTGGAATAAAAGTTATGGATTTTACAAAATCACATATCTAATAGATTCAAATCTGTTTTAAAACAAATCACGGTGACACGTGTCCTATTTCTATTCGCAGATACCGCTTCGCTCGGATCACACTATCTGGTGCGTTGGATCAAGTCAGATCGAGCGGCACAGGTTGCATACCTCTTCGACGTTTAAGTGAATCTATCCAGGCCCTACGATCCAAATCTAACGATGCGCAGTAGCTGGTCAAGAACGGGCGGCGCAAGCGACGGTGGCTGGCGCGCGGTCGACGGTGAAGCTGGCGTCAAGCGAGGAAGAAGCAAGGGAATATGCTCACCGTGTTCGTGGCGTCGTGGGAAGCTCAAGCGGTTGTCGCTTTGAAGGCGCATGAGTCGCCGAATTCTCGCCGTAGTTCTCGGCGTCGTCGGACACGCACGGGTTCCGCGGTGGCGACGCGTTCGGCTGAGAGAGCAAGCAAACAACACCGTTAGATGCATAGAAGAGTGGGAAGTGTCGGAGCATCAAAGAGAGAGGGCGGCGCAGTTGGATATTACCAGTAGAGTTCGCCGGAGTTGGAGCAGACAGTGGCGGAGCTCAGTCGAAGTAGTTGCCGACGATGGGGGGCACGCGCGAGCGAGATGAGGCCACTGGGAGATACGCAGAGGTCTGGGGAACTCGCTTGTGTGGTCAAGAGGGCGAGGCGCGATGGAGAATGGCCGGAATCGACGGAAGTGCTCGCCGGAGACTGTGGTGGTTCGGAGAAGATTCTGAGCAGCCAGGTGGCCGAGAGAGCCGGGCGAGAGAGGGGAAATGAAGAGGAGGAAGAGGGGTTAAGAAGGCGTGGTCACAGGGTAGATTTAACTGCCGCGTTAACGCGAATTGACGCTGATAAATTCCGCCAGAAACGGTCGAGGAGGGAAGGCGATGTCACTGTGGGTGAGAACGACGATGAGGTGGCAGTGGGGAATGGGTGTCAGTGAAAAGGAGAGAGGAAGAGTGGGTCCCGATTGTCATTCACTGCGCGGGTCGTCTGGTGATTGATAGAAAAACGCTTCGAGGGAGAGAGGGAAATGGGCTGCTGGGCCTAGTTGGGCTTAGCTGGGCTGGGTCGTCTCTTTCATATTTTTTTTGTACAGTAAACTTTTCTTTTTCTATTTCTTATTTCTGTTTTGAAATTCAAATCACAATTCAAACAACCAAATCAAATAAACTTCCACTAACTTTATGTTGAGTTTAGCTCTGTTTAACAACACAAATCAAAGTCCAAAACAAAAATAATAATTTTATTCTTTTTAGGATCTATTTAATAATTAAAATAAAATAGTCCTTAGTTATTAATTAAAATAGGATTTGTTTTATTAAAATCTCCATTTTGAAAGCTAAATTATATCAAAATAAATTCAGTAGGTTTTATTTGAAAATATAAAATACTTGGAAAACTTGTTTAAAATAATTTAACAAGTTTTGGTGTTTAATTAAAATGGAAAAACCTTTACTTTAATAAAATTGGTTTATTAATAAACTCTCATTATTTTATTTAAATAAACCTTTGCTCTTTTAATCAAAACAAAATATTTTATTTCAAAAGATTGGCCAAGGTTTAATTTGGCTCTATAAAATAATCCTTATTTATAAATCTACCTTTTCTTTTGAAAACCAAATCTTTTATAAAAAGATCCAAAAATAGTAATTCCAAATATTTTTAACTTTATTGTTTATTTATATTTTTAAATCCTTTAGGATTTTATTTGATCCAAATAGGTTTTGAAAGTTTCAAATTGGAATCAAAAAGTTTCTTCTTACCCTGAAAATCAACAAAGTTTTATTTTATTCATTTATTTTTCACATAACAAGATTTGGAAAATCTTGGGATGTGACAGGCTACCACCCTTAAAATAAATCTCGTCCCGAGATTTGGGAAGGCTAGGGGTTACAAGTAGGCTCAAAGCATCTAGGGTACTACCACCCTTAAAATTTTCCAACTAAATTACATATTGGCCTTCTTGGGATCTTGGTGTAACTTTCCTGGACAGAGGTTTGCATAGTGGCCTAGCTCCTTGCATTTGAAACATGTGACAAGGCCGAGGTCTTGAGGTGGCTTCTCTGGACAATATGATGCATAATGTCCTAACTCTTTGCAGTGGTTGCACATCACTTGGCTAATGTCCTTCCTCATCTTGGGTTTCACTAGCTTTTGTTTGTCTTCTTGGCTCTTCTTCTTTTCTGGGCATTCACTGGCATAGTGTCCCATCTCTTTGCAATTGTAACATTGCAACTGGCTTTTGTCCTTCTTCTTCTTTTTGGCTCTCTCCAAAGCTAGGAGTTCTTCTAGTTCATGCTCTTCATATCTCACCTTAAAGGTGAGAAATCTTTCTCTCTTCTTGGGGCAGTTACTAGAGATATGACCTTCTTCTTCACAATTAGGGCATTGATCTTCATGCTCCTTGGATGTATGATCCTTGTCTCCACAAATATTGCAAGCTTTAGTTCCTTCTAAAATAACATATTTGTCATCCTTGTTGTCATTTGCTCTTTGGGAAAAGTTTTCTCCCATGTTGATCATTTGAGTAACCAATCCTTGCAACAATTGGGATTGAAGTTTCAAAATCCTTTGTATGGCTAGATCTAGTCCATTGTTGTTGGCTAAAAGCTGAGTTGTCATTTGGCTCAACTGGTTTTGGTTTGCTATAAGTTCTCTCATGTTGTCCTCTTGGTTGTTGTTGGTGTCATCAACCTTCATGCTTTGAATAGTTGGAATATCTGGATCACCAAGTTTATTTGGAACCTTACCATTGAAGGAATAATTAGCAAGCAAAGTAGAAATTTCCTCATTAGGAATCTTCCTTTTATTAGAGACAATATCTTTCATATACTTTGAATAAGGAGGCAACTTAATAGCATCAGTCAAAGGAATTTGCAAAAATAAAGGTTTTATCCACTCACAAAACTTGTTATAGTGTTCTTCTTCCTTTGACTTGTGTTTCTTATTAGGAAAAGGCATTGGTTTTTTCACCCAAGGTTCTCTTTCACTACCATGTTTATTAGCAATAAAATCTTCTTTAGTGCACCTAGTGTTCTTAGTGTGCTTCTTAGGTTCTTCTTCAATTTCTTCCTTATGAGGAGCATCATTTTTATCACCACTTTCAGTTTTAGCATCAGAGACATATATACTACTAGGATCTATAGCAGGTTCAGAAAGTTCCTCAACTATTTTATGTTTCTTTTTCTTTCTCTTATGAGTACTACCACTATTTTCGGTTTGTTCATAATCCTGCTCAATTATTTTAGGGTGTCCTTTAGGATATAAAGGATCTTGAGTGGCTACACCACTCCTAGTTCTAATTCCATAAGTATGTTTATCTCCTGAAGCATTAACTAGCATATCTTTTTGTACCTTAGCAAGTTGATCAATTTGGGTTTAAACCATTTGGAAGTGTTTACAAAGCATTTTAACATCATTAGCAGTTCTTTCCACAATATCTTTCAACTCATTAATAACTCTAGAGTTTTCTAATAAATGATTCTAAACTTGTTTATTAAAATTTACTTGTTTAACAATAAAAATGTCAAGTTCCTTTAAGCATTGATCAGGAGGTTTACCATAGGGAATATCACCTTCATCAAAGTGTTGGAGAGAGTGTACCTCAATAGTAGATGAGTGGAAAATTGGCTTACATAATTCTTCTATAGGAGGTAAATTATTCACATCTTTAGATCTAATACCTTTCTCCTTAAGACATTTCTTAGCTTCTTTTATCACTTCATCATTTAATTCAATCACTCCCCTCTTCCTTGGTGTTGGTGTTGGAGTTGGTTTAGGAACAATTGGTTCAGGAGTAGCAGGATCAAGTGTAATTGGCTCAGTTGAAGTCCAATCATCATAATTCTTGCTTATTTTAGCCATTAATTATTCAGCTTCTGCAGGAGTTCTTTTCCTGAAAACATAATCAGCAAAACTATCTAGGTATGTCCTAGAATCATCAGCTAGTCCATTATAATATATATCAAGAAGCTCATTTTTAGGTAATGGACATCCAGGATGTGCATGAAACAAGGCATAGAACCTTGTCCATGACTCAGGCAATCTCTCTTCTTCTCCCTGTTTAAAATCAAAAAGTTTCTGCAAAGCAGCATGTCTATCACTAGGAGGGAAATATTTCTGAAAGAATGTAGCAATCAAGCAATCAGGGCTATCAATGGATCTAGGAGGTAGTCTGTTAAACCAAGCTTTAGCTTCTCCTTTTAGTGAAAAAGGGAAGATTTTAGTAACAAAGTACTTGTGCATCTTAACATCATCAGAAAATAAGGCACTCATAGTGGAAAGCTCATTCATATGTGCTGCAACCCTTTCATTCTCAGTCCCACAAAAAGGTTCATTCTCTACAATACTTATATAGGATAAATTAAGAGAGAAATCATAATCTTTATCTTTAATTTCTATGGGAGAAGTAGCAAACCTAGCATCAGGAGACAGTTTAGGTATAATAGTACGTCTCTTAAGGAGACTCCTAATAGCACTAGCACCGTGTGTGTTTTGACACTCTTCAATAAATTCATCAGTCATTTCAATTTAACCATCATTAATATCATAACTTTCTCTAGACTCAGGTGAGCTAACAGGTGTAATAGTGTCTTCACTAGGAGTTTCAGTGTTTCCCAAAATAAATCTAGCAATAGTAGCATCTAGGAAAGGACCTAATGAACCACTCGCATCAAGCACAACAGAAGTAACATCATGAGTATCAGAAGCAATTTCAGATTCAGCAGTAGTAGTAGTGTGTGTAGCATGTGTATATGGTGGTGTTGTAACAAGCTTACTTGTAACAAACGGTGAATCAAGAGCAGTAGATGTGTTTAGGACTGTACCTCTTCTCGTAGTGGATGGTAAAATAGGAAACTTTCCATCACGAGACTCTCCCATGATGAAAAAGGATAGCAGCTAACAATAATAAATCCAAGTGAACTTACAAATAAAGCTATGATCCCCGATAATGGCGCCATAAAATAGTCTTGATGATCCACAAGTATAGGGGATCACAACAGCCTTCGAGGGTAGTATAACCCAATTTATTGATTCGACACAAGGGGAGCCAAAGAATACTTATAAGCCTTAACAACTGAGTTGTCAATTCAGATGCACCTAGAAAGAGTCTTTCTCACATCAGTTTATCAGTAGCAACAGTTTTGTAGTAGCAATAGCAAAGTAACAGTAGCAGTGAAACAAATGCAGTAGTAACAATAGTAGCAAATAGTAGGATATGAGTGCGGTAGGCATAGGGATGGATGGACGGGCGCTGCATGGACGAGACTATTCATGTAACTTCAAGATCTAGGGCATTTGCAGATAAATAAGATAAAGCATCCAAGTACTAAACAATCATAGGCATGTGTTCCATATATAGTCCTACGTGCTCGCAATGAGAACTTGCACAATATCTTTTGTCCAGCCAGCCCGTTGCAGCGGGGCCTCAAGGGAATCTACTGGCAATTAAGGTGCTCCTTTTAATAGAGCACCGGAGCAAAGCATTAACACTCCATGAACACACGTGATCCTCACATCACAGCCATCCCCTCCGGTTACCCCAATTGCTGTCACTTTGGGGCCTGTGGATCCGGACAATGATATGTGTACACAACTTGCAGATAAGATCACAAACAATACTATCATCATGAATCAATAACATGTTTAGATCTGAGATCATGCCACTCGGGCCCTAGTGACAAGAATTAAGCACAACAAGTTGCAACAAAGTCAAATAGCACTAATAGAGATACTAGGCACCATGCCCTAACAATCTTATTCGATTACATGATAGAACTCATCCAATCCCTACCATACCCATAGCCTACAACAAGGGATTACTCACTCATGGATGGGGGAAACATGGATGGTTAATGGAGAGGCGTTGGTGATGATGATGACAATGATCCCCTCGAAATTCCCCGTCCCGGTAGGGTGCAAGAACGGAGTTTCTGGTTCCGAATCATGGTTTCTAGTAGTGGCGGCGCATCGGAACTCTTTTTGGAAAATCATCGACCCCCTAGAGTTTTTAGGTCAGAAGGCTTCTTATAGGCGAAGAGGGAGGCCGAGGAGGTGCCCGAGGTGGCCATACCCCTCCTAGGCGCGGGCCCGGCCCGCTGGCGCGGGTGTGTGGGACCTCGTGGCCTCCTCCGCCTCGCCTCCTGCCCGTGAGTCTTCTGGTGAAATAGGATTTTTTGCATATTTTCCGGGATTTTTCCTAATAGTTGATTTTCTACACAAAAACTAGACACCTCAAAGCAATTTTGCTAAAAATAGCGTCAGTCCATGTTAGTTGTATCCAAATCACACAAGTTTAGAGGAGAAACAATAGCAAAAGTGTTCGGGAAAGTAGATACGTTATGGACGTATCAATATACAACATAGATGACACAATGGTTCAAGTTTATTAGGGGCAAGAAAATAAAGTGTGTCGTCAAGTTTGTGAGAGCTTTAATCACTATTTTTCACATAACAAGTTTAATTTGGAAGATAGATAAAACAAGAATATACTTGGAATGGTGTAACACACCATGCATAGGAATTTACAGTGAACTCTTTGGAAAAACTTGGTTTCTTGGGAGCTGGATGCATGAGTACAACTTATTCAATACAAGTGGAAGCTAGCAAAAGACTGGGAGCGACCAACTAAGAGAGCAAAAATGGCCATAATCATGCAAAGCGACAAAACATTATTAACTAGAGCATAAAGTGGTATCACAAGTCAAAAACTAAATGATCATAGAGGCTAAGTTGACTGGTTCATAGTAATAACATGGTGTGAGCATGTGCCAAGTCAACCCAAACAAAGCATCAAAGGAGAATACCACAATACTATGCTTTTGTATGCTAAAACAACACATGATTCTTTCAAGGCACATTAACATCCAGCATGACATGATAAAGTCTAAGCCACAGTCAAAACAAGCTCCTTTTTATACTACCAAAGCAAGAACTTTCCTACTATTTTCCAACACCAATCGACTTATTTGAAACAACTCACAAAGATAATAATCAATAAATATCAGTGAGCTTGTCACATAAATCCACAAAGAAGAACTAAAAATTTCTAAGCAAAAAGCATAAGAAAACTAAGGCTAAACATAGTGCTAGCAAAGGAGAACACTCACGGAACAATAAGAGTGAAAACTAGAGTGTTCTTGATGATGACGTCGAGTACTGTCGTGGGACGCTTCGTTGGAAACCCCAAGAGCAAGGTGTGATGAGCATAGCAGCAAGTTTTCCCTCAGTAAGAAACCGAGGTTATCGAACTAGTAGGAGAAAGGAAACGTCTCAAAGGTGTTGCAAGCAACGTGGAAACCTGCACAACACAAACTCAAGACTTTGCCCCAATGAATCAGCGAGGTTTTCAAGCTCACCGGTTTGCTGTAACAAAGGGTTAAATGTATGGTGTGGAAGGTGATGGTTTGCAGCAAGTAAACAGTTAACAGTGGAAGATGTATCAATGGTAAATATTGGATCGGGGTCCATAGTTCACTAGATGTGCTATCCTTAGATAAACAACATGGCATGAAGGGTAAACAAATTACAGCAGGGCAATTGACAGGAACTGAGAAAGGCATAACAATGCAATACTAAACAAAAAGATCCTATGAGATTCGATTGGGCAATACAACAATATACATAGACCGCCATCCAGTTGCATCTATGACTAGAAGTCCACCTTCAGGTTATCATCTGAACCCCCTCCAGTATTAAGATGCAAGAGACAGACAACTACTTTAAGCAAAGTGTGTAAGGTAAATAATCCACTTGTTCCATGAACAAGAGACCGTTGTTTTCTCCCTAGTGGCAACAACACATCTACAACCGAAGAGATTTTTGTCACTTCCCTTGGAAACTAGAGGCATGAACCCACTATCGAGCATAAATACCCCCTCTTAGAGTCAATAGCAACTACTTGGCCAAGATAGCTACTAACAACGGAGAGCATGCAAGATCACAAACAACACATACATGATAGTATCAAATAGACAAAACCATTAATCAATCTGACATAGTAATCTCAATATCCATCGGATCCCCGCAAACACAACATTCATGATTACAGATAGATTAGATCTTGATCATGAACGAGCTCACAAGATCTATACATTAAAGCACAAGGAGGAGATACAACCATCTAGCTACTACATGGACCCGTAGTCCAAGGTGGAACTACTCAAGCTTCATATTTGAGAAGAAGGGCTCCGGGATGATCTCCCCTCCGGCAGGGTGTCGGGAATAGCTTCAGATCCCCCGATCTAGGGACGATGGCGACAGCGGCTACAGAAGGTTTCGTGGAGTTTTGATCGGGTGCCTAGGGTTTCCGCATCGGGGGCTTCTTATAGCTAAGATGCGAGGCTGGGAGGCAGCCAGAGGGCCCACACCCTACCCAGGCGCGGGTTGGGCCCACCCACCCTAGGGGGTGTGGCGGCCCTGGCTTGCCTCTCTATATCTCCTCTGGACTTCATGTTGCCCACGGTAAAATATGGACTTTGGCTTTTGTCCCGTCCAATTCCGAGAATATTGATTTTCTGCCTTCGGAACCAAATGTAAGAAAACAGTAAACCGGCAATCGCAGTGGCAACTTGTTAATAGATTAGTTCTAGAAAATATATAAAAATACCTCAAAGTGTAAACAAAGCAAAGAAAAGTAGATACTAAACAAGCATGGAGCATCAAAAATTATAGATACGTTTCCAACGTATCAAGCATCCCTGAGCTTAACTCATGCTCGTCCTCGAGTAGGTAAGTGATAAAAAGAATAATTTTTGAGGTGACATGCATCGTCAAAACCAAGATCAAACCATTTGCAAGCATTGAAAGCTGGGATCAAAGAATTCTAAACATGTGCATGAAAGATGGAGTTCTAGAAATAGGACATAGTAACTATTCATGCAACATGAAAGGGTACAGACAAAGATCATGAATAACATACATTTAAAAATGTTTGTTTGTTTCACATACAGAAAACATGGCATAGTGGCATTCAGCTTGTCCCTCATAGAATAGCAAGTAGATGCATAAGACACCTTCAAACTTCGTAAGAATGACTAGATACAAATAGCACAAGAACAAGCAATATCACAATATGCATCAATTAATAAGTTTTGGGACACTACACATAGAACTAAGAATGGCAACTATGCTCTCTTAATGGTGCCTAAAGGTAGAAGGTGGAGACTCAATATAACAGTGGAAGAAAGGCCCTTCATAAAGGGAAGTAGGGATTTCAAGTTTCAAAAAGAGCTTCCAAAAATTATGGTACTTGTTAGCTTTCAGCCCTCATTGCCCCTATCATAAGCATCTTGAAGTGATTAAGGTTAAAGTGAACAAAGATGGAGTATATGCTTGACAAAGTATAAGTTGGCAATCTCAAGTCCCTTGAATATGAGGTCCACACCTCATGCTACTCAACTTTAGTCACCTGTAAGTTCTTGTCATAGTAAGTACATGTGTATCATAGAGAACTGCCAACGGGGTATCCCTTGCACATGGTACAGGAGCTATCCCATAACCAAAATGACAAGGCAAACAGACAATGAGCATCTCAACGATCTTTTTATTTACTATGTGCATAGCTTTTTATTGAGGATGCTTCACAGATAGATCATTATGGTGATGCTGCAAGTTTCCACCATGATTAGGCATGGCTTAGGCTAGCGGCCCAGGCGTTTCTCTAACACAAAATACATAACTCCATGGACTTACAAGTTTCCTCTTTATTTCACACCGGTGACATCCATAGACAAAAGAGCATTATATCAACTTTGTATAAAGTACAAGTGCAATGTTGAAAATGTTCCCCATGACAGCACGGTCCTGCTAATTCCAACGTACAAGTGCAAGCATATACAACATAGATGACACGATGGTTCAAGTTTATTTGGGGCAAAGAATATAAAGTGTGCCATCAAGTTTGTGAGGGCTTTAATCACTAAGTTTTCACATAACAAAATACTTTTTAATTGGAAGATAGCTAAAACAAGAATATACTTGGAATGGTGTAACACACCATGCATAGGAGTTTATAGTGGACACTTTGGAATAACTTGGTTTGTTGGGAGTCGGAATCATGAGTAGAGCTTACTCATACAAGTGGAGGCTACCAAAAGACTGGGAGCAACCAACTAAGAGAGCAATAATGGTCATAATCATGTAGAGCAACAAAACATTACTAATCAAATCATATAGTGGTACTAAAAGTCAAGGACTAGACAATCAAATAGGCTATGGTGACTTGTTCATAGTCATAACATGGTGTGAGCATGTGCCAAGTCAACCCAAACAAAACATCAAAGGAGAATACCACAACACTATGCTTTTGTATGTTAAAACAACACATAATTCTTTCAAGGCACACTAAGCAATCCCAATTGTTTGGAACAAGACATGCTACAGAAATAATCACTAAGTATAAGGTTAAAACAACACCTAGAATGTCATGCTAAATTCTAAGTCACGGTGAATGCAAACTCCTCTTGCACTTTCAAGCAGGAACTTCCTACTCCTTTCCAACACCAAGCAACTTATTTGAAAAAACACAATGAGAAAGGGGGTCCAAACTACTTTATTCAAGCAAACTAAACAAACTAAGGAAAGCAAACGAAAACTAAGATGCTCCAAGAACAACACAACAATAAAAACGAAGTGTCTAGACAGACCTGAGCTTTTTATTGATGAAGAAGGGATGCCTTGGGCATCCCCAAGCTTTGACGCTTGTACCTCTTGGATATTTCTTGGGGTGACACCGGGGTGGCATCCCCAAGCTTGAGCTTTTGTCCATCCTTCATCTCATTATATCATTCTATCTCTACACCTGAATTTTTTCCTTCATACAAAACTTCACACAATCTTCATTAGCAACATTAGTGTATTCAAAAGATAATAGACCTTTAGGCTAAGCTTTAGAACAGGATTTTTTTCACTAAAAACACAAGCTACTGTATCAAATCCTTCAAAAATCTCAATTCCGAAAAGATAACTCAAAAAGGAATCAATAAGAAGCAAATGCAAATAACGGCAGAAATCTTTCAAAACAGACCAGCAGGTAGAAACCATTTTTTTCGAAAATCTTATGTTGCTCAAATAAAAAATTGTTGAACTAACGAAAGTTAGCTAACATACTGGGGGATTTATTCGTAAATGTTCAGCTCAATCCGACTTACACACACTCCTCACGAATTTTATGGTGGAGGACAGAAATCTGTTTCGGGACAGCAACTCCCCAAATCTTACTTCCCTCTTATTAGAGGTCATTCTTGGCACAAAAAGCAAACAAAAAGGATAAGGAGAGTTAATTACTAAAGATACAAGAAGTCTCTTGTGTCCCCAACACACCCAATAAACTTGTCAGGTGTATAGGTGCACTAGTTCGACGAAGAGATAGTGAAATACAAGTGGTATGGATGACTATAAGACAACGGTGCCAGAAAAGAGCTTATGACGGCGTGGAAGAGACTAGAAGCAAGCAAACAGGCAATAGATCTAGTTGTGAACGGTGTTTCAATGTTTAGAAACAAGGTCTAGGGATCATACTTTCACTAGTGAAAACTCTCTCATATAAATATATTCTCTTCATGATACTACCCTGAACTACTCTCCGGTTGAACACTCTAATCCATGGTAGGGTTATAACAGCACTCCTCAAAGTTTGCAATCTCCATCTAGATAACCCCACACTGTCACCTTGAGCGCTAGATGGTTCCTTCAAACACCACAATTTCATAGAGAAAACCAACTCAAAATATACTCATGATAAGGATTTATGAACTCTAGCCTAAGTGCCACCACGGCGTGCACGCTGTCACTTTCACACACATGGGGAGAGCAGAGATCTATTGAAGCACTTGAGTATTTATGTAGATTCTAGCCCAAGTGCCACCACGGTATGCACGCTGTCACTTTCATACACGTGGGGAGAGCAGAGATCTATTAAGGCACTTGAGTAGTAGAGCAGATCTACTTGATTACAAAGCTCATGATCACAATATGATCATTCATAGAGATAGAGATGAACACATAGCTATCGGCAGAGCCCTTAGCCTCGAAGGAGAACTACTCCCTCCTCATCATGGGAATCGGCAATGGTGATGAAGATGGCGATGGAGATCGATGGAGATGGTGGTGGAGATCAAAGGAGATGGCTCGTGAAGCACTTCCCGACGAGTGCCGAATAGAGACTTCTGTCCCCGAATCTCCCTTCAATGGCGACGGCGCTGCGGAACTTTTTCATGGATTTCTGCCCAGGGGCTTCTTATAGGCGAAGGGGCAAGGCGAGGAGGCAGCCAGGGGGACCACACCCTCTGGAGGCGCGGCCAGGGTGGGCCCGTTCCACCCTATCGTGTGCCCACCCTAGTGCCCTACTCCGTCTCTGCTTCAATTTTCCGTGTCGTTCCGGGAAAAATATGAAGATTAGCATTTGTCCCGTCCAATTCCGAGAATATTCATTTTTTTAGCTTTTCTGAAACCAAAAACAGCAGAAAACAGGCAACTGGCACTGTGGAATCTTGTCAATAGGTTAGTTCCAGAAAGTGTATAAAAATACCTCAAAGTATAGACAAAATATAAGACAAATGATATAAAACAAGCATGGAGCATCAAAAATTATAGATACGTTTACGACGTATCAACTCTCAAGGCTAGAGCTAGCGGTACCAAAGTGATGCGCTTTCATGGTAGATAGATCAAGCCTCTATGGGGCTAGCACTGTATCATTTGGATCCACAGACAGGTCTAAGGTAGCAACTACACGTGCAACAATAATACCCTCATAAATGGGTCAGCTAGGCGACAAGCAATGAGAGAACCAAGATTATACTTGGTTTCATTGTTGAGTGCGGCAGCTAGAAAAGCCAAATGATAGTTGGAAATATTGGTAGTGTTCTCCCTACCAAGAATACTAGTGGCAAGATAATAAGAAAAATATCTGATAACTGGGAGTTGAATATTTCTTATCTTCCCGCACTAGGCTATGTGGTCATCATCATTTGTTACCCCGCGATAAAGCTCCAACAAATCAGCGGGTTGACCCTAAATCTTCTTCACCGTCCCAACCATACCAATACCTATAATGTTGCAAACTCTTTTTAGTTGCATGGTGACAGGCCTATCATAGATTTTGAATGAAACATCTGTCCTAAAAGGGGTGTCAGTGAAAGAGAAACTCTCCACAAAAGTTTTGGTGAGCAAAGCATATTGCTCACTCTGATCCTGCATATAATTGGCTAGACCAACCCTCCGAACAAGAGTTAAGAAATCATCGAGAATCACTACAGCTTGCAAAAAGGTATAACAAGGGAAGGTAGAAGGGTGCGCATCCCCCTCATCTCCCTCGTTGCCAAAGTGCAGCGCAATAAGATCCTCATTGTATGATGGCCTAGCTCGACAGGCTCGTCTCGAAGGCCTTATCCTCCTAGGTGCATCACTTTCAAACACTTCTCTAAAGGTATGATTGTCCATGACCTTTTTTCTGAAAATTTTAGACAAATATCAAACCAACTGATTTCCAAGTTGATAAATGATGAGGAACTACTATAGGAACTTGCTAGAGGGATAAACATGCATCAAAATGAAATCTCTAAGCATAGAACAAGCATGCAAGCAAACACAACCTGTCACCTACAGTAGCAAAATACTCAAGATACAATCCACAAATCAAAAATCTAATTGGACAAGTGAGGAGGCACATATCGGAGAACAATCCCTCCAAAAATCAGCAGCAAAGATGAGCTAAGAAAGGAGATCAAAATTCGGGAGTAAGAACAGCAGGAACTCGAGCTTGAGAAGTTTTCCGGTGTTTTTCGGGAGAGAGAAAGAAGTGGCTGGAAGGAGGCAACTTGGAGGGCTAGTGTAACATCCCTAAAATCATGTTTTAAAACTCATGCATATCATCCATGCATCCATGATCATTTAGGGTTTCAATTCAAAATCATTTCAAAAACAGGAGCTTATATTGCTCATTATTTTATGTATGAATACTTTAGCCTTTGGGCTACTTGCTAATGAGTAAGGTGCAAACATTCATTCAGCAGTGTTATGAATTCAAACATAAGTGATTTAAAAAGCTTGATTAAAGTTTCCAAACAAAGTATAAATTAAAACCAAGATTATGCCAATTATTATATCACATAGTGGCTTGGTTTTATATCACATAGTGGCTTGATTAATTTTGTAAACAGAAAGGTTTGACACTTATTTGAGTACAAGATTCATTGTACAAAAGTCCAGAGAAGATTTGAAATCAAACAGATTTGATTTGGAGTTTGAAAATCCTTTTTAGAAAAGCAAATAGAAAAAGAAAAGGTTTAAAAAGAAAAAAATAAGCAAACAGTCAAATCTGGCCCAACCAGCCCAACTAGCCCAGCAACCCCTCTCGCGAACCGTTTTTCTTTACTCGCAAACGAACACACCAAGTGACTGACCGCCTTTCCCCACCTCCCCTCTGTTTCTCTCACTGACAACGCGGCCCGCGCAACGGTCTTCTTCTCCACTCCGGCGACCAATCCCGGTGAGCTCCGTGCACCCCTTCCTCTCTAGTTCATGCAGACTGCTTCGCAACATCCTTGCGCACCTTCTGACATCCTTGGTTCATCCTGTACTGCCCCAGGTCGTCGACCCCATCAAACACCGCAAGTTCCTGACGCCGTCTCCAACTCCGGCGACAAAATTCGGTGAGCCTCGTGTTCCCCTCTGTTTCTGAACCACACAAGCATGTTCGCGTGCATCTAGCGCACCTGCTGATACTTTTTGTTTGGATCCTCGTGCCCCAGAACGTTGCCTTCGACTCCGACAGAGAGCATCCGACGCCGCCAGCAACTCCGACGAGCTCGTACTGCTGTGTCTGTGCGCCCCTTGTCAAGCCATCGCCACGTTGAGCTTCAGTACAATGCTGCGATTCTGGTAAGCATCTCCGACGACCCCAAAACCCCCTGTAGTCGCCGCGCCGCCGTGGACAGAGCCGCCGCCACCAGTCGCCACCGCTAGCACCGCCAGGGTATGGTCGCTTGATCGCGGACCGTTAGATCTAGATCCATCGGCTGCGTTAGATTCACTTAACGAGGGGGTACACGCTAAATCTGGTCGTGCATCTACATTTAAATCGTGTGTCTATTGTTGATCGATCCACCCGAACCGGTACTAACCAATAGAAACACGCCGTGTGTCTGCTAGTTAGATTTAAAATCAGAATTTGAATCTATTAGATGTTTGATTTTGTTTTAATCATAACTTTTGATTCCCACGTCCAAATTTGATGAATTTTATATCAATGGAATCAGGAGAGAAATCCCTTTCCACATATGCAATGTTTTTAATGTTTTGTTTCTGTTAAAATGGTTTTATTTACAGAAACATGTGTAGGCCTATTTTGTATATTACAAATATTTAGGAAATATTTTAAAGTTCAAATAAAGATTATTTGGCAAGTTTTGAACTTGTTTATGAACCATTAGTGTGCACTTGTCTTGTTGAGTTTAGAAAATCATCACATATCATGTTGCATGCATTCATATATTTTTTCTTGTAATTATTTTGTATGTGATTTGGTGCTATCATTTTATGTGTAGATTTTGGTGCAAATAGTGATTGTCATTGTGAGGATTGTAGCTACTCTCCAAAATACAAAGGCAAGTGGTGCTTCATGATTTTATCCCTATGTTTTTCAACTATGCATTAGAAATATTTTTCTAGTCTTGCATGGTTATATTTTTGCTTATATGCTATGCTTGGGAAATCCTAGTAGTTGTAGAATTGTTAGAAATTTTCTAAGTTAAGATGCTTATCTATGACATGCTTATCCTAGCTAGTAGCAACCAAGGGTGGTTATATGTTCATGCTATGAATAAATATTTCTAAGTATTTGGACTATGTTTTTGCTTAATAAAACAACTAAGTGAATGAATCACCTGGGTGGAATGGTTGTGAATGGGTTATGTTGAGTGGTTACACAAGGCCCATTTCTATGGTTTACCTTGTGTATCTCACTTGTGGAAAGCCACCCAGGAACAAAGGGATTTGAGAGGCCAAATGTTAAGAAGCTTCTAGTGCAGCCACTTGGCAATATGGGCTCTGCCTGGATCATATAGGTTGCAATAACTTAGCCATTTGGACAGTTGGTGGTAGTGGGATTGATAGGTTGGAGTGCGTCCATTTGGTCTAAGGGAAGGCTTCTGAAAGGTACTGTCTTGGTGAAAATCAAGTCTTGTGGGGAAAGTTCACAACCTCTACAGATGGAAGAATCTAAGTACTTAGCCATGTCCCTGGAAAAGGACAACTTGAGCATCAAGACATGGAAGCTATCAAGAATCTCCTCATCCCAATTTCTAAGTAAAACTTGTGGTTGAACAAGGGTGAAGGACCCCAATGTCTATTGGTGGTTCCTTGGGAAAAGTTTTGACAAAGAAAAACTTAGTGTTTTCAACTGATAGGCAAAACCTATTTTTAGCAAAGCAAGCCTAAGCTACACTTAGCCAAAATGCATATAGTATATAGTCCACCAATATTCTACTAAGGTATCACTTGCCAATACTATTCTAATATATTGACCCACTGTGGCTGTAACTTGTGATGTTGCAGGTTATTCTGATGATGATTAGGAGTCATGAGTCTACACTCAACATGCTTGCCTGTGGCACATGAAGATGAAGACTTATTTATCTATTTACTTGTTTAAACTCTTGTACTAGGCCTCTGGCCATGGAGTTGTAAAAGACTATGTTGTCTCTGGAATGACTGTAATAATGACCTTTGTTTCTGTGTACTTCATCTTAAACTGTGGATGCTAGCATTGATCCAGGGACTAGCATTGCAATCACAGGGATCCTTTCCTTTACAAAGGAGGGATCTTACAGATGGTATCAGAGCACTGTGTTGCCTGTAGGATTATGACCCTAGGATTGGAAACCACTAAGGAAAAAATTTCAACAACTTCCACACTTGTCTTTTCTTCTCGTAAACTTTTCTAAACTTCTTTCTTATCTCTATTTGTAGATGAACTCCATCAACGAAGCTGTAAGGAAGGGACCACTCATGACAATGACTTTGGAATGTGAGACAGAATTCCCCAAGGCTCTCAAGGACCTCATGGTTGCCATGGGAATACATGCTGCAGCTGTGTACAAAGGCTTTCCCGTGAGGGATGAAGGAGTTGAATACTAGTGGGTGCAACTTCACTTGTATAAAAACAAGGAAGACAACCACAAAGAATCATGATTCTGCATGGTCACCAATTGTGTGTTTTGATTTCCAAAGTTATGCATGTGATGCCTTGTCTTGTGATTTGTCTTAAATTGTGTTGATTCTAACTTTTCCTATCTTATTAAATAGATGCCTAATGTTACCATCAGCACTGTTGAAGAGTTCCAGGGAACTCGCTTTTGGCCCTCGTGACATTGAGCTCACTAGTTTGCTCAATCTCCTCTTCCTACTATCATGGTACTTCCCTCACCAAGTTTGAGAGGAAAGACCTCTGGGCTTCAAGGTCAATCACCGACGCCAGACCGAGCCTACCACGAGGCTATCATCTTCAAGTTCATGCACGATGACAAGGAGAGAGGCCTAGAGGTAGTCATGCAGGACTTGATTGGACGTCTGTTAGGGAGACACTCTCGACAGGTTAGAGGTACTCACTTCCACGCCTCGGTAGACGCGTGATGAGGATGGAGAGGCCATCGACTGAGGACACTTCGAGGGAGACAGCGAGCCGATCGCCTATACCTCCAGGACTTAGAGGTTCTCCTTAGGCACGTGGACACCGATAGGACCAACGTCATGCTCAAGAATGACGAACTCTGTGCAGCTTCGAGAAGGACAAGCTCTTCATGAGCAAGATGAGATAGTCAAGGAGATGGAGGCCAAGTTCGAGAGTCAGGACATAAAGTTCAAGAGTCAAGAGAAGCGAGTCCAAGATAGGAACAAGAGGATTCGAGACATGACTGCAGAACTGGAGGCCAAGGACTTCGAGCTAGAGCATCAGCAGACTGTGATTGAGAGGCTTCGTTCTCAAAAGAGGGCTCTCAAAGCCAAAGTAGAGACCTTAACCACCAATGTCGAGGAATACAAGACCGCTATGGAGAATGCAGGTCTTACCTTTGTTGAGGAGGAGGTTGATGCCGAGGAGTAGTGATGACTACTCATTTATCATTTATTTATCATTCTTTTCATTGAGTCGCAATGACCATCCAACATGTGGATGGCTTGCTATTGGTGTGTTTACTTTGCAAACTTGTCGTTTATGTTGTTGAACTATTATTATTATGATGCGTGCTTGGTGATTGTTTATGTGATGTATTGTGCATGATAGCATCTATGAGTATCTCATTCTTATCTCTATTGAACAAACTACAGATGCCTCCCCGTCGTGCCAATCCCAACCCCAACAATAACAACATCACCCCCGAGATGCAGCAAATGATGACAACTCAGACTCAGCTGATGCAGATGATGACTACGTTCATCCAGAATCAGAACAACAATAACAACAACAATAACAACAATAACAACAACAACAACAACAACAACAACAACAACAACAACAACAACAACAACAACAACAACAACAACAACAATAATAACAATAACAACAATCAGAACAACCCACCGGGTTTTGACATGCTTACCAGGTTCTTGAGATTGAGGCCAACAAAGTTCTCAGGAACAACTGATCCTATGGTGGCTAATAATTGGCTACGCTCTGTGAACAAGGACTTGGTAACAGTTGGTCATCGATGAAGATAAAGTCGATTTGCTACTCACTTGTTGGAAGGACCAGCTACTTGGTGGGATAACTTCCAGATCACCACTCCATTGCAGATGTGACATGGGCTATCTTTGAAGATGGTTTCAGATCGCTCACATCTCATCCGGAGTGATGAGTTTGAAGAAGAAAGAGTTCCATAACTCAAGCGCCACCGGCATAAGTGGTGAATATATTGAGGAGTTCAACAATCTGGCGTTATGCACCGGATGAAGTTGACATCGATGCTAAGAGGAAGGAAAAGTTCTTGAAGGGTTGAATGATGAACTGAACTGCGATTAGGTGGCATATGTTCCCACATACCAGTCTCTTTGTGATAAGGCTGCTATTTTGGAGAACAAAATGAAGCAAGTTGAGAGTAGGAAGAGAAAGCACTCGGACAAGCACAGCTCGGGATCGTCTCACAAACATTCCCATTATGATGATAGTGGGAGTTCAGGATCCCACAAGCATGGGAAATTCAACAAGCACCACAACCATAACCTTCATCATGACAACAAGCATCACCGTAGTCATGATAATGACAAGTACAAGAATCACAAGAGTGGATACAAGAGCCACCACAGTGGTAGTGGAAGTGGCAGTGGAAGCCAGCCTGTCAAGAAGGATCTTAGTCAGGTTGAGTGTTTCAAGTGCAAGAAGATGGGGCATTATGCAAATGAATGCCCAGAAAAGAAAGTTGAAGGACCCAACAAGCCCAACCCTTTTCAGAAGGGACAAGTGAACCACATCAATGTGGAGGAAATTTTTGAGGAGCCTGATGTTGTTGTTGGTAAGTTCAAACTCAATTCTATTCCAGCACTTGTTCTTTTTTATACTGGAGCATCGCATTCATTCATATCAAAAGCATTTGTTGATAGAAATGGGTTTCCAACTGAAAACATTGGGTGTCCAATAAAGGTTAGTTCTCCAGGTGGAGATATGATAGTAAGTCTTGGATGCCGGGATCTAGTGATAGAGTTTGGAAAGCATAAGTTTCCAGTGAGTTTGATAATCCTAGATTCTCAAGGACTGGATGTAATATTGGGAATGGATTGGATGGCTAAGTATGAAGGAGTACTAGATTGTGCTAATCGTACTGTTGCACTCACACCCCCGGAAAAGAAACGGATTAGATTTAAGTCTAACTTTGAATCAAAAGGCAGTAAGCTAAATTCTCTTAAGGGGGTTAGCATAGACAGCGTGCCTATTGTGAGTGAGTATCCAGATGTGTTTCCAGAAGAATTGTTGGGAATGCCACCAGATAGAGATGTGGAGTTTCTTATTGATTTGCTACCAGGTCTGGACCAATAGCAAAAAGACCGTACAAGATGTCAGTTGATGAGTTAAAAGAACTCAAGAAGCAGCTTGGAGAACAGTTGCAGAAAGGTTTTATCCAACCAAGTTCTTCATCTTGGGGAGCCCCAGTTTTGTTTGTGGAAAATAAAGATAGAAGTCAAAGGTTATGCATAGATTACCGTTCACTCAATGAGGTGACTATCAAGAACAAATACCCTTTGCCTAGAATCAATGACTTGTTTGATCAGTTAGAAGTAGCTTGTGTGTTCTCAAAGATTGATCTCCGGTCAGGTTATTTTCAGCTGAAATAAGGGAACAAGACATACCCAAGACAACTTTCACCACAAGGTATGGATTGTATGAGTATACCGTGATGCCATTTGGTTTGACCAATGCACCAGCATACTTCATGAATATGATGAACAAGGTGTTCATGGAATTCCTTGATAAGTTTGTTGTCGTTTTCATCGATGACATTCTAATATACTCCAAGAGCCAGGAAGAGCATGAGGGACATTTACGATTGATACTAGAGAAGCTTAGAGAGCATAAGCTATATGCCAAATTAAGCAAGTGTGAATTCTGGTTAAATGAAGTTGGATTTCTTGGACACGTTGTGTCAGGAGATGGTGTGGCAGTTGATCCTGCTAAAGTTTCAGCTGTAACTGAATGGGAACCTCCTAAGTCAGTAAAAGAAGTTCGTAGTTTCCTTGGCTTGGCAGGATACTACAGAAGATTCATTGAGAATTTCTCCAAGGTGGCAAAACCTATGACAGAATTACTAAAGAAAGAAAAGAAATTTGCTTGGTTTGAAGGTTGTGAACTCAGCTTTCAAGAATTGAAGAAGAGACTTGTGACAGCACCAGTCTTGTGTTTGCCTGAGTTGGAGAAGGATTTCCAAGTGTATTGTGATGCATCTCATCATGGATTGGGTGCAGTACTTATGCAAGAAGGAAAAGTTGTGGCGTATGCCTCGAGAAAACTCAAAACTCATGAAGTAAACTACCCTACTCATGATTTAGAGTTAGCCTCTGTTGTACATGCACTCAAAACAAGGAGACATTATCTTTTGGGAAAACGATGTGAAGTGTTCACGGATCACAAAAGTTTGAAGTATATCTTCACCCATAAGGAAATTAACATGAGACAAAGAAGATGGCTAGAACTCATCAAGGACTATGACTTGAGTTTGCAATACCACCCCGGTAAAGCAAATGTCGTAGCAGATGCTCTAAGCCGTAAGGTTTTTGTGAATGGCCTTACTAAGGGAGAATTGCCAGATGACCTGTGTGCCCAATTTAGAGACCTCAGATTGGAGATTGTGCCTGAAGGACATCTCATGACCTTAGATGTTCAACCTACTTTGTTGGACAAAATTAAAGAAGCCCAAAATATTGATAAGGAAATTGAAGAGATTAAGGAAAAGATTGGCAAAGGAAAAGCCAAAGGATTCCATGAAGACGAACAGGGTACTTTATGGCATGGAAAATGTATCTGTGTTCCACAAGATCCAGAGCTTCGGAAACTGATTTTACAAGAAGCACACAACTCACCATATTCCATTCATCCGGGTAACACAAAAATGTACATGGATATGAAAGAAAGATTTTGGTGGAATAATCTCAAGAAGGACATCGCCGAACATATTGCTTTGTGTGATGTGTGTAGTAGAGTGAAAGCGGAACATCAAAAACCAGCAGGATTGCTTCAACCACTACCTATTCCTGATTGGAAGTGGGACAAGATATGTATGGACTTCATTACCGGATTACCCAGGGACCATGTCAGGATATGATTCTATTTGGGTAGTAGTGGATCGCCTAACTAAAGTGGCTCATTTCATACCCGTGAAGACAACTTACACAAGTGCTAAGTTAGCCAAGATCTATATGAGCAGAATTGTGTGTCTACATGGAGTACCCAAGAGTATTGTGTCTGACAGGGGAACTCAATTCACTTCTCACTTTTGGAGGCAATTACATGAGTCATTGGGAACGAGGTTGGAATTCAGCACTGTTTTCCATCCTCAAACTGATGGACAAACAGAAAGGACTAATCAGATTCTTGAAGATATGTTGAGAGCTTGTGCTCTAGACTATGGAGCCAGTTGGGATGAAAGTATGCCTTACGCAGAATTTTCTTATAATAACAGCTATCAAGCCAGTATTGAGATGGCACCATTTGAGTTTCTCTATGGGAGAAAGTGTACCACCCCATTGTTATGGAATGGTGTGGGAGAAAGAAGCTTGTTCGGACCAGAACTTATCAAAGAGGTTGAAGAGAAAGTCAAGCTAGTTAAGGACAGATTGAAGATAGCACAGTCCCGACAGAAAAGCTATGCAGATCCTAAGCGTAGAGAAGTCACCTATGAAGTTGGTGATAGAGCTTATCTTAGAGTGTCACCACTTCGTGGAGTTAAGAGATTTGGAGTCAAAGGTAAATTGGCCCCAAGATATGTTGGACCATTCAAGATTCTGAGTCATAAAGGAGAAGTGGCTTATAAGATTGAATTTCCAGAGTCTTTGTCAGCAGTTCATAATGTGTTTCATGTGAGTCAACTAAAGAAATGTCATCCAGAAATGGAAGAGACTTCTTTGAAGGATACTATACCTTTGGAAGATGTTCAATTGGAAAGTGATCTCACTTATGAAGAGAAACCAATCAAGATTCTTGAGACTGCAGAAAGAGTTACACGGACTAAGACTATCAAATTCTGCAAAGTTCAATGGAACCACCATTCCGAAGAAGAAGCAACATGGGAAAGAGAAGATGATCTTCGGAAAGACCACCCTCACCTATTTGCTAGCCAATCTGAATCTCGAGGGCGAGATTCATCTTAAGGGGGTTAGATTTGTAACTGAAGGGTTTCGCGGCATAGTAAATCAAAATTTTCTACGGATGCGAACAGAGGGAAAGCCAAGATCTAATCTAGGAGATGCAATCAACGAGAGAGATTGGATTAGATCTTCATACCCTTGAAGATTCTCACAGCGGAACGTTTGTCGGAACGTGGGTGATGTAGTCGTACTCGCTTCTCCTCCTCGCGATCCGATCCGATCTAGCACCACAAGTGGCGGTGCCTCCGTGAGATGCACATCGCAAAGACCTCGACGCCTCCTCCTTCCTCGGACCAGCGAGTATGGTGGAGAGATAGATTGGATCTAAAACACGATGGCGTGGTGTATATGGTGGAGAATTTCTGCAGGCTTCGCCTACAAACAAATGGGAGGAGAGAGGAAGGTAGCAAGGCGGCTAGGGCTTGGAGGAAGGTGTAGGGGGCACACCCCTCTATATATAGAGGGGCGGCCAGCCTGCCCCTCCTCCAAGCCTATCTCTAGTTTAAACAATTTAAACTCCTTATCTAGAAATCCTATCTCTAGTTTAAACGATTTAAACTCTCCTTATCTAGAAATCCTATCTCTAGTTTAAACGAAGTTTAAACTTATCTAGGATCATTGGGCCCTATGGGGCCTTGTGCCCTGTCCCAATGCAGCCAGACACTCCCTCATAGGCCCATGCCCTCCCAAGGTGGGGCCACGTTGGTCCCCTTCCTAAGGTTCTAGAAGCTTCCATAATACCGATTAACCCGGAACAATTCGAACTCCAAAAACTGCACCGCTTATATGAATCTTATTCTCCGGACCATTCCAGAACCTCTCGTGATATCCGGATCCCATCCGAGACTCAACAAAAATTCATAAACCAATTATCCAATCTATCCTAGCCGAGATACGTTATGTGTGACCTGGTTCGAGAATATGCGACATGATCTTCTATCAATAATCAACAGCGGTCTGGGCACCCATATTGACTCCCACACATTCATCGATGATCATATCGAATGAACCACGATGCCAGGATTCAATCAATCCCATATATATTCCCTTCTCGCGATATTTTACTTGCCCGAGATTCGATCGTCGATGCATCATACCTAGTTCAATCTCGCTCACAAAGTACTTTACTCGCTCCCGTAATCCGATATCACTTTGTGATTAACTCCTTAACCACATGCTTGCAAGCGTGTTGATATCGACAGAGTGGGCCCAAGTATATCTCTCCGACTTGGGAGGGACAAATTCCATCTCGATACATACAACCCAATGACTTTTCCGATCACCGAGAGACACCTTTATGATCACCCTCTCATAGGATGACGTTTGATGACCTCAAAGCTTTCTTCCGTACCGTGGAGTTGCATTATCTCATGGTCTAAGGAATACAATATTTGACATAGGAAAAGCTTCGCAAAGATGAACACGATGAACGATCTAATTGCTTCGCTTAGTTTGGGTATGTCCATCATATCATTCTCCCAATGATATGATCTCATTATCAATTGACAACTCATGTCTATGGTTAGAAACCTTAACCATCATTGATCAATGAGCTAGTCCATAGAGGCGATTAGGGACACGGTGTTGTTTACAAACCACACAAGTATTAAAGTTTCCGCTAATACAATTCTAGCATGGAACATAAACTTTATCATGAACAAGAATTATAATAATAACATCTTTATTATTGCCTCTAGGGCATAATTCCAACAGTCCCACTTGCACTAGAGTCAATAATCTAGTTTACATCGCAACAATCTCACACCCATGGCACCGAGGTGTTGATCATGTTTTACACGTGGAAGAGGTTTAGTCAATGGATCTGCGACATTTAGATCCGTATGTACTTTGCTAATCTTCGATCTCCATCGCTATATAATCTCGGATTATATGAAACTTGCGTTGATATGCTTGGTCTTTGGATGATATCTTGGTTCCTTAGCGAGTGCTATGGCGCCAGGTGTTGTCAACAATATCTCCAATGGGTCCAATGCACTTGAACCACGCCAAGCTCGGATGAAGTTTCGATCCAAACTCCTTCACTTGACGCTCGCAGTTGACCATGTATTCCGCTTCGCTATAGATCGCGATCACGCTTTGCTTGCGCTTCTCCACTAGCTCCTCCATTTAAAATATACACGTATCCGTTCGAGATTTAGAATCATCCTTGTCGTGTTTAAACTAGCGTCGACGTAACCTTTACGACAAGTCGCTCATCACCCCCATAGACTAAGAACATTTCTTTAGTTCTATTTATGTACTTTATGATGTTCTTCACGTGTCCAAAGGTTCCACCTGGATCACTTTGATATCTCGCCGTCAAACTAAGAGCATTGGACACAGTCTGTCTAGTACACAACATGGCATACATGATGGAACCTATGGCCGAGGCATAAGGCACTTTGCTCATAGCTTCCCTATCATTTACCGTAGCTGGACACTGAGCCTTGCTCAATATCTTACCTGACAACATAGGCACTGAACCTTTCTTTGCCTTATCCATTCGAACCTTTTCGTAACTTTGTCTAGGTATGTACTGCTTAAAGCTATCGGCCTTTGTCTATCTCTATAGATCTTGATGCCCAATTTATAAGCAGCTTCACCTAGGTCTTTCATTGAAAAACACTTGTTCAAATAACTCTTCACATCGTTAAGCATGTTGATGTCATTTCCGATAATCAATATGTCATCCACATATAGTACCGTAAACGCCACGAGCTCCCACTCACTTTCTTGTAGATACAAGCTTCAGAGCAATTTGGAACAAATCCAAAGCTCTTGATCACTTGATCAAAACGAAGGTTCCAACTCCGAGATGCTTGCTTCACCATAAATGGAACGCCAAGTTTGCATACTTTACTAGCATCCTTAGGATCGACAAAACCTTCGGGTTGCATCATATACAACTCTTCATCAATGTTCCCATTGAGGAAAGCATCTTGACATCCATCCGCCATATTTCATAATCATTAAACGCAGCAATTGCTAATAAAATCCGAATGGACTTAAACATCGCTACGAGAGAAAGTCTCATCGTAGTCAACACCTTGAACTTGTAAAACCTTTGCGACAAGCCATGCTTTATAGACGGTAACATTACCATCCGCCCCGCTTTCTTCTTGAATATCCATTTGCACTCAACGGCCTTGGTCGCTAGGAGGATCCAACAAAGTCCATACTTGGTTTTCGCTCATGGATCCCAATTGATTTCATGGCTTCCGACCATTTCTCGAGTCCGGCTCATCATCGCTTCCTCATAGTTCGTAGGTTCACCGTCTTCTACCAACAAGACAACAAGACAGGTTGCCGTACCACTCGGGAGGGGCACGCGACCTTGTCGACCGCGACGTTCAAGATGTGACATCGTCAAGCTTCATGATCCTTGTCATTAGCTTCCTCTATTGTTGGTGCAGGAGGCACCGAACAATTTCAGTGCTGCGCTACTCTCCAATTCAAGAGAAGGTTCAATAACCTCGAGCTCTACTTTCTCCCACTCACTTCTTCGAGAAACTCCTTCTCAAGAAAGGAACCGCTCTTGACAAACACTTTGCCTTGTCGTGATAGAAGGTATACCCAATGGTTTCTTAGGGTATCCTATGAAGAAGCATTTCTCCTCTTTGGTTCGAGCTTGTCCGCATCAACTTGATGTAAGCTTTGCATCCCCAAACTTTAAGAAATGACAACTTAGGTTTAGCACCAAACCACAGTTCATACGGTGTCGTCTCAACGGATTTAGATGGAGCCCTATTTACAGTGAATGCCGGTTTCTAATGCATAACCCCAAAATGATAACGGCAAATCAAGAAGAGACATCATTGATCGGACCATATCTAATAGGGTTCGATTCCGCTCGTACACACCATTGTACTGGTGTTCCGTGGCGTGAGTTGTGAAACGATTCCACTTGCTTTAAGATGCGTGAGAAAATCATAACTCAAATATTCACCTCCACGATCGGATCAGAAACTTAATCTTCTTATTTATGGTTCTCCACTTCATTCAAATTCTTTGAACTTTTCAAACGTTCATTTATGTTTCATTAAATAGATATACCCATATCTACTTAAGTCATCGGTAAAGTGAGAAAATAGAGATATCCACCGCGCATCGAAACACTCATCGGTCCGCATACATCGGTATGTATGATTTCCAACAAGTCCGTTGCTCGCTCCATCATACCGGAGAATGGGGTTTTGATCATCTTGCCCATGAGGCATGGTTCGCATGTGTCAAATGATTCAAAATCAAGAGACTCCAAAAGTCCATCAGAATGGAGTTTCTTCATGCGCTTTACACCAATATGACCTAGACGACAATGCCACAAATAAGTAGTATTATCACTATCTACTTTGCATCTCTTAGCCTCAATGTTATGGATGTGTGTTTCATCCCTTTCGAGATTTAGAAGAAATAAACCATTCACAAGAGGTGCATGACCATAAAAGATGTTACTCATATAAATAGAACTACCATTATCGTGGTGATCCCAAGACCTAGCTGAGGTAGAAGGCCACGAGGTTTACCACTAGACGCGCGGTTGGACATCGATGAAGCGCCGATTGATGCAATCAGCCCTCACGATCCGATCGTCCCGTGCCGATCGCACAACACCTCCGCTGGTATCCACACGCATAGGAGGAGCGCCCGCGCGAATCGCTAGGTTCGATTACGGCCGGATCTGTGGGAGCTAGGGTTTCCAACACATGGAATGACCTAACCGAACAACGATTAACCTTCGGGTTCTTTGCTCCACTATATATAGGAGTGAACGTGGGCTCGCTTCATGACCCATTCACTAAAGCCCATATAACACTAGTCACCATGAGTCCAACTCACTAACTCGGTCCTAATCTGGTTTAGGTCCAACCCAACCAGATTAGATTCGGATCCAATCCGAACTTGCTCCCGCTCTTAAGTGTGTGACCAGGCTCATGGTTACTTGGACACGATTAGAGTCCGACTCACATCGATCACGATCGGCATCGGCGTAACGAGCGTGACTCCCAAGTACCAAAGAGTCATGACGACTTGCCTTTCCAATGCGACTTACGTCCGAGTCCCTTTTGCCTCACGATATACCTTGTCGACTATAGGCGAATATATGTCATCCCTTAAATAGTCCGACTCTTCTCGATCCGAGATAAGTGATTCATCCGACTAACTCTTAGTCGATCGCCTGCTAACACTTAACCGAGTTGTGCATGGCCATGCTTTCCGAATCATATCTCACGAGAGGGCCCAGAGAATATCTCTCGAGTGGAGGGTAAAATCCCATCTTGGTTATTCACATCACGCAGCTTGATTCTCATCGACCGAACCTCGCTTTATAACTGCGCCATTTGGATCAGCGTTTGATGTAACCTAAGTCGGTGATCCTCAACTTGACTATGCAACAACCTCAGTCTAAGGATTACATTGATTAAGATATACAAATGACCTTAGTTCGTTGTACCTCAATATGGGTCAATCCGACTCGCTAAACTCTTTAGCCTAGTCTGTGTAAGTTGGAATAGCATCTCCATACCCATGACAAGTGGAACCGAGTCATCAAGCCAACTTTCACATTGGTCTAAGTTGTGTGTCCAGCACAACCTCTATGACCAAGGATATTTAGTACAAACAACATGAATGCATAGTTCCACAACTGAATCACGTATTCAATGATACACATCAGATGTTTATACAAGGACTCCTTAATAACTTTATGAATACAATGGGAAATATCATCATACATGATTGCCTCTAGGGCATATTCCCAACAGTCTCCCACTTGCACTAGAGTCAATCTTCCGACATCACATGTCTAGGCATCTAATGCCCATGGCTCTCAGGTGCGCCTCATGCTTGGGCTGGGGTAACGGCTTTGTCAACGGATCCGCAATATTTGCATCCGTGTACCTTGCATAACTTGATATCACCGATCCACATCGGCGAATTAGGTGGTACCGCATGAGTATGTGCTTGTTCTTCCGGTGTTGTCTAGGTTCCTTGGCTTGTGCAATAGCACCATTGTTGTCACAATACCGTCCAACGGATTGGACGAGCCTGAACCACACCAAGATCCATGAGGAAATTCCTCATCCAAACAGCCTTCCTTTGCTGCCTCCGAGGCAATATACTCACCTCACAGGTGACGCAGACAGCCTCTCTTGCTTGGAACTTTTCCAGCTCACGGACTCCGTTTATAATAAACACGTATCCGGATTGCGAGCGAGAATCATCAGAGTCGGTGAGATAACTCGCATCCGTGTAACCCTTTACACTAAGTTCATCTTCACCACCATAAACCAAGAACATATCCTTAGTCCTTCTCAAGTACTTTAGGATATTTTTAGCGCTCATCGGTGGATCTCTCAGATCACCGGTATCTCACAACACTTAGAGCATAGGAAACATCCGGCCTAGTACAAATCATGGCGTACATGATGGATCCGACTGCAGAAGCATATGGAATCGCACTCATCCGACTTCGCTCATCAGTTGTCGAAGGACACTGAGTCTTGCTAAGTTTTACACCATGGGACATCGGTAAGAACCCCTTCTTAGACGATTCCATGTTGAACCTTTTCAACACTTTGTCCAAATAAGTACTCTGACTCAATCCAATGAGCCTCCTTGATCTATCTCTATAGATCCGGATTCCGAGGATGTATGTTGCCTCACCCAAGTATTTCATTGAGAAACTCCTTTCTAATGATTCCTTGGTTTCTTGCAACATCTGGACATCATTTCCAATCAGTAATTGACATCCACATATAAGATTAGAAAATTTACTTTGTTCCCACTAAACTTCTTGTACAAACAAGAATCATGATCACTCTTGACGAAGCCAAACGATTTGACTACCTCATCAAAGCGAATATTCCAACTCCGAGATGCTTGCTTCAACCCATAAATGGATTTCTGAAGTTTGCATACCTTGTCAGCATTAGACGGATCGACAAAACCCTCGGGCTGTATCATATACACGTCCTCGGTTAAATTTCCGTTAAGGAAAGCCGTTTTGACATCCATCTGCCATATCTCATAGTCGAAATAGGCCGCTATGGCTAACATGATCCGAACTGATTTAAGCATCGCTACGGGCGAGAAAGTCTCGTCAGAATCAACTCCTTGAACTTGTGAACCCCTTCGCGACAAGGCGTGCTTTATAGATTGAAACATTTCCATCCATATCAGTTTTCTTCTTAAAGACCCATTTGCACTCGACGGGTCTTGCACCGTCTGCGATCAACCAAGTTCCAAACTTGATTTTCATCCATGGACTTTATCTCGGATCTCATGGCTCCAAGCCATGACTCGAATCGATCCCACCATCGCTCGAATAATTTGCCATCATCATCAACAAGTAACACATCACGAACACTTTGTAATCTTGCCGATTTTAGTAAATACAGGTGCTACTATCGGCTCACCCACGATCGGCTCAACCTCCAAGGTTTTCGATTCGCTATTAGCCGATTCGCTATTAGCCGATTCCTCTCGAATTTCTTCGAGTTGCACCGTGCTCCCACTTACTCCCGACCGAGAAACTCTTTCTCAAGGAAGACACCGCCCGAGCGACAAACACTTTGCCCTCTTCTCGGTTGTAGAAGTAGTAACCCAAGGTTTCCCTCGGATACCCCACGAAAATACATTTATCCGACTTGGCCGTAAGCTTGTCCGATCAAGTCGCTTGACAAAAGCTTCACAACCCCAAATCTTAAGAAAAGACAAACTCGGCTTTTGCTGTCCACATCTCATGTGTCTTCTACCGATTTTGATGGTACTTTGTTTAGTGTGAACGCACTGTTTCTAGACAATAACCCCAAAATGATAAAGGCATCTGTCTGACTCATCATTTATCGTACCATGTCCAACAAGGTCCGATTCCGCCTTTCAAACACCATTCCTTTGTATGCGTTCAAGGAGTAAGTTGAGAACTATTCCACAACTTTTCGATGGTCATCAAACTCATGGCTCATGTACTCGCCTCCTCGGTCCGAATCAAGAAACTTTATTTTCTTGCCGAGTTGATTCGTGCTTCATTCGAATTCTTTGAACTTTTCAAAGGCTTCCGACTTATGTTTCATCAAGTAGATATATCCATACCTACTCAAATCATCGTGAAGGTAATGAAGTACTCATAACCACCCGTCGCCGTGCTCATTGGTCCACATACATCACTATGTACTAGTACCAACAAGTCGGACGCACTTTCGCAACTCTTTGCAAAAGGTGTCTTGGTCATTTTGCCGAGTAGGCAAGATTCGCATGTCTCGAACGACTCTAAGTCGAACGAAGTTAGGAGTCCATCATCATGGAGCTTCTTCATGCTTTCCAACTTATATGACCAAGCCGATTGCCAAAAGTAAGTCATATTCAGATCATTTGGTTTCAACCTTTTAACATTTATGTTATAAACCGACTCACCATCAAGATTCAAAATAAATAACCTGCTACGAGCGGGTGCAAAGCCGTGAAACATATCATTCAAATACAAAGAACAACCATTATTCTTGATATTCGACTCATAGCCTTGCCTCATCAAACATGAAGCGAAATAATGTTTCGATCGAGCATGGAACATAATAACAATTATTTAGTTCCATAATGAATCCGGAAGGTAAATGAAGTTGCATCGTCGACTTCCAACGCAACAACTCTTGCTTTGTTGCCGACTCGAATATCAACCTCCTCTTGCTACGCTCCTAGTTCTTACGGTCCCTGCAGCGAGTTGCGTATGTGAATAACTGATCCGATCATATACCCAAGAACTACTAGGTGCATCAAGAAGATATATGTCTATAACATTGCAAACAAGTGTACCTGAGTCGGAAGTCATACCTCCACTCTTGGATTTGTCGCCAAGTACTTGCAGTTCCTCTTCCAATGGCCATCCGCCTTGCGGTAGAAGCAAGTGGATCCGTGAAGGAGATGGCTTAGTCCCCGAGGAAGCGCTTGGGGCGACAGGTCCTGAGCCCCTTTCCTCGACTTAGCCTTCTTCTTAGTCCAAGAACTCTTCTTGAACTTAGCCTTATTCGCACCATCAACACTTGATGGTGCCCTTCTTGAATCCGCCTCTGCTGCTTGAGCATCCCATGCAATTGATGAGCTTCTTATCCATACCATGCATGTGGTAGTTCAAATGAACTGCCCATATGCACTAGGAAGAGAGTTCAGAATTATATCCGTAGCGAACTCTTCGCTTATGGGGTAGCCAAGCCTCTCCAGACCGCACGTAACCAACCATTTTTATCACATGCGACTCGGATCACCATCCTGCTTGCAACTCAGAGCCCGAGATACTTGATACCTCTCGGTCTTACTTTGAGCACGAACATACTTTTGAGGCTTTCGATCATATCGTAGGCCTCAACATGCTCGAATCTTTTTGCAAGTCCGGTTCCATGTGAGCAAGCATAAGATGCTAATATCCGTGGACTCATCTTTAGCCCGACGAGCATTGGTGGCTGCGACACAATGCATTCTCATTCGCTCATCTGGAAGTGGGTTGTCTAGGACATGGTCCTTCTTTTCTTGTTTGAGAACAATTCTCGATTCGATACCAGTTGGTAAAATTAGTGTCGTTCAGTTTATCTTTCTCAAGAATGGTTCTCAACGCAAAACCGGATAACTGAGAGTGAATGCTACTTGCTGCCATGATCTACAGCAGAAAATATGCAAAACACTTAAGACATGTATTCATAAAAGAGCAAGCATATTAAACATTTTAATATTTTATGCTCCCACTAGAACCAACACCCCTCCGATGGTTACTTAGTGATTCAGGATCCTAAATAAGCAAGTCGTCTAGTGAGCTTTAGCATCACCGCTAGCCGCCAAGTGATCTAGGTAGACAACTCCTTGTCAATCGCATCTCATGCGACTCCTGTTGTATGGGTGGCATCACATGCCCCGGCTCCCATCCGACCTTTCCCCGAGTCCCACAACCGTTGTGATAGACCGTCTAGCTTACCAAGTGTTTCGCGGAAGAGTCCGACTCGAACCCACCTAGTCGGAAAGAATTGGCACACCTCAATTTTATGAGCCCACTACCAAAATTGTCCGACTTGTGATGGTGCAAACATCAAGCGGAAAACCGACTAGACCTTCTTTGAGGGATTAAATTTTACCGACTATCTAATAGAGGTAAACTGAGACATAACAATAACACAAAATAAAGCAATTATAATGTGAAATGGTATGGCTCTCTTCATGGCGATCTCCATCTCCACAAAGCTGTAATCCGACTCGTGCCAACTCTTGTCACTTGCCGTCTTACTCCATGTCCGACATGTACAACGCCTTGCATGCCTTAGGGTTCTCAAACAGCTACACTAGCTTAGTAAAGTAAATTACATAGAGAATCCGACACGCGGTTGTTATACAATATAATGACAGCACCTAGGCTCCAGGCCGACAAAACCGTGATTCGCAGATCACGTATGGATTACACATACATCACATGCACATGAACCATACCATTCACAACTTCCTGCAAAAACAAGTTATGCATAGATACAATATCTACCGGCGTTGTGAAACTACGAACGACATCTAAGGCGCTATGACGTAGCCGAAGCCGCGGTCCCGCTAGCCGGATAGCGGGCGGGATCGAAGGGCAACCAACGATTTTCAGCGTAGATCTCATCTACGATCCGAACATGGATTCGACCATCGTTCGATTCGATCAAACTTTTGATCTTCGATCACCGCTCGGATTTACGTGTCAGTCTAACCCGATGGCGGAAGCCGACTGGGGTATGTCGTTCCACGACCTCGGCGATATGATCACGGAAATCAGATCTACCATTCCCGGTATAGTTGATCCAATCAACTTCATACAAACCGATCTATCTCATAGATCGACCACCAAAACACATAGATCTCATCTATAGCCTACCGATATCATATATGCGAGATCTCGAACCTAAAACCGAAGCTATCGCTCGATACCCTTGTTGGGCCACGCAGAGATAAAACAAAACTTTTCCTCTAACGTGGTGATCCCAAGACCTAGCCGAGGTAGAAGGCCACGAGGTTTACCACTAGGCCAGCGGTTGCGGATTCTCGATGAAGCGCGTCAGTTGATGCAATGCAGTCCTCACGATCCGATCGTCCGGTGCGATCGCGGCACCTCTGCTGGTATCCACACGCATAAGGAGGAGCGCGGCCAATCGCTAGGTTCGTTTGCGGTAGGACTCTTGTGGAGCTAGGGTTTCCAACACATGGAATGACCTAACCGAACAACGATTAACCTTTCGGTTACTGCTCCACTATATATAGGAGTGAACGTGGGCTCTCGCTTTCGACCCATTCACTAAAGCCCATATAACACTAGTCACCGTGAGTCCAACTCACTAACTCGATCCTAATCTTTAGGTCCAACCCAACCAGACATGATTCGGATCCAATCCGAACTTGCTCCCGCTCTTAAGTGTGTGACCTTGAGCTCATGGTTACTTGGACACGATTAGAGTCCGACTCACAATCGATCGGCGCCGGCTCCCGAGCGTAACGTCGCTCCCAAGTACCAAAGAGTCATGACGACTTGCCTTTCCAATGCGACTTACGTCGAGTCCCTTTGCCTCACGATATACCTTGTCGACTATAGGCGAATATATGTCATCCCTTAAATAGTCCGACTCTTCTCGATCCGAGATAAGTGATTCATCCGACTAACTCTTAGTCGATCGCCTCAATTAACACTTAACCGAGTTGTGCATGGCCGTGCTTTCCGAATCATATCACCCGAGAGGGCCCAGAGAATATCTCTCCCAGTGGAAGGGTAAAATCCCATCTTGGTTATTCACATCACGCAGCTTGATTCTCAGTCGACCAACCGCCTTTATAACGCGATTCTGGATCAGCGTTTGATAGAACCTAAGTCGGTGATCCTCAACTCGGACTATGCAACAACCTCAAGTCTAAGGATTACATTGATTGAGATATACAAATGACAGCTTAGTTCGTTGTAACTCAATATGGGTCAATCCGACTCGCTAAACTCTTTAGCCTAGTCTGTGTAAGTTGGAATAGCATCTCCATGCCCATGACAAGTGGAACCGAGTCATCAAGCCAACTTTCACATTGGTCTAAGTTGTGTCCAAGACAACCTCAATGACCAAGGATATTTAGTACAAACAACATGAATGCATAGTTCCACAACTGAATCACATATTCAATGATACACATCAGATGTTTATACAAGGACTACTTAATAACTTTATGAATACAATGGGAAATATCATCATACATGATTGCCTCTAGGGAATATTCCCAACAATTATTCTCCGATTTAAATGAATAACCGTCTTGCAATAAACATGATCCGGAAATAATGTTCATGCTCAACGCAGGCACATAATAACATTTATTAAGGTTTAAAACTAATCCCGAAGGTAAAACTAAGGAGAGTGTGCCGACGGCCATCACATCAACTCTTGATCCGTTGCAACGCCGTCGTCACCTCATCCTCGCAAGCCGCCGTCTATTCCGTAGCTCTGTTTGAGTTACAAATATTAGCAATCAACCGTATCAAATACCCGAGCACTACAACGAGGGCTAGTAAGGAAAACATCAATAACATGTATATCAAATATACCTTTGATGGTGGCCTTCTTGTCCGCTAAGTACTTGGACGATTGCCCAAAGGACCTGTCCTTGCAATAGAAGCACTTTCGATTATCGGTTTAGGACCGGACTGAACTTCTTCTCGGCGAGGGCATTAAACTGTCGCCGCCTTCTTGAAGGGCTTCCTTGCACCCTTACCTTTCTTAAAGGTGGGGGGCTTGTTGACCATCAACACATGATTATTCTTTTGATGTTCACCTCGCTACTTTCATCTTAGCAAAGAGCTCGGTGATCATATCGTGGAACCAACTGATTGTGATCAACTACAAAACTTTGTAGCTAGGAGTGTCAATCTTGAGCTCCTCCGAATCATGCGATCCGGTTGCTCAAAGGCGTTGAGTAGCCCGACATCTTAATGGCGTGCTCACTAACGGAACTCCTTCCTCCATCTTGTAGTTAAAGAATTTCTTAGAGATCTCATATATCTCGAGCGGGCTTGAGTCAAACATGTTTTCGGCTCCTCGAGAATCTCAAAGGGCCCGAACTCTTCAAAACAATTTTGAAGATCCGATTCCATAGCATACAACATGACGATCTTAATCAAATCATAATCATCCTCGCGATCGATAAACAGCTTTTCATCGACCAAATGCATCTATAGCAGGCGTCACCTAGCGCTTTCTCAAGGACATAGTCCTTTTGTCCGCCATGAATGATTCTCGAGAATGCGAAACCATTTGGTGAAGTTAGACCCATTGTTTCTAAGCTTTTCTATCTCAAAGAATCGTTGAAGTTGAAGTTGGACTTGGACATGTGATCTCAAGATTTGCAAGTACAATTTAGACTATGTTCATGATAAATAGTTCAACTTAATCAAATTACTAGATGAACTCCCACTAAATTCAACATCCCTCAAGTTGTTTAGTGAACACGATCCAAATTCACCACACCTAATCCGATCATCACGAGAAGAGATGTGGTTTCAATGGTGGACAACAAAGTGTCGATCATATCATTCATATGACTCATGCTTAACCTTTCGGTTCTTGTGTTCCGAGGCCATGTCTATACATGCTATGCTCGTCAAGTTAGACCCAAGTATTTCCGCGTGTGCAAACTGGCTTGCACCTGTATGTGAGCGTAGAGTCTATAGCACCGATCATCACATGATGCTTGGACACGACGAACTTCCTCAACGGTGCATACTTGGGGAGAACACAGTTTTTATCTTGATCTTTAAGTGAGGAATCATCTTATAATGCTACCGTCGCGATCTAAGCATAATAAGATACATAAAGGGATAAACATCACATGCATATAACTTTATGTGACATGGTATAGCCAATCCTCGCAATGATTTCCATCTTGCGTTCTCCATGATCTCCATCACTCCACCATGATTGCCTCCACCACGAATAGCAACTACAACTATTGCTAACTACTTAGCGATAAAGTAAAGCTATTACATGGCGTATAAGAAGTTGACTCAGGCCATACACAATTATAAAGACAACCATATGGCTCGCCGTTGTGTACTCATCGACATGCAAGTCGTGAAACATTACAAAACATGATCATCGCATACAATATACACATCACATCTTGGGCCATACCATATCACAGAAAACACTACCTGCAAAAACAAGTTAGACGCCTCTACTTTGTTGTTGCATGTTTTACGTGGCTTATGGGAGTAGATGCTAAGAACGATTCTTACCTACGGAAAGCCACAACGGTGATATTATGGTTGCCAAACTCCGGTGTTAATCCCATGACAACTATAGTGAAAGAAACTGACATCCACCAGCCGCATGTGTGGTACAAGCCACACGTCAAGTGCGGAGCCGGTCTCGCGAACGACGTCGCGTAAGGTTGGCCTGGACCGCTTCAATCTCACTATCCCGGCCATAAGAAGAACACAAACAAGAGGCTTGCAGCAGAAAACATCAAAGCCCGCAACAACCATGTTGCTCTACTCGTGAAACACATCTACGCATAGATCTAGCTCGATACCACCAAGGGTTTGGCGGCATAGTAAATCAAAATTTCTACGGATGCGAGCAGAGGAGGAAAGCCAAGATCTAATCTAGGAGATGCAATCAACGAGAGATTGGATTAGATCTTCATACCCTTGAAGATTCGCACAATGGAATGTTCGTCGGAACGTGGGTGATGTAGTCGACTCGCTTCTCCTCGCGATCCGATCCGATCTAGCACCACAAGTGGCGGTGCCCGTGAGATGCACACGCAAGACACCTCGGCGTCTCCTCCTTCCTCGGACCAGCAAGTATGGTGGAGAGATAGATTGGATCTACAACACGGCGGCGTGGTGTATATGGTGGAGAATTTACTGCTTCGCCTACAAACAATGGGAGGGAGAGGAAGGTAGCAAGGCACTAGGGCTTGGAGGAAGGTCTGGGGAGGCGCACCACCCCTCTATATATAGAGGCGGCCAGCCCCCTCCTCCAAGCCTATCTCTAGTTTAAACAATTTAAACTCTCCTTATCTAGAAATCCTATCTCTAGTTTAAACGATTTAAACTCTCCCTTATCTAGAAATCCTATCTCTAGTTTAAACGAGTTTAAACTTATCTAGATCGGCTGGGCCCTATGGGCCTTGTGCCCCGGCCCAATGCGCGAGACACTCCCTCATAGGCCCGAAGGTGGGGCCACGTTGGTCCCCTTCCGAAGGTTCTAGAAGCTTCCGACAATACCGATTAACCGGAACAATTTGAACTCCAAAAGCGCTGCCTTATATGAATCTTATCCTCCGGACCATTCCGGAACCTCTCGTGATATCCCGGATCCCATCCGAGACTCGAACAAAAATTCATAAACCAATTATCCAATCTATCCTAGCCGAGATCGTTAAGTGTGTGACCTGGGTTCGAGAATATGCGCATGATCTTCTATCAATAATCAACATGGGTCTGGGCACCCATATTGACTCCCACATTCATCGATGATCATATCGTATGAACCACGATGCCGAGGATTCAATCAATCCCATATATATATTCCCTTCGTCTCGCGATATTTTACTTGCGAGATTCGATCGTCGATGCAGTCATACCTAGTTCAATCTCGTTCACGGCAAGTACTTTACTCGTTAATCTGATATCACTTTGTGATTAACTCCTTAACCACATGCTTGGCGGTGTTGATATCGACACGAGTGGGCCCAAGTATATCTCTCCGACTTGGGAGGGACAAATTCCATCTTGATACATACAACCCAACAGATACTTTTTCGATCACCGAGAGACACCTTTATGATCACCCTCTCATAGGATGACGTTTGATGACCTCAAAGCTTTCTTCGGTACGTGGAGTTGCATTATCTCATGGTCTAAGGAATACAATATTTGACATAGGAAAAGCTTCGCAAAGATGAACACGATGAAACGATCTAATTGCTTCGCTTAGTTTGGGTCTGTCCATCATATCATTCTCCCAATGATATGATATCATTATCAATTGACAACTCATGTCTATGGTTAGGAAACCTTAACCATCATTGATCAATGAGCTAGTCCATAGAGGCGTACTAGGGACACGGTGTTGTTTACAAACAACACAAGTATTAAAGTTTCCGCTTAATACAATTCTAGCATGGAACATAAACTTTATCATGAACAAGAATTATAATAATAACATCTTTATTATTGCCTCTAGGGCATAATTCCAACAGTAACATCCCTAAAATCATGTTTTAAAACTCATGCACATCATCCATGCATCCATGATCATTTAGGGTTTCAATTCAAAATCATTTCAAAAACAGGAGCTTATATTGCTCATTATTTTATGTATGAATACTTTAGACTTTGGGCTACTTGCTAATGAGTAAGGTGCAAACATTCATTCAGCAGTGTTTTTAATTCAAACATAAGTGATTTCAAAAGCTTGATTAAAGTTTCCAAACAAAGTATAAATTAAAACCAAGATTATGCCAATTATTATATCACATAGTGGCTTGGTTTTATATCACATAGTGGCTTGATTAATTTTTGTAAACAGAAAGGTTTGACACTTATTTGAGTACAAGATTCATTGTACAAAAGTCCATAGAAGATTTGAAATCAAACAGATTTGAATTGGAGTTTGAAAATCCTTTTTAGAAAAGCAAACAGAAAAAGAAAAGGTTTAAAAGAGAAAAAATAAGCAAACAGTCAAATCTGGCCCAACCAGCCCAACTAGCCCAAAGAACCCCTCCATGAACGTTTTTATTTACTGCAAACGAACCCACCAAGTGATCACCTTGTCCCCACCTCCTCTGCTTTCTCACTAACGCGCTACAAGAATCGTCTTCTTCTCCACTCCGGCGACCAATCCCGGTGAGCTCCGTGCGCCCCTTCCTCTCTAGTTCATGCAAACTGCTTCGCAACATCCTTGCGCACCTTCTGACATTCTTGGTTCATCCTGTACTGCCCCAGGTTGTCGACCCCATCAAACACCGCAAGTTCCTGACGACGTCTCCAACTCCGGCGACAAAATTCGGTGAGCCTCGTGTTCCCCTCTGTTTCTGAACCACACGAACATGTTCGCCTGCATCTAGCGCACCTGCTGATACTTTTCGTTTGGATCCTCGTGCCCTAGAACGTCGCCTTCGACTCTGACAGAGAGCATCCGACGCCGCCAAAGAATCTCGACGAGCTCGTCGTGTCCGCGCGCTTGTCAAGCCATCGCCACGTTGAGCTTCAGTACATCGCTACGAGTCTGGTAAGCATCTCCGACGACCCCAAAACCCCCTGTAGTCATCGCGCCGCCGTGAACAGAGCCACCGCCGCCAGTCGCCACCGCTAGCACCGCCAGGGTATGGTCGCTTGATCGCGGACTGTTAGACCTAGATCCATTGGCTGCGTTAGATTCACTTAACAAAGGGGTACGCGCTAAATCTGGTCGTGCATCTCCATTTAAATCGTGTGGCTCTCGTTGATCGATCCGCCCGAACTGGTACTAACCAATAGAAACACGCCGCGTGTCTGCTAGTTAGATTTAAAATCAGAATTTGAATCTATTAGATGTTTGATTTTGTTTTAATCATAACTTTTGATTCCCACGTCCAAATTTGATGAATTTTATATCAATGGAATCAGGAGAGAAAGCCCTTTCCATATATGCAATGTGTTTAATGTTTTGTTTCTATTAAAATGGTTTTATTTACAGAAACATGTGTAGGCCTATTTTGTATATTACAAATATTTAGGAAATATTTTAATGTTCAAATAAAGATTATTTGGCAAGTTTTGAACTTGTTTATGAACCAGTAGTGTGCACTTGTCTTGTTGAGTTTAGAAAATCATCACATATCATGTTGCATGCATTCATATATTTTTGCTTGTAATTATTTTGTATGTGATTTGGTGCTATCATTTTATGTGTAGATTTTGGTGCAAATAGTGATTGTGATTGTGAGGATTGTAGCTACTCTCCAAACTACCAAGGCAAGTGGTGCTTCATGATTTTATCCCTATGTTTTTTAACTATGCATTAGAAATATTTTTCTAGTCTTGCATGGTTATATTTTTGCTTATATGCTATGCTTGGGAAATCCTAGTAGTTGTAGAATTGTTAGAAATTTTCTAAGTTAAGATGATTATCTATGCCATGCTTAGCCTAGCTAGTAGAAACCAAGGGTGGTTATATGTTCATGCTATGAATAAATATTTCTAAGTCTTTGGACTATGTTTTTGCTTAATAGAACAACTAAGTGAATGAATCACCTGGGTGGAATGGTTGTGAATGGGTTATGTTGAGTGGTTACACAAGGCCCATTTCTATGGTTTACCTTGTGTATCTCACTTGTGGAAAGCCACATAGGAACAAAGAGATTTGAGAGGCCAAATGTTAAGAAGCTTCTAGTGCAGCCACTTGGCAATATGGGCTATGCCTGGATCATATAGGTTGCAATAACTTAGCCATTTGGACAGTTGGTGGTAGTGGGATTGATAGGTTGGAGCGCGTCCATTTGGTCTAAGGGAAGGCTTCTGAAAGGTCCTGTCTTGGTGAAAATCAAGTCTTGTGGGGAAAGTGCACAACCTCTACAGATGGAAGAATCTAAGTACTTAGCCATGTCCCTGGAAAAGGACAACTTGAGCATCAAGACATGGAAGCTAGCAAGAATCTCCTCATCCCAATTTCTAAGTAAAACTTGTGGTTGAACAAGGGTGAAGGACCCCAATGTATATTGGTGGTTCCTTGGGAAAAGTTTTGACAAAGAAAAACTTAGTGTTTTCAACTGATAGGCAAAACCTATTTTGAGCAAAGCAAGCCTAAGCTACACTTAGCCAAAATGCATATAGTATATAGTCCACCAATATTCTACTAAGGTATCACTTGTCAATACTATTCCAATGTATTGACCCACTGTGGCTGTAACTTGTGATGTTGCAGGTTATTCTGATGATGATTAGGAGTCATGAGTCTACACTCAACATGCTTGCCTGTGGCACATGAAGATGAAGACTTATTTATCTATTTACTTGTTTAAACTCTTGTACTAGGCATGTGGCCATGGAGTTGTAAAAGACTATGTTGTTGTTTCTGGAATGACTGTAATAATGACCTTTGTTTCTGTGTACTTCATCTTAAACTGTGGATGCTAGCATTGATCCAGGGACTAGCATTGCAATCACAGGGATCCTTTCCTTTACAAAGGAGGGATCTTACAAAGGTGGGCCACACCTAGGCGGGCGCCACAGGGCTAGCCAGCCGTCACCCGAAGTGTCTTTGGCTGGTGGGTCCCCTTGGACCAATCCAGGTGCCCCTCTGCCCCTTTTTCATAAAAAAAATAATATGAATTTTCTAGAATTTTTCGGTAAACTTTATTTTTGGCCAATTTTTAGGTTATAAAAATTGATTTTCTCGCAGGAAAAAGATTTTTGAAAAGACACAAAATCAAACCAAAACCAAAACTACAGAAGTTCTAAGACACTCTAAAAATCAAGCAACTAGCAAAACTAAGACGAACAAGACAAGGAGCAAAGACTAGAAAGGAGAAAGATAAAAGTGAGCAAGGATAATCATTGTGAAAGCATTGTTTTGTCCATTAAAATCCCTTTGTTAGCAAGGTTGATCAAGTCTTGTTACCAAAACAATTTTTATGAAACAAAACTTTGCATTTCACAAAATAATTATGTTACCTCAATCTTGATAGCAATAGTCCCAATCATAATAGTTTCGAAACTTTCTTGTGGAATGGGACTAAATATTTCTCCAACTTTGATGCTCTCAATATTTTTCAATTGAATTCATGCCATAGCTCTTATCAATCTTCTTGGGGAAATAGACAGTATGCTCTTTGTCATTAATATTATAAGTTACTTTTCCTTGATTACAATTGATGACAGCACCTGCAGTATTAAGAAAAGGTCTCCCAAGAATAATAGACATATTATCATCTTCAGGCATCTCGAGCACAACAAAATTAGTTAATACCAAGCAATTATGATCCACTTGAACAGGAACATCCTCACATATACCAACAAGAAGAGTAGTTGTAGACTTATTAGCCATTTGCAAAGATATATCAGTTGGTATCAATTTTTCTAGCTGAAGTCTCTTGTAGAGAGAAAAAGGCATAACACTAAATCTAGCTCCCAAATCACACAAAGAAGTTCTAACATAACTATTCTTAATAGAGCAAGGAATTGTTGGAATACCTGGACCACCAGGTTTCTTTGGAACCTACCATTGAAGGAATAATTAGCAAGCAAATTAGAAATTTTCTCATTAGGAATCTTCCTTTTATTAGAGACAATATCCTTCATATATTTTGAATAAGGAGGCAACTTAATAGCATCAGTCAAAGGAATTTGCAAAAATAAAGGTTTCATCCACTCACAAAACTTGTTATAGTGTTCTTGTTCCTTTGACTCGTGTTTCTTATTAGGAAAAGGCATTGGTTTATACACACAAGGTTCTCTTTCACTACCATGTTTATTAGCAACAAAAACTTCCTTAGTATACTTAGTGTTCTTAGTGGGTCTATCGGGTTCTTCTTCAATTTCTTACTTATTAGGAGCATCATTATTATCATTACCACTTTCAGTTTCAGCATCAGAGACAAATATACTATTAGGATCTATAGCATGTTCAGAAGGTTCCTCAACTGTTTTATGTTTCTTTTTCTTTCTCTTATAAGAAGCACCTCTATTTTCAGCTTATTGAGAATCTTGCTCAATTCTTTTAGGATGTCCCTTAGGATATAAGGGATCCTGAGTGGTAGCACCACTCCTAGTTCTAGTTTCATAAGCATGTTTGTCTCTAGAAGCATTAACTAGCATATCCTTTTACACTTTAGCAAGTTGATCAATTTGATTTTGAACCATTTGGAAGTGTTTAACAAGCATTTTAACATCATTAGCAGTTATTTCCACAATATATTTCAACTCATTAATAGCTCTAGAGTTTTCCAATAAATGGTTCCGAACTTGTTTATTAAAATTACCTTGTTTAACAATAAAAATGTCAAGTTCCTCTAAGCATTGATCAGGAGGTTTACCATAGGGAATATCAACTTCATCAAAATGTTGGAGAGAGTGTACCTCAATAGTGGATGAGTAGGAGATTGGCTTACATAATTCTTCTATAGGAGGTAAATTCTTCACATCTTTAGATCTAATACCCTTATCCTTAAGACATTTTAGCTTCTTTCATCACTTCATCATTTAATTCAATCACTCCCCTCTTCTTTGGTGTTGGTGTTGGAGTTGGTTCAGGCATAATTGGTTCAGGAGTAGTAGGCCCAGGTGTAATTGGCTCAGCTATAGTCCAATCATCATAATTCTTGCTTATTTTAGCCATTAATTCTTCACTTCTCTGGGAGTTATTTTCGAAAACAATCACCAAACTATCGGTATGTCCTAGATTCATCGTTAGTCCATTATAATATATATCAAGAAGCTCATTTTTAGGTAATGGACATCCGGGATGTGCATGAATCAAGGCCGCAGAACCTTGTCCATGACTCGAGCAATTTCTCCTCTTCTCCTGTTTAAAATCAAAAGTTTCCAAGCAGCATGTCTAGCACTAGGAGGGAAATATTTCTGAAAGAAAGTAGCAATCAAGCAATCAGGGCTATCAATGGATCCAGGAGGTAAATTATTAAACCAAGCTTTAGCTTCTCCTTTTAGTGAAAAGGGAAGATTTTAGCAACAAAGTAGGTACGCATCTTAACATCATTAGAAAATAAATCACTCATAGTGGAAAGCTCATTCAGCAGGAAGCGAAGGTTGTAGTTCTCCTCTCGCGATTCCGGCAGCACGACGGCGTGGTGTTGGAAGTAGAGGGAAGAGCCCGCAGGCTTCGCCTAAGCCGGTGCGGGTTATGGTGGATCTAGGGTTTCCGGCGATGTAGGTTTAAAGGGCTGGAGAGGAGTAGGTGGAGTCAGCAACGGCTAGGGCGACGACGACGAGCCGGTGATGGCAAGCGGCGGCGGCACGGTTTGGAGGTGGGGAGGGCTGGTTGTGGTGCTTTGGGGCAGCCCCTTCCCTCTATTTATGAGAGGGAGGGAAGATTGGGAGATGGGAGTTTGAATCCTTCCCCAAACCCAAGTTGGAGAGAAGGAAGGACTCTTTCCTTCTTCCACTAGGAAACCATTGTTCCAGTTTGACTTTTCAAACTTCCCTTTTGACTTTCAATTTAGAGCTTTATTTCTCTCTTGCAAATGCCCAACCAAGTGACCTAGGACATGATCCAATCATTTCACTTAACCATGACACATTCATGAACCATCCCCCTTCCGGTCCGGTGAACCTTCTAGACCCTTCTAGAACCTCTCCGATGAAAACACCGAAATCATTCCCGAACTCCAGAATCGGACTTTCCTTATATGACTCTTATTATCCGGACCATTCCGGATCTCCTCGTGATATCCCGGATCCCATCTGAGACTCCTAACAACATTCGGTCTCCCTACTTACATTCCATATCTACTAAACAACATCGAATCCTTAAGTGTGTCTCCCTACGGTTCCTGAATTATGCGGACATGATCGAGACACTTCTCCGATCAATAACCAATAGAGGAATCTGGAAATTCATATGGCTCCCACATATTTCTACAATTACTTTGCGATCGAATGAACCACTTATATACGATACCAATTTGCCTTTGTCTTGCGATAGTTTACTTATCCGAGTTTTGATCATCGGTATCTCTGCATACCTAGTTCAACCTCGTTACCGATAAGTACTCTTTTCTCGTTCCCGGGATATGTGATCCCTTGTGAGTCAGTCACATGCTTGCAAGATAATTGGATGACATTCCTGTTGGAATTATGCCCTAGAGGCAATAATAAAGATGTTATTATTATAATTCTTGTTCATGATAATGTTTATATTCCATGCTAGAATTGTATTAAGCGGAAACTTTAATACTTGTGTGGTTTGTGAACAACACCGTGTCCCTAGTACGCCTCTATGGACTAGCTCATTGATCAATGATGGTTAAGGTTTCCTAACCATAGACATGAGTTGTCAATTGATAATGAGATCATATCATTGGGAGAATGATATGATGGACATACCCAAACTAAGCGAAGCAATTAGATAGTGTCATCGTGTTCGTCTTTGCGAAGCTTTTCTTATGTCAAATATTGTATTCCTTAGACCATGAGATAATACAACTCCCTGGTATCGTAAGAAAGCTTTGAGGTCATCAAACGTCATCCTATGAGAGGGTGATCATAGAGGTGTCTCTTAGGTGATCGGAAAGTATCTATTGGGTTGTATGTATCGAGATGGGATTTGTCCCTCCTGAAGGGTTCGCAACATAGAAAACAAAAATTTTCCTACGATGTGAACTATATACCAAGATCTATTTATACTAGATACAAACAACGGGCGGATGTATATCCGTAGAGAACATACCCTTGAAGACCGACAGCTTACGAGTCCAAACTCGTGGTTGATGTAGACGATCTCTGCCGATCTCAAGATCGAGAGGAAGTCCTAGCGCCGCAAATCAGCGCATCCGCTCGCACACACGCTCGAGGCACCAGCAACCTCCGCCTCCTCGCCTCCAGCGATGCAGAAGCACAACTCTTTCTTGCCGAATAGCCACCGGGAACATGTATCTCGCTAGTCCGAGACCATGGGGATAAATTCTAGAGGGGAGAGAGATCCTTCACGAGGAGGTGTGAGTGAGAAGTGAGGAGGGCTCCTTTATAGGAGGAGGGGGAACCCCAAGGGGTGGCAGCGCATGGGGCTGCCTTGCCCTCCCTCTTCATGTGGGTGGACACTCCACTCACAAAACTCCTCCAAATTCCCTCCACTCAAAGTCCACTCAAAAATCCCATTAAATTTCCACCAAATTTAATGCAATCTCTCATTAAATAAAACTCTTTTATTTTATTCAGAATTTTGTCAATTACTTTAATGACAAACATTCACAATAACCCCTTGCTAGAATTCTATTTCACATGCATAACCACTTTATGCAATTTCACCCAAAACCTGCTTTGGTATCTAGTGAAATAAATTCTCGCTTGTTTATTCTTTCGCATGAAACATTTGCTCCAATTGGATGTCGGTGTCTCTTAAGTGTGTCACCCTACGGTTCGTGAATAATGCGGACATGATCGAGACCCTCTCGATCAATAATCGAAGCGGATCTGAGACCCATCTGACTCCCACACATTCAACGATGACTTTCTTGTGATCGCTTAACCTTTTACCCTAGTATCTTAATCCCTTTGTCTCACGATATATTACATGTCCGAGATTCGATCATCGGTATCTCCATACCTAGTTTGATCTCGCATCGACATGCACTCTTTTCTCGTTCCGTGATATACCATTCTAGTGATCAAATCACTTGCTTGCAAGCTAATCAATGTGATATCACCGAGAGGGCCCAGAGTATATCTATCCGCCATCGGGATGAACAAATTCCACTCTCGATCCATGAGCCTCAACATAACACTTTATTAGTTCAACCCATCTTTATAATCACCTCATTACGGTGTGACGCTTGATGTTATCAAGAAACTCTTCCTGTTAGTGATTGACATGATCTCATGGTCTAAGGATTAGGATCACTTCGTAAGTTGTTATAGCAATATAAACTCAATGACTTTGATCGTAATGCTATACTTGGATGAATGTTCATCACATCATTACACTAATGTTGTGATCCGTTATTAACAACATCCAATGTCCATGATCGTGAAACCTTGATCATCTTGTTAATCAACGAGCTAGTTTATGAGAGGCTTAACTAGGAACTTTCGCTTGTTTATTAAACACACATGTATTAACGCTTCCGTATTAATACAATTATAGCATGCAAAATAAACATCTATCATATACTTGGAATACACATAATAAACAATTTATTATTGCCTCTCGGGGCATATTCCTTCGCCTCCCACTTGCACTAGAGACAATAATCTAGTTACATAGTGATATATCTAACACCCATTGAGTTCTCGTGTTGATCATGTTTTGCTCTAGGGAGAGTTTTAGTCAACGGATCTGCTACATTGAGATCCGTATGTACTTTACAATCTTTATATCTCCATCCTTGACATGCTCATGGATGGAGTGAAACCGCGCTTAATATGCTTGGAATGCTTGTGAGACCTTGGCTCTTTGGAATTGGCAATGGCACCATTGTTGTCACAATAGATCACCATTGGGTCCAACGCGTTTGCCACAACTCCTAGTTCGGATATGAACTCCTTCATCCAAACCGCTTCGAGCCGCTCAAGCAAAGAACATATTCGCCTCCGTTGTTGATCCCGCTACCACAGTTGTTTGGAGCTCCTCCAACTAATCGCCCGCCATTCATGAGAAATACGTATCCGGATTGAGACTTAGAGTCATCCGGATCGTGTCAAAGCTTAAGCCGACATAACACTTAGCGACGAGCTCTTCTTCACCTCCAGATACAAGAAACATATCCTTAGTTCTTCGTAAGTACTTAAGGATATTCTTGACCGCTATCCGGTGTTCAACTCGATCCGATTGGTACCTACTAGTCAAACTAATAGCGTGTGCCACATCCGTCTTGTACATAGCATGGCGTACATTATAGAGCCTATGGTCAAGCATAGGGACTTTGTCCATTATCTCTTTCTTCCGCCAAGCGGACTTTGAGTCTTACTCAATGTCTTGCCTTGCAACATAGGTAAGAACCCTTCTTACTTAGTCCATTTTAAACTTCTTTAAAATCTTATCAAGGTATGTACTTTATGATAGCCCTATTAGGCGCCTAGATCTATCTCTATAGATCTTTATGCCTAATATGTATGACGCTCACCTAGGTCCTTCATTGAAAATTTGTCGCTTAGATAACTTTTAACACTGTTTAAAGTTCTATATCATTTCCGATCAATAATATGTCATCCACATATAATATCGAAATGCCACATTGCTCCCACTCACTTTCTTGTAAATACAAGCTTCTCCATAAGTTTGGACAAATCCAAACTCTTTGATCACCTCATCAAAGCGGAGATTCCAACTTCGATGCTTGCTTCAATCCATAGATGGATCATTGAAGCTTGCACACCTTGTTAGCATCCTTAGGATCGACAAAACCCTTTGGTTGTATCATATACAACTCTTCTTCAATATTACCATTGAGAAACGCGGTTTTGACATCCATCCGCCATATTTCATAATCGAAATATGCAGCAATTGCTAACATAATCCTAATCGACTTTAGCATCGCCACGGAGAGAAAGTCTCATCGTAGTCAACTCCTTGAATTTGTCGAAACCCTTTGCGACAAGTCGAGCTTTATAGATGGTCACATTACCATCAAAGACGCTTTCCTTTTGAAAATCCATTTGTTCTCCACGGCCTTTCTTGGCCGTGAGGTAATTCCACCAAGTTCCAAACTTGATTTTCATACATGGATTCCATCTCGGATTTCATGGCTTCTAACCATTTGTTGGAATCGGGCTCATCATCGCTTCTTCATACGTCCGCAGGTCATTATTTTCATCAACCATGAAATTTGTGACAGATTTCCGATACGGAGCTGCCGCGCCCTGTTTGACTCGCGAGGTTCTGTAGTACTCTCTTCGAGTTTCATGATCATTATCATTAGTTCCTCTTCAATAGGTGGAGCCAACTCCGAACAACTTCCGGCGTTGCGCTACTCGCCATACTTTGAAGAGAAGGTTCCACAACCTCTTCGAGTTCTACCTTCCGACTACTCACACCTTTCATGAGAAACTCTTTTCTAGAAAGGATCCATTCTGGCAACAAAAACCTTGCCTCGGATCTGTGATAGAAGGAATACCCAATAGTTTCTTTAGGGTATCCTATGAAGACGATTTTTCCGCTTTGGGTTCGAGTTTATCCAGTTGAAGTTTCTTCACATAAACATCGCAACCCCAAACTTTAAGAAATGACCTTAGGTTTGTTTCAAACCATAATTCATACGGTGTCTTTTCAACGGATTTAGATGGTGCCCGATTTAAAGTGAATGCGCAGCTTCTAGTGCATAACCCCAAAATGACAACGGCAAGTCCGTGAGACATCATAGATCGAACCATATCTAATAAAGCACGATTCGACGTTCCGACACACCATTTCTCCGTGGTGTTCCGCAGTGTGAGTTGTGAAACAATTCCACACTCTTTCATGTGAGTGCTAAACTCGTAACTTAGATACTCACCTCCACGGCCGATCAGAAATTTGATCTTTCTATTACGATGATTTTCCACTTCATTCTGAAATTCCTTGAACTTTTCAAAGGTTTCACTTGTGTTTCATCAAGTAGATATAACCGTATCTACTCAAATCATCCGTGAAAGTAACAAAATAACGATATCCACCTCAACGACACACTCATTGGACCACATACATCGAATGTATGATTTCCAATAAATCGCCTGCTCCATTGAACCTAAAACGGCGTTTAGTCATCTTGCCCATAAGGCATGGCTCACATGTATCAAATGATTCATAATCAAGTGATTCCAAAAGTCCATCCGAATGGAGCTTCTTCATGCTTAATGCCAATATGACCTAGACGGCAAGTACACATATATGCGGATATATCATCATTAAGTTTAATCCTTTTAGCATCAACATTATGAATATGTGTAACATTATCATCGAGATCTAATGTAAATAAACCATTCATCATCGGTGCATGACCATAAAAGATTTCATTCATATAAATGGAACAACCATTGTTCTCGACTTAAATGAATAACCACTTTGCATCAAACATGATCCAGATACAATGTTCATGCTCAAGGTGCACCGATAACATTTATTTAAGTTTATGACTAATCCCGACGGTAAGTGGAGAGGCAGCGTTCGACGGCGATCACATCAACGTTTGATCCATTGTCGACACGCATCTTGACCTCACCCTTGCTAGCGGTCACTGCTCAATTTCACGATTCGAGTTACAAATATTAGCAACCGAACCGTATCAAATACCCAGCTCATGAGCACTAGTCAAGTACACATCAATAACATGTATATCATATATACCTTTGTTTGCCTTGCCGGCCTTCTTGTCCGCCAGATACTTGGGGCGCTTATGCCCAAGGGTCCCCTTACAATAGTAGCACTCAATCGCACTTAGGTCCAACTCGGGTTTTTCAGCGCTGCAACAGCTTGCCGCCTTACTTCCTTCCGCTTTTCCTTCTTGTCTTTCTTGAAACCAGTGTTCCTATTGATCATCAACACTTGATGTTCCTTTTGATATCCACTTCGCAGCTTTTAAGCATTGATGAAGCTCGGGAGAGACTTCTTCATGCCTTGCATATTATAGTTCATCACGAAGCTCTTATAGCTAGGTGGCGAGATCAAAACACGATGGATGCCTAAGTCAATGGGAATCGTTATTCCCAAGGACACAAGCTTATCGGCAGAATCCGACATCTTGAGTACATGCTCACTAACGGAGTGTGCTCTTCCATCATGCTAAAGAACTTTTCAAGCATTGTAGCTTTCTACAAAGATGTGTGTCGAAAATCATTTTCAACTCACCCATTGTATCAAAAGCATTGCCGTTTTAAACGCTTCAAGTTCGGCTCTAGCCCATACAATATGCCGCAATGAACTAAGTTGTGGTCCTCCGACGAGTCCGATAGACATTCTTCTCCTCGTCAGGCATCATCAAAGGGGGGCCTAACGGCGCTTCTAGCACATATTGCTTTTGTGCAGAGAGGAGAATCCTCAAATTCATGGCCCATTCAAGAAAGTTGCTACTGCTCGTTGCTAGTTTCTCTTTCTCCATGAACGCATTGAAATTAAAAGGTGTGGTGCCATCTACAATGTAATTTGTAAAGTTTAGACTAAGTGTATGATAGATTGAGTTCAACTAATCTATATTACGAATAAACTCCCACTCAAAAGCGACATCCCTCGTGTCCTTTTGGTGATTACATGAACCAAATCCACTACACCAAGTCCGATCATCACGTGAGTCGGTATAGCTTCAAAGGCGAGCATCAAATGGGCATCATATCAACTATATGACTCATGCTTAACCTTTGGCCTGTGTTCCGAGGCCATGTCTCAGACATGCTAGGCTCGCCAAGTTAGAACCTTAGTATTTGCGTGTAACTGCTTTTACACCAAGTATGGTCGAGGATCCAAGAACACCATCATCACGTGATGTCTTGGAGCGATTTAAAACATAATCGGTGCATACTAAAGGAAGAACACATTCTTATCTTGATATTTAAATGAGGGATCATCTTATTATGCTTAACAAAGCGCTAAACAAGCAATATAAGATGCAAACAAACATCATATGTTTATTAGTGAAATTATATGGTTCCCGCAGATGATCTCTATCATGTGCATCGTGGTATGATCACTATCATACCTATAAGTGTAAATCCAAAGTCTATGGATTTTACACGCTATGTGTGTCAGAAGAGTATCATCTCATACTTCTACTTACAACACTACCATATCATAACACTAGCCCAAAGAACAATCTAAACTAGACGCCTCTAATTTATCCATTGCAAGTTTTACGTGGCTTAGGGCTTTCGAGATAGAACCGCTCTTACCTACGAACATGAACCACAACGAGGATAATCAAATTGTTGACAACTCGCTGCAAAATAGATATTGACTATAGTAGGAGAGATGACACCGCTAGCCACTTATGCAAACTAGTTGCATGTCAAGCGTGGAACAGTCTCATGTGCGAGGACATGTAAAGTTTGTCCGCCGCTTCATCCCACTATGCCACCAATATCCAAAATCACAAGAAATGAGAAACAACATGATCATCATCGCCCACATACTCATATGTGTACTACCCGTGTAAAGTATCTACGCATAGATCCGGCTCTGATACCACTGAAGGGGTCGCAACATAGAAAACAAAAATTTTCCTACGATGTGAACTATATACCAAGATCTATTTATACTAGATACAAACAACGGGCGGATGTATATCCGTAGAGAACATACCCTTGAAGACCGACAAAGCTTAACGAGTCCAAACTCGTGGTTGATGTAGACGATCTCTTGCCGATCTCAAGATCGAGAGGAAGTCCTAGCGCCGCAAATCAGCAGCATCCGTTGCTCGCACACACGCTCGAGGCACCGAGCAACCTCCGCCTCGCCCAGCGATGCATCGAAGCACAACTCTTTCTTGCCGAATAGCCACCGAACATGTATCTCGCTAGTCCGAGACCATGGGGATAAATTCTAGAGGGAGAGAGATCCTTCACGAGGAGGTGTGAGTGAGAAGTGAGAGGAGGGCCTTTTATAGGAGGAGGGGGAACCCCAAGGGGTGGCGCATGGGGCTGCCCCTCCCTCCCTCTTCATGTGGGTGGACACTCCACCACAAACTCCTCCAAATTCCTCCACTCAAAAGTCCACTCAAAATCCCATTAAATTTCCACCAAATTTAATGCAATCTCTCATTAAATAAAACTCTTTTATTTTATTCAGAATTTTGTCAATACTTTAATGACAAACATTCACAAATAACCCTTGCTAGAATTCTATTTCACATGCATAACCACTTTATGCAATTTCACCCAAAACCTGCTTTCGGTATCTAGTGAAATAAATTCTGCGCTTGTTTATTCTTTCGCATGAAACATTTGCTCCAATTGGATGTCGGTGTCTCTTAAGTGTGTCACCCACGGTTCATGAATAATGCGGACATGATCGAGACCCTCTCGGATCAATAATCGAAGCGGATCTGAGACCCATAATCGACTCCCACACATTCAACGATGACTTTCTTGTGATCGCGGAACCTTTTACGCTAGTATCTTAATCCCTTTGTCTCACGATATATTACATGTCCGAGATTCGATCATCGGTATCTCCATACCTAGTTTGATCTCGCATCGACATGCACTCTTTTCTCGCTCCTGATATAACATTCTAGTGATCAAATCACTTGCTTGCAAGCTAATCAATGTGATATCACCGAGAGGGCCCAGAGTATATCTATCCGCCATCGGGATGAACAAATTCCACTCTCGATCCATGAGCCTCAACATAACACTTTATTAGTTCAACCCATCTTTATAATCACCGTTACGGTGTGACGTTTGATGTTATCAAGAAACTCTTCCTGTTAGTGATTGACATGATCTCATGGTCTAAGGATTAGGATCACTGTAAGTTGTTATAGCAATATAAACTCAATGACTTTGATCGTAATGCTATACTTCGGATGAATGTTCATCACATCATTACACTAATGTTGTGATCCCGTTATTAACAACATCCAATGTCCATGATCAGGAAACCTTGATCATCTTGTTAATCAACGAGCTAGTTTATGAGAGAGGCTTAACTAGGAACTTTCTGTTTGTTTATTAAACACACATGTATTAACGTTTCCGTATTAATACAATTATAGCATGCAAAATAAACATCTATCATATACTTGGAATACACATAATAAACAATTTATTATTGCCTCTCAGGGCATATTCCCTTCACCTCCCAAGTCGGAGAGATATACTTCGGGCCCACTCGGTAATCGATATCAACACCGCTTGCAAGCATGTGGTTAAGGAGTTAATCACAAAGTGATATCGGATTACGGAACGAGTAAAGTACTTGCTGTGAACGAGATTGAACTAGGTATGACTGCGACGATCAAATCTCGGGCAAGTAAAATATCGCGAGACGAAGGGAATATATATGGGATTGATTGAATCCTGGCATCGTGGTTCATCCTATATGATCATCGATGAATGTGTGGGAGTCAATATGGGTTTCCAGACCCCGCTGTTGATTATTGATAGAAGAATCATGTCTGCATATTCTCGAACCCGCAGGGTCACACACTTAACGTATCTCGACGCTAGGATAGATTGGATAATTGGTTTATGAGTTTTTGTTCGGAGTCTCGGATGGGATCCGGAACATCACGAGAGGTTCGAGTGGTCCGGAGAATAAGATTCATATAAGGCGGCAGTTTTTGGAGTTCGAATTGTTCCAAGTTAATCGGTATTATCTAAGCTTCTAGAACCTTCCTAAGGGGACCAACGTGGCCCCACCTTCCGGGAGGGGCATGGGCCTATGAGGGAGTGCCTGGGCATTGGGCGCAATTGGGCACAAAGGCGCCCATAGGGCCCAAATGACCAAGAGAGGTTTAAAATCTAGATAGAGCTTCTAGAAGGGGTTCCTTGCCCCCACTCTTCCTCCTTGGGGCCGGGCCTTGGCTTGGGAGGGGCTGGGGCTGCCCACCTCTATATATAGAGGGCTGGGGCGCACCAACCCCTACACCTTCCCTCCAACCCTAGCCGCCTGCCCTCCTCTCTCCCTCCCGATCGCTTGTAGGCGAAGCCTTCAGTAAATTCTCCACCATATACACCACGCCGTGTTGTAGATCCAATCCGCCTCTCCACCATACTTGCCGGACCGAGGAAGGAGGAGACGCCGAGTCTTTGCACGTGTGCATCTCACAGAGGCACCGCCACTTGTGGTGCTAGATCGGATCGGATCGCGAGGAGGATAAGCGAGCACGACTACATCACCCACGCTCCGACGAACGCTCACTGCAGTAATCTTCAGGGGTATGAAGATCTAATCCAATCTCTCTCGTTGTTTGCATCTCCTAGATTAGATCTTGGCTTTTCCTCTATTTGCATCCGTAGAAAACTTTGATTTCTATGCCGCGAAACCCTTCAATTCCACCGAGAGGGCCTAGAGTATATCTATTCGTCATATGGATGGACAAATCCCACTCTTGATCCATGTGCCTCAACACATACTTTCTGAATACTCAATACCATCTTTATAGCCACCCAGTTACGGTGTGGTGTTTGATGTCATCAAAGCATCCTTCCGTGATTGTGATTAGCATGATATCATGGTCGAAGGAATTAGGTTACTATGTATCAGAAAGCTTATAGCAAACGAACTATTGAATGACTTGATCTTTATGTTACGCTTATCTATATGAGTATGTCCATCATACCATTCTCCTAATGACATGATCTTGTTGTTAATAACATCTCAATGTTTATGATCGGGAAACCATGATCATCTTATTTACCAACAAGCTAGTATTATAAAGAGGCTTTACCAGGGACTCTAATTTAGTTTACAAATCACACAAGTATTAATGTTTCCGATTAATACTATTATAGCATGAATGTAAACATTTATCATAAACACAAAGCTATAATAATAACCACTTTTATTATTTCCTCTAGGGCATATCTCCAACACTAGGCCCTTCCTATGACATCTCCACCGGATTAGCTGGGCGGAGATGGACTGTAAGTAAGGATGACAATTTTACCTATGTGTACTGTATCCGATAAATTATGGACACATTTTTATACCTATGAGTCAGGCAATAGATAGCCTTATACCCGTGGGTATACCCATAAATAAGGTTGGACAAGTTGCCGAGTACGTGATTGTGCATTCTAATTTTCAGAATTGACATGTAACCATTTAGCTACCATTGAGTTGCGATAATTAAATCTTTTAGTCAAATGTGCTAACGATAATATAACTTTGTGAATAACTTATGTACTAATTGATCTATCCGTCGGGTACCCAATGCATATGGGTACGGATAAAGTTTCATACATGTGGATCCGGGTATGGGTATGATATTGCTCTACCCTACCCATTTCCATCTTAATTGGAAGTTGCACTAAAGTGGACAAGAGTAGTTTTAAGGTTTGTAGCTTGTCCTTTATGGGTATGGCGTCCATAACAAGAGTGAATCGATAGATCCATGTGACTGATCTGGCGATGCCTCGTCTTCCTACTCTATCTCATGGCGCTCTGGTGGGTGAAACCTTATGTGCGACAGTAGAGTGGGGCGAACAAATCCATAAATAAGGTTGTGCTCTGCATATCTGGTTGCCAAGGTTGGGTTCGCTGGTTCTCCTCTCACTTGGTGGCGGCGAGGATAGCGAAGATCGACATATTTCTAACGGCCGATGATTGCATCTGCTTCAGGGAGCGTGAGTGCTTTTCTTTGGAGGTCATCACGATGCCCTTGTCGTCATTCTTCAAGCTGGTGGGCGGACCCTCCAGCCTCAAGTGTCTATGACGGTTGCTTCTTCTGGTCGACATCTCCAGGTCTTCAAGGACCCATAGGCTATCAAGCCACTTCGAAGGCCCTCTAGTATCGGCATATTGTGCTCCTATCTTCTTATCCCAAGTGGTAGTGTCCCTAGTGATGAGTGCATATTTGCATCATGTTTTAGATTATTATTTTACATTGTAGTGATAGGATCTTGGTATTTTACAGCGTTTGCACGCACTTTTTATGTTTAGTTTCACCAGGATCAGATCAGATGCTGGATACGATGGACACAATTCTTGGACCAGTTATATTGGAGTGAAAAAGAGCCAAAACAACGTAAATTGCTTATTTGGGAAATATTAGTAACACCAGAAGAAAACCCGAAGAAATTAAAGTATACAGAAGATTTAACGAACAACTATACGGCGGAAAGAAATATTCTGGTTGTATAGTTCCCGTCGTATAGTTGGCGCTGACACCGCCTCCTCAAATAGTTTCACCCCGTGCAACTGGATCGGAGAGATGAAATACAGAACACCCAGAAATCATTGAAACCTCATATTCGTAAGGCATTTGGAGGGGTAACTCATTCACCGGGGATCCATATTCACCCTGCGCAGATCCAAGAGGCTAAGGCATCGATCTTCATCATCAACCGCTGCATCACCACCATCTCCATCCATCCCATCTACATCTTATCTAGATCTTGTTGTAGTTTTCATGGATTTATACAAGTACTATTCATCTATGATAGATTCCATTACTTTTGCTATGATATTGATTGCCTCCATATCTGAGTAGATAATTAGTTCTTGGGAAGATGGAGAAACCCTAGCTTGAGATTAAAATAAGATAAAGTTTATTATGATATTCATCGCTGTGACCATGTGTTAGATTATATTCATCTTGATGTTGGGAGAAGTTGACCTCTAAATATTTGCCTCTTGTGGAGACTTGATAGAGGGAACTACTTGTTGGTAGATGGAGATGTGTTAGCACTTACAGTGACTATAAAGCCGTTGGCACCCCTTTCGTATCAACTTGGAAATCGAGAAAACACAAGAAACACTATCCATGCCATGGAATACGTCATGCGGGATTATGTCCTTTAATAGCGCAATAATTCAATTGCTATTGATTGTTGTCTGTTGTGGTTATGAGGATGATGTGAGCAGTGGTTGCTGCCTAATTGTCCAAATACAGAGTTCCTCCCACATATACATAGTTTAGAAACTTGGGAACCCGATCCCTCTTTTTGGGGGATTGTATGAAGAAAAACTTGAGAAATCACTGATCGTCCTTATGGGTGTAAACCTGTAGGATGTAAATGGGTGTTCAAGAAAAATCTTAGACCTCTTACTTTTTTTCATCTTTCTAGTTAAAAGTTTGCTTTGGTCTGTAATATGGAGACTAAGTCGCTTTGATCCCCTAGGTGGATCAGTACTCTTTGTGTGATGGATATGTGTGATTGTTGTTCCGTTATCTGCTGATAATGGAACCCGATCCCTCTTTTTGGCGGATTGTATGGAAAAAAAGAAAAAAATATATACATAGTTTAGAATGTTCATGATAATAATCTTTATCTTGGCCCCTTAATAACGCTAGTGGTGTATCCGCTAATCCCTGAGAACGCTTTTCCCCACTGAAGTTTCAAATCTCTTTCACACACGCGACACTTACTTTCTGTACTCAGTTTTTTTTACTTTACTCATTGTTCTCTTATACCAAAAACCCCCAAAACACATTTTTACGCAATACTCGCATTTTATCTTGTCACTTAAAACTTTATTTAGCATCTCTATTTTCAGTATCTATTTCAAAAATTCTTAGACTTTAGACTCCTGCTCCCTGTGGGATCGATATATTTATTTCGAAACTAGCTACAAACGACCTGTGCACTTGCAGTCATCACCTAGCGACATGGAGATTGACAACGACGAGCCGTGTGATAGTGGAGAAGGAGCATGACTGGATTGCGTTTTCTGATTTTCTTCTGAAATCCCCTATGCACATTGTAAGGGTCGTACTATAATTTCCTATTTTCTTAAGACCATTTTTGTAAAATGCATCTCCGCTGTTCAATATGAATGAAGCTCTCGGTCCTTTTGGACCGACCCCCTATTCAAAAAAGGGGGAGCATATCGAACATGAACGATGAAAAGATTAACTACCTCTCAACATGTAATATTCATCTATTTCATGCTCTTCCAGCCACACATGAGTGGGTCCCCTCTTCACAACTCCACCTCACATGTATCCACCTCCTTTACTTCTCCCATTGCACCATACTTCCTCCTCCTCTCCATTTATACCAGTCTAGAAACAAAGGAGAAGGTGCCACCGCAAGCATCGAGGAGGCACATGCTTCCATCTCCCTGGATCCACGAGACATGTGGAAGAATACACGACGTGGATTGGCCTATTTCCCACCAATTCCTCTTCATCTCCTGTCAATTTATCCAAATAGTGGGAAATTCTCGTCCATCTCTTCCCAACCCATGGAGCATTGGAGCCTTTTTCATACAGTGTGTTCTTTATACATGGTTGGGACATGCATAAGTAACGTAATACCGCCCCATTGCTGAGGATAAAACCCGTGAGCTAGTATTTGCTCTCTCTCTCCGTAAATTTTGAACCCTTCTAGGTATACAACTATCTTTACTACTATATTACTCTAGACATAAACATAGATAGTTTTTTCAAAGTGTAGATTAACAATTTATATTAGTAGGTTCTCATTGTGCCATGTGTATTTTCTATCTTATTATGTTTTTTTTGTCGCCCTCGGTTTGATAAGAAGCTTTGCAAGCTAACTTTAATACTTTTATACTTGTATAATTATCCATATCTCAATCCAAGTATCTAACAATTGCACTAACAAATTCGCACTCCTCCAACTCCACTATCATTTTCCTTGGTATATACACCATCGATATAGAACTTTGGGGATACTCCAACTGTCTAGGGTTTCAAGAACCCAAGAGTAATAAACTTCACACTTTCACCCAAACGAACTCAAAATTATGCACCAAATGCATTGGAAAGAGCATGAGTGCTCAAATGTTTTACTCCCAAATTCCATTAAGCTACAAAGGCTATGTGGAATAGAAGATGACAAACACAAGAGGAGAAAGCAAAATTTTACGAAGATATAGACCCCAAGATTCCCTTCACTAAGAAGAGATATTGTTTGGTAGAATTGTAGTTTTAGATTCCCCCTCTCTCTCTTTCCTCAAAAATATGCTGTTGGAGATATGCCCAAGAGGCAATAATAAAGTAGGTTATTATCATATCTTCATACTTATGATAAATGTTTACATACCATGCTATAATTGTATTAACAGGAAACATTAATACTTGTGTGATTTGTAAACATAAAAGAGTCCCTAGTAAAGCCTCTTGTTAAACTAGCTTGTTGGTTAATATATGATCATGGTTTCCTGATCATGAACACAAAGATGTTATTAACAACAGGGTCATATCATTAGGAGAATGATGTGATGGACATACTCCTATAGATAAGCGTAGCATAAAGATCAAGTCATTTTAATAGTTCAATTGCTATATGCTTTCTGATACATAGTAACCTAATTCCTTCGACCATGAGATCATGCATATCACCTTTACCGGATGGATGCTTTGATGACATCAAACACCACACCGTAACTGGGTGGCTATAAAGGTGGCATTGAGTGTTCGGAAAGTATTGGTTGAAACACATGGATCAAGAGTGGGATTTGTCCATCCATATGACGGGTAGATATACTGGGCCCTCTTGGAATGTCATCCAATTAGCTTGCAAGCATGTGACTGGCTCACAAGGGATCACATATCACGGAACGATAAAGAGTACTTATCGGAACGAGGTTGAACTAGGTATGCAGAGATACACGATCATAACCTCGGATAAGTAAACTATCGTGAGACAAAGGGAAATTGGTATCGTATGTAAGTGGTTCATTCGATCGCAAAGTAATCGTAGAAATATGTGGGAGACATATGAATTTCCAGATTCCTCTATTGGTTATTGTTCGAGAAGTGTCTCGATCATGTCCGCATAATTCACGAACCGTAGGAGACACACTTAAGGATTCGACGTTGTTTGAGTAGTTATGGTATTATGAGAAAGAGACCGAATGTTGTTCGAGTCTCGGATGGGATCCGGATATCACGAGGTGATCCGGAATGGTCCGAGAATAAGATTCATATAAGGAAAGTCCCGTTTGAGTTCGGGAATGATTCCGTGTTTTCATCTGAATGTTCTAGAAGGTTCCGATTGTCCAAGACTCGGGGAGGGTACATGAATGTGTCATTACATATTGAATGATTGCATCATGTACTAAGTGTTCTTGCTGTTCCAAAACTGAAAGTCAAACTGCCGTTTGAAAGTCAAACCTAAAACAGAAATGTGGAAAACAGAAACCGTGGGAAACAGAAACTGGGAAACAAGCAAGAGGTGGTTGAACTGACTTGGGGAGGAGTCCCTCCAAGCCGCGCCAACCAAGGCCGACTTGGGAGGGACTCCTCCCTTGGCCGCCCTCCCACCTATAAAAGGAGGGCAGGCCTCCTAGACACACAAATTCCTATCCTCTAATCTCCGGTTTAGAGCCGCTTTGGTTTAGAGCTTCTAATTGCTCTAGCCTGCGGTTTAGAGCCTTCTAATTGGTGTGTCTAATCCCTAGACCACTAATATCTCTCTCTCATACTCCACCATACTCGCCCGGCTTAAGGCGAAGCCTCATGATCTCCCTCTACTTCCTGACCACGCCGCCAGGTCACGAATCGCGAGAGTGCTACGACCTCCACGTCTTTGGAACAAGGGAGAGGAAGGTCTTCGTCGAGTACCGAACGTGTGACCGATCAGAAGCTCTTCCTAACGCAGCGTGGAAGGATCGCTTCACGCGATCTTGAGATCGGAAAGAGTACGACTACATCACCCACGAGAATCGCTCGTTAACCGCTTTGGAATCTTCGAGGGTAAGTTATTCCATCGACTGCTACAATCTAGTAGATAGATCTTGGCTTGTTTGTTTGTATGAGATAGAAAATTTTTGTTTTCCATGCTACGAACCCCTCACAAAGGGTATCGTGAGCCGTGTCTATATGTAGATCCATTGACGAGTAGAACACAATGGTCATTGGGCGTTGATGCTTTTATTGTCGATTGCTTCTTGTGTACTTTGCATCTTGCGGTATGTTGGGATGAAGGCCGGGTTAACCTTACATGAAATCGTTCATGAGACTTGCTCCACACTTGACATGCAACTTGTATTGCATAAGTGGCTTTATGGGTGCCTGCTTTCTCCTAGCATAGTTAAGATCCAATTTACAACGGGTGATTGACAATGCTAGTATCAATGTTGTGGTTCTTGTTCGTAAGTTAGAACGACACTTATTGAAAGCCCCAAACCACGTAAAATATGCAAAGAAAGTAGAGGCGTCTAACTTTATTTTGCAGGGGTGTGCAGTGATGTGATATGGCCATGATTGTGATTATATTTGATGTATGCAATGTTCCTTATTGTAAGTTGGCAACCGACAGGAGCCATATGGTTGTCTTTAATTTCTGTTAAGACCCGCGTGTCTATTCAAAGTAGTTGTAATAGTTGAAGCCGGTGGACGACAACCATGGAGAAGCATCATTGACCTTGATGCAATGTCGGTGATGATGGAGATCATGTCCATGATAGAAGATGGAGATCGAAGCACAAAGAAGAAAGGCCATATCATATCACATATTATGAATTGCATGTGATGTTAATCCTTTATGCATCTTGTATTGCTTAGTAGACGACGGTAGCATTATAAGATGATCCCTCATGCACATGAATTTCAAGTCACAAAGTGTTCACCCTTAGTTAGCACCGTTGCTAAAGCTTGTTGTTTCACAGCACCACGTGATGATCGGGTGTGTTAGATTCCGCAAGTGTATACAACGTGAGCAAGCCAGATTTGCTCATGGAAACTAAGGTTTGATCTTAACGAGCCTAGCATGTACATATGGCCTCAGGAACACGGATTACCGAAAGGTAGAGCATGAGTCATATAGTAGATATGATGAACGTGTTGATTGTTCGCCATTGAAGCTATATCAACTCTCGTGATGATCGGTTTTGATGTGGTGGATTTGGTTCGTGTGATCACTAAAACAATGTGAGGGATATTGTTTTGAGTGGGAGTTCACCTAGATTAATTTAATTATTAATTAGAACTCAATTTATCATAAACTAAATCAAAGTGAATTTGCATAGTTGTTGTAGTCATTGGCATCCGTTTACCACCTTGCGCTTAGTTATAATTGAGATGATAGAACTATAGAATTCTGGTTAGTTACTTTACGAACTGGTATCGTATTGTTTTGAAGTGTTAATCTAAGGTTTAAAAGTCCTATTGCAAACTTTCAGTAAGTTCCGGTTACTCCATGAAGTTTAATAATTAGTATTAAATCAAGAGTAAAAATTCCAAGTGTTAGTATATAAGTATCATGTTTGTCTCCATGATTCTTGATACTCAAAGAATTCTCTTAATATCAAGGTTATCTAGGATCTGAAAGAGTTGTTTCAGAAACCATGATGTATGGAAGATATTGTGATATCTGAAACGAAGTTTTGGTTACAACATGATAGAGTATAATATGGCAAAGTTCATGTTCTCATATTTTGATGAGAATTTGCAAAAGGTTGGAGACACTTGTTGTCCTAATCTTCCAAAAGGTTTTGGATAGCAACATTATACTCATAATTCATCGTTATAAGCTAACAGTAGCTTGATCATGGATGGTTCCATGATAAGGGTGAATATTTGATGTAGGTAAAATGTTTACTACACCAAGAGATTACTAAAGAAAGGAATTTGAAAGAACACCAAACATTTGATGATGGTGATCTACTTCAAAGTGCAAGTCCAAAGACATTGGTATTTAATTATACACGCTTTGGACTATATGTCATATGTATGACTCCACTATTGATGTTGATAGATTCTTTCAAACAGAAAAGGAAATACTGAAAGAGAATCTCATAAATATATGGCAGAAAAGAAAAGACTAGAATTGTTCAGTTTAAGTATATGGATGATATACATGTTATGACTATATTCTTTGCTTATTAAACAATGTGGTTCTTAAGTATTTGATACTGAATTTGTTGGTGTGAATCGTCATATGAAACAACACAATTCATGAACTACAACGGCCTAAGTAACTAGCAAAAGAATATGTGATGATGTTCATCGAGAACAAATAAAGGGTTATTGTGTTGCTCATTAAACATCAAAGCTTGCCTTCAAAGATTTGTTTTATCAGGTATTATGAGAACAAAAGGGTTGTTCAAATAATTGCCGTAATCTATAAAAGATGGATGATTCACAAATCTCGTTGGAGAAATCACATCCATAAAACTTGTGCTAAAAATGTCGAAAGACAAATTGATTGAAAGATCACTTAGGAAGTGACATCGCCGTTTAAATTATATTGGAAAGAAAACATGAAGAAACTCCATGTGGATGGAATTTTAGAGTCTTTTTGATTTTGATCAAATGACGCTTGTGAAACTTTCCTAGAGATAATTAAAACTTCGTTCATAGGCCAAAAAGGAACGAATGACTAAGCTTATTGGAACTTGTACATATTGTTGTACGAAGTCCATTATATGTAGTCAAGAGCGATGGATTTCAACTTCATATGCTTTCTCCGAAAATTTGAGTGAATATATGAATATTTACTTAATATGGATGAAGTATGAAACATTTGAAAATTTCAAAGACTTTCAAGATGAAGTGCAAAATCATTGTAACAAGAATATAAACAGTTTATGATAAAGATCATAAAGGAAGATATTTGAGTTACAAAGTTTAGCATAATACCTAAGATTTATGGAATCGTTCCGTGGATTTGCATTTCCAAACACCATAAGTGTATGGAGCATTCGAGATATGTAATTAAACCTTGTTTAACAGGGTAAGATCAAAGGTATAATTCATAAAACTGCCATTATATTTTAAAGATTAAAAGCTTTAGAGATTACCGTTTTCCAATCGAAAAGAGCTCCATCATAATCCGTTGAAATGACACCATATGTTATGGTTTGGGATAAAACCCAAGTTGTCCTTTCTTAAACATTGGTATGCTATGCATTAGAAAGATGTTTGCAACCAAAGTCGGATGAACTGTGTTTGTTAAGTATTCCTCCATAACACCGAGACAAAAGTGTTTGTCACTTAGAACGCCAAGTTTCTTTTAGAAGGAATTTTTCGTGAAAAGTTAAGTGGGAGGACAATAGAACTTTGATAAGGTTAAAAGAACCTTAGCTATATGCAGAGTTGCGCAGCACCGAAAAGTGTTCCGGAGGCAGCAACAATGCTCATGGCTCACATGCCTCAAAGGTTGTGGTTATGAAGGTCAAAGTTTATGTTGAACCAAGTAGGTCGAGTAAACAATCAAATACCAAGATTTGAGGGTTGAATCATTATTTGAGAATAATGAACGACTACATGCAAAAGAAGCGATGATGGGCCCCGACCAGAAATGGCTTGAAGCCATAAAATCCGTGATAGTTCCATATACGAGATCAAGATTTGAACTTGAAAGACCCTCTGGAAAGGTACAAGACCTTACAGTCGTATTTGGATCTATAAAGAAATAGACATGGATGTTTCACATCTATGAAATAGTCGACATGTTGGGAAAGAGTTCACAACAATGTTCAAAGGTTGTATATGACAAGATTTGATCTTTCATAACGATTTTTAGTCTAGACGGATTAATGTAGCAACCACTACATATAATTCGTTATATGGTAGTTGAATAAACAAAACAAGTTCTTCTAATAGAATCGTTACCTAGGACATGTGCATAACACGGTCCATAGGGTTTTGTTAATTCAAAGGATGCTAAAAGCATATGCAAACTTCAATGGTTGAAGTGAGCATCGCGGAGTTGGAATCTTCACAATGATGAAATTGTTAAAAGAGTTTAAATTCATCAGAGACGATGAAGATGCTTGCATTTGCAAGAAATTAAGTGGGAGCGCTAAGACATGTTTCTAATACATTATGTGGAAGACATATTGGAAATAATGTATCTTTTATTAACACATATTAAGAATTTCATCCCGATGAAAGACTTAGGCAAAACCCAAATATTTGGCATCAATAGACGCTAATATGGTTGTGCTGTATACATAGACAAGATATTGAATGAGTTCAATATAGAAACTACAAGAGAGGTTCTTGTCGCACAGAAAGGATTGAATGAGTTCAATGTTGATGATATATTCAAGTGTACTGACATTTGGTAAAGTGAAACAAATAATCAAGTATAGATTGATACTTGATGTATGAAATCACAAAGAGTATTTATATCAATCATACTGTGATATGTGCAAATCCAGATATGTCCTATGCTCTAAATGTTGTGAGCATATACCAGAATGATTCGTAAGATGATCATTGGACAATAGTAAGGATATTCTTATGATCTTTTGGAAGAACTAAGAGTATAATATTTGAAGAAGTGACAAATAGATGGTTAGTTCATTGTAAAAGTACTACATTGATACTAGTTTTGTCACAAAGTACAAATTAAGTTTATCTCAATCTAAAATAAAGGTGGCACAATATAATGGAAAGTGAGTTCCATAATGGATTTGGATGAGTTCCAAAGTTAAGACATTGTGACAGATACTACAACAAAAGGCTAAGTATATGACTGCTACTATAGCAGCTAAAGAGGGCATTTGTGTCAAGTAGTTTGTTATCAAACTAGGTGTAGTTCACAGCGGGATAATACTATGAAGATATATTGTGCGACAATATTATCAACGTGTTTTAACCCTAAAGAAATAAAGGTCTCACCAAAGGACCAAATTTATACAAAGCCATCTCATTAGAGAATGAGTGATGCGTAGAGACGCAAATACATGCAATTACACACGGACCTGGAAGTGTCAGATCCGGATATCAGTTGACCACTAGCAATCGTGTACATACAACACCGTAAAGCCATAGGTGTTGAATACACACCAAGGTTTGAAACTAGATTATTGACTCTAGTGCAAGTGGGAGACTGTTGGAGATATGCCCAAGAGGCAATAATAAAGTAGGTTATTATCATATCTTCATACTTATGATAAATGTTTACATACCATGCTATAATTGTATTAACAAGAAACATTAATACTTGTGTGATTTGTAAACATAAAAGATTCCCTAGTAAAGCCTCTTGTTAAACTAGCTTGTTGGTTAATATATGATCATGGTTTCCTGATCATGAACACAAAGATTTTATTAACAACAGGGTCATATCATTAGGAGAATGATGTGATGGACATACTCCTATAGATAAGCGTAGCATAAAGATCAAGTCATTTTAATAGTTCAATTGCTATATGCTTTCTGATACATAGTAACCTAATTCCTTCGACCATGAGATCATGCATATCACCTTTACCGGATGGATGATTTGATGACATCAAACACCACACCGTGAATCGGGTGGCTATAAAGGTGACATTGAGTGTTCGTAAAGTATTGGTTGAAACACATGGATCAAGAGTGGATTTGTCCATCCATATGACGGATAGATATACTGGGCCCTCTCGGTGGAATGTCATCCAATTAGCTTGCAAGCATGTGACTGACTCACAAGGGATCACATATCACAGAACGAGAAAAGAGTACTTATCGGTAACGAGGTTGAACTAGGTATGCAGAGATACCGATCATAACCTCGGATAAGTAGACTATCGTGAGACAAAGGGAAATTGGTATCGTATGTAAGTGGTTCATTCGATCGCAAAGTAATCGAGAAATATGTGAGCCATATGAATTTCCAGATTCCTCTATTGGTTATTGTTCGAGAAGTGTCTCGATCATGTCCGCATAATTCACGAACCGTAGGGAGACACACTTAAGGATTCGACGTTGTTTGAGTAGTTATGGTATTATGAGAAAGAGACCGAATGTTGTTCGAGTCTCGATGGGATCCGGATATCACGAGGTGATCCGGAATGGTCCGGAGAATAATATTCATATAAGGAAAGTCCCGTTTGAGTTCGGGAATGATTCCTGTTTTCATCGGAATGTTCTAGAAGGTTCGGATTGTCCCAAGACTCGGGGAGGGTACATGAATGTGTCATTACATATTGAATGATTGCATCATGTACTAAGTGTTCTTGCTGTTCCAAAACTGAAAAGTCAAACTGCCGGTTTGAAAGTCAAACGGCTAAAACAGAAACTGTGGAAAACAGAAACCGTGGAAACAGAAACTGTGGAAACAAGCAAGAGGTGGTTGGAACCGACTTGGGAGGAGTCCTCCAAGCCGGCGCCAACCAAGGCCGACTTGGGAGGGACTCCTCCCTTGGCCGTCCTCCCACCTATAAAAGGAGGGCAGGCCTCCTCCTAGACACACAAATTCCTATCCTCTAATCTCCTTTAGAGCCGCTTTTGGTTTAGAGCTTCTAATTGCTCTAGCCTGCGGTTTAGAGCCTTCTAATTGGTGTGTCTAATCCCTAGACCACTAATAGCTCTCTCTCATACTCCACCATACTCGCCCGGCTTAAGGCGAAGCCTGCAGGATCTCCCTCTACTTCCTACCACTGTTGTCACTTGCCGAATCGCGAGGAGAGTGCTACAACCTCCAGCCTGCTGGAACAAGGGAGAGGAAGGTCTTCGTCGAGTACAACGTGTGACCGATCATGGAAGCTGCCGAACGCAGCGTCGGAAGGATCGTCTACGCGATCTTGAGATCGGAAAGAGTACGACTACATCACCCACGAGAATTTGCTCTCGTTAACCGCTTTGGAATCTTCGAGGGTAAGTTATTCCATCGACTCGTTGCTACAATCTAGTAGATAGATCTTGACTTGTTTGTTTGTATGCGATAGAAATTTTTTGTTTTCCATGCTACGAACCCCTACATATGCAAGAGTCATGAAAGGGAGAGGAGTACGCAAACTAAAGAAGGTCAATAATGGAAAGGAGCTCAAGTCATGGGAACCATTGAGGAAGAAGACCCGAGCATGTGCAACGCGACGCTTAATTTGAGGTGCTAGGAAATAAATCCCATAAGTTTTGGCAGTTTGGAGAAAGTTTTCGGCTCTGATTTCAGCATCGACGCAAAGAGAAAAGTCTGACACTCTAAAAACATGTACAAAATACAAGCAACAACGAAGGATGCCTGCGCATTTTCGATAATTAACTTTTTAATCACCTTTGCAAGAAATTCATAGTGTATATCGTCTTAAAAAGCCCCCTCCCACAAAATCTAACTCTTATGCATGCATGAAGGAGCATCAGACTTTTCGGGCAATGGTCCGATCATTTGACTATTTAGTTTACGATGACATACCACACTAGGGCTTGGTTCGACATACAAAATGTGACGGTACTGCGATCAATAGACCGATATTAGATAAAGCTTGGACTAGGGTCGGACCACTCTAGGACGGTTAATCCACTCGCGACTGGCATAAAGCGAAAAAACCAAAATCGCCGCCATTTTCTCTTACGAACTCCGAATTAAATGAACTTGGGATTGCTGGAATCACAACAACAAGCTCTACAAATTCAAGCAAATAGTCTAGCAAAGGAGGATATAGTCTCGAAAATAAATTTCAGGCCTATCCATAAGAGAAGAACTAGCAAAACCTCCAACAACAAATTATGCAACAAGATTTTCATACGAAATTCATGTTTGATTAACTTGATCTTATCAGGAAGATAAGCACAAACTCTAAAGCCTCACATAGAGGAAAACAAATAACAACCAGAAAAATAATCCCAAAGATGCAACGATTTGAGCTCTTCCTAAACGATACAATCGACTTACTCATTCGAGAGTTCCCCTTGATAATATGACTATCTATCCTATAACCTGATTTTACAACTTACAACATGAGAGCGGTAAAATAGAAAACATATTAAGATCATAAATTTGCTTTGCTCATTTCACTTGAACTATATACCGATGGTCTTGACCTCCTCGGGTTGGAAAACCTTCCTTGATTGCACTCGTTTGGTGAAGCCACCCAAATTTCTTCCCATACAATTATGCGAAAGCCTTAATATCGCATATATTCACTTGTACATTATCACCAAATGGACGATGATATTCAATGTTATCTTCGAGATGTATCATCCTAAACTTGACTTTTCATCCTTGATGACGATCACCACTCAATGTCAACATCTCATGGGTTGTATTAATATTCCTTTAGATGCAAGCCCATGAAAACATAATTCATTATGACAATGTCTCTTGAAGGTAAGCATGAAGACTACTCAACTTCTTATTCTTCAAGATATGCTTGCAATAGTCTAACTCTCTGATATGACCATTCTTCGGATCACACATTGAACATCACCATGATAATCACTTTATCTTATTTTCTCTTCAACTTTCAACCTTGAAACCAACAAATTGTCTTCAAGGATTGCTTATGCATAAATCCTACAAGTACAACTCAATGCAAATAGTAGTCCACAAAAATTGTCATTATTAACAAAACCGCACATGGGTGCACCATGCATCTTCACCAAGGATAATGATTTGCATAAAGAAGGGTTTGCTAATCTAATCCATATGCTTTGAGTTGCATTTCAAGTGAGTTGCTTCCTGGATAACTAGAGAGGGCAGAAGTATTTCAAACATGTGTGTGCAAAGGGACATTGAATACAGAGACGTGTTCACGTATCCAATACATCATGCACTAAATCGTAGTTGGTGGCCGCGATAGTTTGTTTTCTTGCCTACACCTACTAACCATATGATGCTAAAATGTAATTTCAGAACAATCGCCTTTCCGCTCAAATATCTTCTCCCCTCCTCCTCACATATCTCCCTCGTGAGGGTTTCTCTATTTAGCTTCTCTTAGCGTTGAAGCCACAAAAAACATTGAGATCCATAGAAAGACCACAAATCGAGCAAAAATCCCAAGTTCTCTATTCATATGGCTTTACTTAGAACTAGATCATGATGGGCGCGCGTTGCTGCGCCCGTCCATTTGTACAATAATTTTAATAGTGGTATGACATGAACTTTGTACATATATTTTCACCTAATATGAGAACTAAATTTTCATAAATTTAAACATATATATTGACTAGGTAATATCGAGCAGAGATTTAATCAGTTTCCAACGAAATAATGTGGTTGTAGGAAACCATAAACATCAACGGGATCCACGGTAGACATGGAGATGGGGTCATAAGCTGTATCAACATTGGTGAATAATTCTACATCAAAAAGCATTTCTTTTGTTTTCTCAGTCCATCGATGCACGGGCAGATGCGGCCTTCTCCTGGTACTACAACTCGTTAAAGGCTCTGGACCCTTTCTTCTTCTTTACTTTTCAATTGTTCCCTTCAAACTTAAACCTTAGCTTCATATTAGCATGTTTTCTATGCACATTTTGACTACACGAATTTTATTAGATTAACTAAAGTAAAACACAAAAATACAAAATTGAAAGGCCACTTCAAAATTACCAAGAGGGAATAAGTTAATCAAGATTCACACAGCAAGAATGAAATCTCATTCTTAGAAAAAAGAGCACAATTGCATAAATCAGAGACTTCATCTATGGAAAACGTGTTATATCGTAGCAACAACCAATGCAAACATGATTGTAAAAGTAGAATCTCTTCCATGATGTAGTAGGAAGAATTCCTTGTTAACGTACACAAGGTGAACCAACCGTCAAGGATTTGTCAATAATGGTTCATGCTCAACACTGGACTTCTCAATCGTCTCCTCATGAGTCCGTCAATGCAACATAAACATCTAGACCTATCAATCAAAGTCTCTTCATCACACTATTCACACGATTACTGAACCACCACAAATTATCAAATTTCACCCATCCATATTGAATTCATCAACCATGAAGAGTCTCTCTTCAACCGTAGTCAATTATTTACTACCAACAATAGAGGGACAATAATACATGAAGTAAGGCCTGCAGACTCTCATGGCTATGGCCTTCTCAAAGGCACACCAACATAATAAAGATAAAAGGGATCAGCAATAATGTATAACAGAAGCATAAATGCAATGCATGACCCATCCTATTGTGCACCGGTGTGTCAATTTCAATGGATACCACCAATGATAATGTTTACACTTTTCACTTCTTCATCGAATTGATACTCATGGCTAGTTTATGTGGGACGATATGCTAAAACTTCTTAAAAAGGCAAAAAAACAGTAACATTTTTTTTAGTTGAACGGAAAATAATATACACAACAGTATTAAGGGGGATAGGTTCTAAAGCTCGTATATCTTACAGTATGTGACTAAACCCAACAAATGGAAGACTACATGGAAAATTTCTGTCATGTAGTAAAATTTACAAAGCTCACCAATAAAGGGCTAAATAGCCTTAACTAAAATAAGTGTCGGGGGGTTAACCTCGGGTAGGTCAGAGACGGGGAAAGACAGAGGTACTGTCCCCGTCTGGTTTCCGAGCTACGGCCTAGGTCGGCCGAATCATGGATATGTCGGCCGATGAGCGGAGGCAAGAAGCCCATGTATATGTATCAAGTGGTTACCCGGCCGAGTTAACGAGAGAATCGGCCGGGTTATCCGAGTGATCTTCGTGCAGGTGAGGAGCGAGCCGAGTAACACAAGGTAAGGCCGAGTGATACGAAGCTTGTAGGAGAAGGAGAAGCCCAAGGTCAACTACAACTGCAGGCTAGAAGGAATCGAGCAGGCCAAGCACAAGAGACAAGGATGCACGTCGGAGGGGATGAAGGAGGTCACGGAGGTGATCCTGGAGCCCGAGGCAGGAGGGGGACCGGAGCCTTGCCGTCATTAGAAGGGCAACAGGGAAAGAAGGCCACGAACTACTATTTTGGGACAAGCATATTCCACGAATATGCTTGCCTTCGTCACCTAAGGGCACCCAAGGCACCCTTTATAAGGGAGGTTTGGACCCGAGGAAGGATCGATTCTTTGAGCACCGTTAGGCTGGGAGATTTATCTTGTCCCCTCAGATACAGCTCAAGGAGCACTTGTAACCCACCAAGAGAGAAATAAAGTTCATCACTTTGGCAACTTAGGTGTAAACAGTTGCATCTTCCCTCCCGCATCCCACTAGCATCCATTGGCCCCGTGCACTTTAGCCTACCCATGGCATCTGCCGTGCCACCACCACGGCTTGGCGCCCACTGGGGCCAAGTGCTAGCCGGAGTTATGATCCGGACGGAAACTTCATCAACACCGGGCGAGCGTTGTTTCCGGCTTGGTCCAGATTTGGTCTCTGCGACTATGTCGAGACAATGCGAGAGCTTCGGAAAACCCCAGCGCGGGATCTTCATCGGCCTGGGCGAGCACAGGGTCTACGTCGGCGTCGACGTCACCGACATTTATCCTCACCAAGTTGTTGTTGCAGGAGAACCACCTCGAAACACGGTGAGCTGTCCATCAGGAGAGCATCTGGCAGGCAGCGTCGAGGTGATGGTCGCAGCAGGAGCTCAAGTGGGAGCAGCATTAGCCGAGTCAAGCAGAGAACCCGCTGCAGGCGCACAGGGTCCGCCCAAGCGGAACACACTGCAAACCACCGAGGTAATTCCGCCGGTGACAAACCCGGCCGAACTACATGTCACCACCCCAAAGGCACCAAGAGTGAGAGGACCACCTCTGGAGAGACCAGAGAACATTCTTCAGGCAACTATAGAGAACTTAACCACACCTGTAGCACCGATACTTGATCCGGAAAATGCTCAGGCGGAGTTAGAGGAAACCAGGCAAAAGGTGCTGGTAGAGGCCAAAAAGTATCACCTCGAGAATCCTTGAACAGACCCCGAGAGAATATGCAAAGCTAATAAGCTTGAAATCGCACCAGCGGGTGGACGAATCGAGATTAAGAGGAAAGAACCTCATGAATGATATTAACAAAGAGCATGAAGCTCACAGGGCGAATCAGCGATTTGGGTTTGCCGAGGTACAATACCCGGCGAAAAACCTAAGAGCAAATGCCGCAAAGATTAGAACTAGAGGGGTTAACGGGAAGCTCGGCGAAGCAACAAGAAAGAGTGAATGAGCTGGTGCGCGCGAACCAGCAAAATGAGGAGATGCTCGAGCTAACCCGGCAAGACCAGGGCTTCACGGATGGTTCATTCGGCAGAGCAGACACCTTTATCCAGCGGCAACATCTTCACCCGAAACAACGCTAGAAAAGAAAAGCGGTAACCTCGGGAAGAGGAACAAACAAATTGTTCCATATGATCCGCAATAGCCGGAAGGTGAATGAGAACAGAGGCAATGCAAGCCGAGGTAATAGTGGGGAGAAACCACGGCCATATGGAAAAGGACGGCGGCCGAGGTAATGGGGATCACGGCAGAAAGAACCCGCAAGAGACAATCATGAAAACCAAACCCGGCGAGTAAGGAGAGAAGTGCGCTCAACCCGCAACCAAGACCGAGCCTCGGCGGAAAGAGAAGTGAGGCCACCGCTATAATCAGATGAATGAAAGGTATAATGATGGATATTCCGAGGTAGAATATGCAAACCAAGGTGGAGGCAATCACTATGGGATGCGTGATAGAATCTGTCTGAGACTTGCCAAAGTGATGCAAGAGTAAAATTGGATCGGTTATACCGGTCCGAGCTATTGGAAGAGCAAGGTCCACCAGTCCGGCATGTTTTGGACCACGGATCATGGGCGAACCACCGGTGCCAAATTTTCAGGTTGGCGAGGCACAAAAGCATACAATGGAAGTACCAAGCCACAAGAGGTTGATTGATTATGCCACCGCAGTGAAGATAGCAGGTGGCAACCTAAGATGGGCTGTGCGGTATGTCCCACAGATGTTGGAAGGACCAGCCAGGGTATGGTTGAATAATCAACCAGCAGGCAGTATCAACTGCTGGTTAGATTTCAAGGAGATGTTCGTCAGCAACTTTACCAGAACATATAAGAGACCGAATAGACCACAGCAACTAGCCATGTGCAAGCAGAGGCCGAATGAAACAGATAGAGAGTTTTTAACTCGATGGTGTAACCTGAGAAACTCATGTGAAGGAGTTATCGAATCATAGCGATCGCTTGGTTCGCGCAAAGCTGCCGTTACAGCGTGTCGTGGGCAACGCCGCAGAGAGATATGCCGACCACCGCGAGACTATCGTAATAGCGGACTCCTATGCATTGGGTGACCGGAGTTAATGTCGGCGATCATCGTGAGCAACAAGACCAAGACGAGAGAGTTGGCGGGTCATCTAGGCGTGATTTCAGAGGAAGAAGAAGAAGAGAGGCGGATTATAGGTATAATTCGGCCCGGTGGCGGTAGCGCAAGATCACGAATCACGGAACAACTCAACGAAAAATGGACCTCAACTGGACCGCAAGAAATGATGGAAAGAGGCAATGGACCCCGAGCAAAAGAAGCAAGGGCAAGAGAGGCGGTATACGTTTGAATCCATGTTGGATCAGCCGTGTAAATTTCACACGCCAAACCCATCAAGACCAGCCAATCATACAACCCGGCAATGCGCTGGATGAAAATGCGATGGGAACCCGGCAGAGTTCAGCTCCCCATCAGTGCATCGGCAGACGCCCGCAGCTAATCGAGCAAATACCACAGCGATGCTACCGCCCCTCCCGAGGTACGATAACTCGGACCGAGGGATGCAGGCATCAAGTAATGAACCAGGCGGGGCGGAAGGATAAATCCGCAAATGCGGACGTAATGATTACGAGAACATCACCGGTCTTATTGTGTGTTCACGACGAACAAGAAGACAAGCGAGGCGTACGGCATATGGAAGTGAATGCGGTTGTACGGTACCAAGATACCAGCCATGGTCCGATCAGAGATGACTTGGAGCATGAAAGATCACCCCGAATAATGCCGAGTCCAGGTCATACACTTCGTGTTGGATCCGACGTTTGTGGGACCAAGCATCAATGTGAAATTCTCAAAAGTACTCATCGACAATGGAAGCAGATAACATCATGTACAAAGATACCATGCACAAGCTCGGTATATCACAGAACATGCTTGATCCACGAGGACAACTTTCCATGGGATAGTGCAGGCTTTCATGTGAGCCCATCGGCAAAGTCCGAGTGGACGTATTATTCACAAGAGATAACTGCAGAGCGTAAATCTGGAATTTGAGGTGGTCGATCTGGAAAGTTGTTATCATGTTTCTACTGGACGGCCCTGGCCAAATTCATGAGCATTGTCATATAGGTTATCTAAAGATGAAGTTACCCGGACCACAAGGGAGATAACATGAGGGATTACAAGAAGTCAATGGAGTGTGCCTCGGCGGGTCAAATTTGGCCGAGTCATTGGTTATAGCAAGAGAAAAGAAAAGGATTCAGAGGTAGCAGCCCTCGCCGTCGACAACAGTTAAGCATGCAGACCGCCAACCCTCATGGCGTTGTTTCTTTTCAACCACCAAAGAGACGAAGAAATTTCAGATTGATGAGCAATTCCCGAGCGCACCATTACTATTGGTGCAGGTCTTGACGCTAAATAGGAAGGCGAGCTCACCAACTTCCTCCGTGAGAATCGGGACATATTTGCATGGTCAACTCAAGATCCGCAAGGTGTCGAGGAGTTGGTGAGCACTCTTTAAACGTCGTGCCAGAGCACGGCGGTGAAGCAACCTCTCCGCCGCGCCAGACAGGAGAAAAGTAATAGGGATGAAATAGCTCGGCTTCTCGCGGGTTCATCATGGAGGTGCTTTATCCGGACTGGTTATCAAATCCGTGCTAGTAGAAAAGAAAAAGATGACCCCAATGTAGCCATTGTATGGCGAATGTGTATCGACTACACTAACCTGAACAAGGCGTGTCCGAAAGATCCTTTTCCATTGCCTAGAATAGACCAAGTCATTGACTCGACCCTGGCTATGAGTTGTTATCATTTGTAGACGCGTATTCGGTTTCCACCAGATACCGTTAAATCCGCCGATCAAATAAAGATCGCTTTTATTACCCGTCGGGCTTATTGTTATCGCACAATGCCATTCGCTGCGAAATGCAGGAGCAACATATCAAAGATGCATGCAAAAGTGTTTACATGATCAGATAGGAAAAAATGTACAAGTATATGTGGATGACGTAGTCATCAAAACTAAGGAGAGCAAAACCTTGCTAGAAGATATACGGCAAACTTTCGCGAACCTGAGAAGGTTCCGAATGAAACTTAACCCAAAAGTGCACATTTGGCGTCTTTACAGAAAATTACTCGGTTTCCTTGTGTCCACCGAGGTATCGAGGCTAATCCAACCAAGATAAGAGCGATAGAAAGAATGGAATTGCCAAGATGCTTGAACGATGTACAAAAAATTCACGGGCTATCGCCTCGCTTAGTCGATTTGTATGTCGGCTAGAGAAAAGGCACTACCACTTTATCACCGATGAGAAAGTCGGACAAATTCATTTGGACTCCCCAAAGTGACCTTGCATTTCACGAATTGAAAAGATGCTAGTTCGGCACCCATTTTAGCTTCTCCATTATCGAAAGAACCTATGCTACTCTATGTAGCAGCTACCAATCGAGTAGTTAGCACTGTGGTGGTAGTGGAACGACTTGAAGAGGGTAAGTCAGTCCAGAGGCCAGTATACTATCTGAGTGAAGTATTATCCGCTTCAAAGCAGAATTATCCGCACTATCAGAAGATGGCTTATGGAGTATATATGTCGGCAAAAAAGCTTAAGCATTACTTTGAAGAACACCCCATCAAAGTAATGTGAGGCACCCATAGCGACATATTGAACAACAAAGATGCAAGTGGCGAATAGCAAAATGGGCGATCGAGTTATCACCATATGCTCCACAATTTGATAGAAGAGATGCGATCAAATCTCAGTCGTCGCCGACTTTCTCAGATCGGGCCGAGGTGCAATATGAGCCACCACTACCAGATCCAAATTCGGACAATGCATTTTGATGGTTCCAAACTAAGGAACGGTTTGGGAGCGAGGAATAGTCTTGACCTCGCCTAAAAAAGATCGGTTGAAATATGTCTGCAAATACATTTTTGCATCCAACAATGTAGCTGAATACAAAGCACTAGTCCATGGATTAAAGGTGGCAAAAGAGATTGGAATACCAATCCTATGTTACGGTGACTCGGATCTAAGTCTGACAAGTATCGGGCACTTGGGACGCGTTAGATGCTAATATGGCTTTATCTGATTCCATGTGCGTAAAATCGTGGATATTTTGAAGGATGTGAATTCCACCACATACCACGAGCGTAAAAAATGACGACACATTGTCAAAATTAGGATCAACCCAAGATCAATTCGCCAGTATTGCCCTGGAGCACCTCAGAAACCATCAATAAACCCATCACCGTAGTCCGAATCAATCTTTATCAAAAGTTCTGCGAAAATCATACGCCAATGGAGGTAGATCCAGAAAGATTCGGAACCCATAAAGAGGGGACAATGAGGTAATAGCAATCATGGAGGAGGCCGAGGTATATACGTCGGCAGAAAACATGGAGATAGACAATGAAATCAACTGCAGAAAGAGCAAGGCCGATATGGCGCAACCCATATTTTCGTGATCTAAAAGACGCGATTGCCGAATAATGAAGTATTAGCCGGACAAACCGTCGGAAGAGCAAAAGCCTATACAATCATAAACAATGAGTTATATAAGAGAAGCGTAACAACATATTGCGAAATGCGTGAGTTCCGCAGAAGGTCGTGAATCATACGGACATACACCAAGGAGAATGTGGGCACCATGCCTCATCTCGCGCTTTAGTAGCCAAGGCATTCAGGCATGGATTTTACTGGCCAACGGCGTTAAAAGAGGCAGAAGAATTAGTTAAGAAATGCAATGGATGTCAGAGATATGCAACCAGAATACATATGCCGTCGGCCGAATTAAAAACAATACCCATCACTTGGCCATTTTCTGTATGGGGTTTAGACATGGTGGGACCTTTCAAGCCCGCGAGAGGAGGAATGACCCACATCTTGGTTATGGTAGACAAGTTCACAAAATGGATTGAAGTAAAACCAATCAAAAAATGTGATGGGCACACAGTTGAAATTTCTCAAGGATATCATCTTGAGATACGGATACCACAAAGATTATTACGTATAATGGCACGAATTTTGCGTATGAGCCTTCGCGATTTTGCCAAGAGAAGCACATAAGACTAGATGTTGCCTCGGTGGCCCACCCAAAGATCCAATGGGCAGGTTGAAAGATCTAATGGACTGGTGTTATCGTGAATAAAACCACGATTGGTTGAACCATTGCGGTCGGCAGGATGTTGGATAGAAGAAATCCCACCGTGTTATGGAGTCTGACTACTCGAATAGATCAACGGTTACACCCCATTCTTTCCGGTATACGGAGGCAGGCGTACTCGGCCGACATAATCTATGACTCGCCAAGAGTTGCTCAGTACACAACTTCAGAAACAAATGAATTAGCTCGGCAAGATGCCGTAGACCTGTTGGAAGAAGCCAGGGAGTTGACATTATCGCGATCGGCTATTTATCAACAGAACTTACGGCGATATCACAGCAAGAAAGTGAACCCAAGAGTATTCAAGGAAGGAGATCTAGTCCTCCATTTGGTGCAGACTGTACGGCATGCACAAATTATCACCCCATGGGAAGGACCATTTATCGTGAGCAAAGCATTGCAACGATGCATATTATCGATTGATGCTCAATCCCGAGAGAACAAGGCAAAATGGTGAAGAAGCAGCGCCCACGGAATGTGGCTTTACTTCGCCATTTTACTCATAGTGTTGTATCTCAAGGTCAAAACCGATGATGTATTTGTACCTCGGCACCCCAGGCGTGACTCGAACCGCCGTAAGTTATATTTATTTCATATTATATGTTCAAACCTCGGCACCCAAAGCAGTTACTCGGGGACTGCCATATGTGATGTTATTTCATATTTGATATTTGAACCTCGGCACCCAGAGCAGTTACTCGGGGACTGCCATATGTGATGCTATTTCATGTTTGATATTTGAGCCTCGGCACCCAGAGCAGTTACTCGGGGACTGCCATATGTAATGATTATTTGGTATTATATGTTTGAATCTCGGCATCCAGAGCGATAACTCGGGGACTGCCATATGGTATATTTATTTCTTGGCGACCAAAGCAGTGACTTGGGGAATGCCATATGTTGTGTTCCTTTCATGTTACGAATAGGCACCTTGGTGCCCAAAGCATTGACTTAGGGACTATCATATAATATGTCAAATTCATATTAACACTTAAGATCTGATCCGAAAACAACAACTCGGAGACTGCCATATGATACCTCAAACCTATGCTAAACGCAATCATATCCGAAACTTGATTTGTATAAGGAAGTTCCGGATAGTAAACGACGATCCAGCGACCGTTGCTTACTTCCACAACGGAGTAATTATTCAGCGCCAATGCCTGGATAAGATCATCAAAATAACGGCAAAAGTTGAGCCCTGAAAGATGAGGAAATTACGAGCCAAAGAAGCAAGAATTGGACGAGCATCCACTTAATGAAGAATCTCAACAACACATAGCAAAAAGAAGTTCGAATCATACGAGTCGACAAATTTTTTGTCTACATTATCGCCCGCATACCAGGGATCACAGATAACTTAGGCGTTGTTCGGAGGGCAGCTCCTTGCTGCACAGGGCACTCCGTAGGAGGAACTTCGATCGAGGTCGCCGCCCGCCGACCCAGCGTAACTGGGTGTCACGAGGTTGTTCAGAGCATCAAGACGGTAGAATGCGGTGCCTTTGAGGAAGACCGCGCCGCTGTTATCTCGAGCTTGAGCTGGAGCTATCGGAGGTGGCCGAATCATCCTCACCTTCCCCGTGCTCAGCCGAATCATCACCCGAAGCATCTTCAGCCGCGACCTCCTGATCCGGATCTGGGAGAAAACTCGGCCCTTCGTTCCAAGTATGCACATCGGCATACTCGACGAGCTGGAAAGCCCGAGCTTGCCGAAGAGCAACAAAGGTGGGATCTTCAACCCAGCGGGAGCCAGTGCGCAGATTCCTCAGAATGTCAAGAGAAATGTCTTCATACCATGACATGATTACAAGAGGGCCATGTCGACCAAAGACGCGCAGCAGATTCTCTCCAAAGACTCAACTGCCTCTCTCGATGCCATCACCGTCACCAATAACTTAACCTCGTTGATATCGAGTCCCCGAGGTATTCGCCGAGTACATGGTAAGCTCGGATAGCGGCTTGCACCAAGTCCCGCCCATAATTTTCATCGGACCAACCGCAAGACCAACAAAGAACCAAGAAATCCTCCATAGAATATTCAAAGTCAACAACAAAGTTCACCTCGACGAGCGCTGCAAGAACAGCTTTAGAACTCACGGGTTTGGCTTGGAAGTGATCCGCAAAACATGGACGTGTCAAAAGATAGCAATGACGACAAAGAAAAAAACATAGTTCGCCAGCCAACTAACTTACGATGAATGTAATGCATCATTATCTCAAGGTCTTTGGCCCAAGCGTTTTACTCTTCTCGAACGAGCAAGTTCCTCGCTCAAACCACGAGTGTTAAGTTCGGCACCGAGGAGCTCTTTGCTCTTCTCAGAATCCAGAGTCACCGATTCTTCCTCGCAAATTCTTGGTCGGCCTTTTCTAGCTCGGATTTCGAGAGAGCTTGAGTGTATTCACCTCGGATTTCGACGAGCTATCTCATCATCTTTCTCTTGTAGTTGCGCCGAGTGAATCGCGCTTTGCTCTAAAAAAATGAAGCATCACGCCGAATGGGCATGCAATCTTGTTGCGACATCGCAAAGTCTTGCAACTCGGCTTTGCCACAAACCAACGCAATAAGGAAACTTAGTATAGATACTAAAAGGAGAAGGAAGGAGGTAGACAGGAAACTAACCTTCCAAGGTCTTGATCTTCTTTTCAAGGCGGATATTGAGGTTATTAATATTACCTACTCAACAAGAAGTGAGCCGGCATTCCGCGGACGAGTATATGAGTAAGGTGGAAATAAGGAAAACGAACTATCGACTTATCGGCCTTCTTTGCCACGCAGAACTTTCGTATTCTCTTCCACTACGGTGCGAAAAAGCAACCTCGAACTCAAGTCCGTCGGTCATGTGCAACCCGAGCAATGAAGCAAAGTCATAAAACAACAAGTAGAAGTTAATTAGATCCGAATCAAGCAAAGCTTAATTCGCTCTAGGTGGTCGGATATTCAAAGCTAAACTAGATCCGAATCGAGCAAAGCTTAATTCGGCTCTAGGTGGCTGGATATTCAAAACACTACCAGATCTGAAACAAGCAAAGCTTAATTCGGCTCTAGGTGGCTGGATATTCAAAGCTAAACTAGATCCGAATCAAGCAAAGCTTAATTCGCTCTAGGTATCGGATATTCAAAACAATACCAGATCCAACAAGCAAAGCTTAATTCGCATCTAGGTGGCCGGATATTCAAAGTTAAGCTAGATCCAATCAAGCAAAGCTTAATTCGCTCTAGGTGGTCGGATATTCAAACACTACCAGATCAAACAAGCAAAGCTTAATTCATCTAGGTGGATGGATATTCAAAGTTAAGCTAGATCCGAATCAAGCAAAGTTTAATTCGCCGCAGTATGGATATTCAAAACTATGCCATATCCGGGCGAGCAAAGCTCAATTCGCTCTAGGTGGTCGGATATTCAAAACTATACTAGATCCGAATCAAGCAAAGCTTAACTCCGATCTAAGTGGCTGGATATTCAAAGCTAAACTAGATCCGAATCAAGCAAAGCTTAATTCGGCTCTAGGTGGCTGGATATTCGAAGCTATACCAAATCCAAATCAAACAAAGCTTAATTCGGCTACAGGTGGATGGATATTCAAAACTATGCCAGATCCGAGTCAAGAAGGACTTAACTCGACTCTAGGGGAATGGATATTCAAAGCTACATCACGAATAATAAACTACGAACTAGATGGCCGGACTAACAAAACGTAGAAAAATTAAGTCAAACTTCCAAGCATACAAGTTATCTCCTTGCAAGTTTCGGGACTAGGAGATATGGTAACATCCGGAGAATAATTTAAGACTCGAGATAAAATAATTACCGCATTCATCTTGTTGGTATCAATGATATCTTGAAAAGATGATCAAACGCCACCGATGTCGAAAGTCGAAAGGTTGGTTGTGGATTGCCCTCAAAATGATCAAAGATTCCGCTTATTGGCATACTCAACTAGCGCCCAAGGTCGCCCGCTTAGCAACCGAAAGTTAAAACTTTACCGGCAGCGGTCGACCATGGCGATCGCAGGCTCTTATGAAGAGCAGTGTTGATCCGGGCGAGGTAATAAGAACTTTGGCGATGCGCTCCCTTAATGCGCCATCCGCAATACTCGGTGAGAAGAGCCGCAAGACCTTCGAGAGGAAGTCTTGACGGCAAGACGCTTTCCTTAGAAGAGGCGTCAGGAAGTTGCGCCCGGGTGGGACGGAGTCCTTAGGATCACGGAAGATAAGAGGGCGCCGCAACGACCTTCTCGGCCAAGGTCGGAATGACCGTAGAAACCGCTGCAGAGATGGAGGTTCAATGGAAACTGGGACCCATAGAGGGACAAATGCTCAACGAAACATCGGAGGCCGGATCGGATCCGATCAATGGGAGAAGTCTCAGGGCATCACGACGAGCAGCGACGATTTGGAGCGGGGAGAAGGGACGAATAGGACTAGGAATTCGACTATCATCGGCGGAGGAGGAGATGGCGGCGAATCGGACGGCTAGTCATACTAGGACCGGGTTTAACAGATGAGGAGCACCGCCAAAATAAGAAAGAAGATTCACAAGATGGGAAACAAGAGAGAAACAAGAAATTTAGGCAAAAGAACTTACCCAAGAACCCTGCATGGTCTTGCACCGGGAGGATTCGAGAGGATTTCTTTATTCGTTTTAGAACCGCCCGAGGCACTAGCAGAGCGCCCCCGAGGTAACAGGAGGCCGGAAGCAATAGGTTCGGCCGTGAACCGGCCGGATTAGCTGGGAAAGTAGAAGCCGGAAATGCATAAGAAATAGGCATGGCGGCAACTACCTCAAGAACTTGGACCTCGTCCAATCACCTTCCTCTTGCGCTGGAGTTTTGTCAGCTCGAGCCGAGCAGATCCGACTTAGGGACGAACTCCTGAGTCCCGGCCACCAAGATCCGGCACTCTGCTGCGGGCCAAGGGAGCCGCAGAACCTCGGCGTCTCGTTCTTCCGCAAAACCTCTGCAAGACGAGGAGAAAGAAAATCATGTAAACCAGTCTCTAGGAATTAAGGAGAAATAGAATAATGAGGATTAGGCATACCTCGGGAGGCGGATTGTCGCGGTAAATGGTTTTAACCCCAAGACCAATCCTCGAGCATCTCGGTCTTGAAGATAGCTCGACGCGCTTATGAATAAGATAGTTGTCCAACTCCACGGTCGAGACTCGTTCGGATCGAGAGGACCACTCATATAGCAAAGCTTGTGGGTCCGCTTTGGAAGGGGCGATCCGCCATCGATAAAAGTTGCCATCGTTCGCCGCATGCCGCCCGGATCAACTCTTTAGCCGAATCTCGAAAGCCTCGGCCAAGGCATGAGTTTTCGGATTATATAGCCGTTCACTTTGGAAGGGGGCGATTGAGAACGGGAGCCGAATCTTGTCTTCCGCCTCCGTTTTGACATAGAAGAATGATTTATGCCATTTCTTGCATGACTCCAACCCAAAGGACACAGGGAACACGGATTTCCTCAGGTGTAATACGCCGCCCACATTGGGTGAGCAGCTTCTGGAAGGATGCGAGATTTGTCGTGAACGACGTTGAGCGGATCCGAAGAACTTCGACCAGAAATCGATGGCCACAGTCAAGTAACCTCCGATGCGAGATAAAAGCGTAAAGAGAAGCTATGGCGTCGCAGAAGGTGGTGCGTGAAGGCGTAATCAAGGAATTCTCTAAAAATCAAGAGGGAGACCGCACGGCGGTGAGACATGAAAACCACATACCGCCTCTCGATAATCGGAGAGGATTCGCCGTAAACGGCAGAAACCTCGCAGAATCCGGAGTTCGGATGAGCCATTCAATCTCACGGCGCGGATCGAGGAGCTCGCCACGATCCACGCCGCCCGAGCAGCCGTCATCGTCTTCGACAAGAGCACCGCTAAACGAGCTAGACATGGGTGCGCCGAGAGATCGCCGAGGAAGAATCTGGCGGAGGGAGCTTAGAGCTACAAGGCCCCGTCGGAACTTAGCACGAAAACAATGGCGAAGAAAGGAAGAACCGCCACGAGCACGCAAACGGCGATTGATCTAGGCAAGATCTGGGCAAGATGGCGAAGAACTCACCGTGGCGGACCTGCCGTAGGGCGCGGCGAACGACGCGACGGAGTCCTCACCGTGAGGCTCGCGGATGAACGGCGAGCGGAGGAGAGCACGCAGCGACGGGAAGAAGGAGAGAAGACGCGGCGATAAGGGAAAGATGAACCGCGGCACGCTTCCTCTTATAGACGAGCCAAGCACGGGAGTGGGATCGTGGGTGTGGCTACCCGTGTATATCGTGGAACGGCACGAACACACGACGGTAAGTGGAGCCACACCGACGCACGCATAAAGAAAAGTTGTTACGATCCCGAGGGAGCGGTACACGAAGCGTCAGGGCGGCGCAGCAGAACATGAATTCACCGTAGCTTGTCGGTGAGCACCGTAGAAGGACCTAAAACTAGAAGAGCAATGATGAGGTGACACGAGGACATGGCGTATAATGGAAGGAACAAGGAAACCTCGGACGAGGACAAAGCTAAAACAAAACTCAAGAAAGTAATGAAGTCGATATAACCCGCCAAAGCTATTGACAGGCCACACCAGCCGGGGACTAATGTCGGGGTTAACCTCGGTAGGTCGAGACGGGAAAGACAGAGGTACGTCCCCCGTCGTTTCCGAAGCTACGGCCTAGGTCGGCCGAATCATGGATATGTCGGCGATGAGCGAGGCAAGAAGCCCATGTATATGTATCAAGTGGTTACCGGCCGAGTTAACGATAGAATCGGCCGGTTATCCGGAGTGATCTTCGTGCGTGAGGAGCGAGCCGAGTAACACAAGGTAAGGCCGAGTGACTGAAGCTTGTAGGAGAAGGAGAAGCCAAGGTCAACTACAACGCAGTGCTAGAAGGAATCGTAAGGGCCAAGCACAAGAGACAAGGATGCACAGCCGGAGGGCGAAGGAGGTCACGGAGGTGATGCCCGGAGCCCGAGGCACGCAGGAGGGGGCCACTGAGCCTTGCCTCATTAGAAGGGCAACAGGAAAGAAGGCCGAACTTATTTTTGGGACAAGCATATTCCACGAATATGCTTGTTCACAACCTAAGGGCACCCAAGGCACCCCTTTATAAGGGGAGGTTTGGACCCTGAGGGAAGGATCGATTCTTTTGAGCACCGTTAGGCTGGGGAGATTTATCTTGTCCCCCTGTATACAGCTCAAGGAGCACTTGTAACCCACCAAGAGAGAAATAAAGTTCATCACTTTGGCAACTTAGGTGTAAAGACAGTTGCATCTTCCCTCCCCAGATCCCACTAGCATCCATTGGCCCCGTACTTTAGCCTACCCATGGCATCTGCCGTGCCACCACCACGACAATAAGAAAATCATCTCAAGTGCTAACAATAAATTTTGAAGGAGATTCCTTAGAAAAACAGACTGCGTAGTTAGGTTTTATTCATTCAATTTCCAAAGTATGCATGGACCTTGTCAAGGTTTGGTCCCTCTACGCTCAAACGTTATCTTTGAATCTCATTGTTATTTGATTTGCAAAACAATTTAATAGATCAGCCTGCAAACATGGAATGTGGAAAAAAATCATATTAGCAAGCAGAGGTAGTTGTAGCGCAATCAGAATATACGATATAAAAAATCGCACAATAACTAAAATAAAAGCTGGTATAAGAGTGGGAACAAAAATAGCACAAATATGAAATATAATTTAAGGGAATGGGAGGACAAATGTCTAACTGAAATTCAGAAATATATATATGCATTCGGATTGAACAAAATGGAGACAGCGAGAACTTAATCAATAAACGGAAGGGAAGTACCTAGCAGCAATGAAGGTTGTAGTTGTTGCCACTCTGAACCGTACAATTAGAATCTCTTGAGAAACATGTATTTTATCTGATTCAAGCACACATCAGGAAGTGTGCCAGCATAACAATAATCTGTTGATAACCCCTCCTTCTGCTGCATCATGAGTAAATGGAATCCAAATAGTGTAGTGGGAAAATAATTCTACAGTCTAGAATCTCAAGAAAAAGAAGGAACATTAAGCATGCATGCAAATATACAGGAGTAGAGCATAAGGAATCGGGTAGTACACATGAAGCAACAAAGGCTATGAGAAAATATGGGGTCTAACTGAGTCCGCCAACATAATGGTAGTGAATCGCGAATTTATACCAATATGTGTTTAACGTTAAAAAAATTCAGGGAGAGGGAGATAGAGAACTCACCGAGGTAGAAGGTATAAAGGGAAAGGGTTTGCAGCTTGCCTGACTTAAGTGCAAGGGTAGTTGTGCGGATCTCATAGCCGGCATGCCAATTCACGATTCAAAGGAGCCTAAAATCCGAAACTGATGAAGACAGGAATCCAGGCGCACGGCATAAGCATTGGGAGGGGCTGCAAGGCGAGCAAGAGAACATGGTAGACGAACCAATATACTCCACCTATCAGAACGAGCCTTGAAGATTTTCTTGAGAAAATCTACCGAAATTGGGATGAAAGCTTCCACTAGTAGCACCTGAAATTTGAGGACGGCAATTAGAAGAATATTGAACAAAATAGAATCACTAAGAGGAAGAGGGGATTGTCCGCTGTCTCGCCAGAAAATCTAAACACAAGATGAACATACCCAAAAACATACCGGCTGATGTTGCCTGAGTAAAAAAGGGAACCATATATTGGCACACAAACTTAAGTGGGACTTGGAGTAGGCAGCGATCCATCAAAGCCATAAATACAATATCACTAAGAGGAAGAGGGGATTGTCCGCTGTCTCGCCAGAAAATCTAAACACAAGATGAACATACCCAAAAACATACCGACTGATGTTGCCTGAGTAAAAAAGGGAACCATATATTGACACGCAAACTTAAGTGGGACTTGGAGTAGGCAGCGATCCATTAAAGCCATAAATACAATATCACTAAGAGGAAGAGGGGATTGTCCACTGTCTCGCCAGAAAATCTAAACACAAGATGAACATACCCAAAAACATACCAGCTGATGTTGCCTAAGTAAAAACGGGAACCATATACACAAGCGGACCTTTCATCAGCCCATTTAGGGTATTTCCGGTTCGGTCAAGCACAGAATGTGCAACTCCGTCCGCAGAGTAGCGGCCCTATAACGTTAAGCTGGTCCATTTGACGCGATTGGCTATGCAATCTGCTTGCATCGAGGTTTCAGGGAGTTTGGAAAATCTGGACGGTACAATCACGTGATCCGACGGCCGAGAATACGAAATCGCTGTGGATGGTCATAGGTGGTTGAGTTATACTATTTCTTAATTGCCACGTTGGATTTTTTACTTAGTTGGAACATGGAGAATGATGAAAAAATGTTTTCTTTCCTTAGCTAAGCGACGAATTCTTAAAAATTTAAGAGAACACTATTTTCTGTATTGTATCACGTGTTTTATCGTAGTAACATAATTATTCACCAAATTTAATTAATACTCATTATCTACTATTGATGAAGACAATAGTTAATGCATTGCACGATTTATATTGACCGTCTTCGATAGTTGTGGAGGGATAGGGTAAGACGTGCATCGTTTACCACCGTGCATACCCTTAGTGAAGTTGTACGCCCTCTCCAGTCAACCCTCTCCAAGTTGGTAGTGAAAGTGAGATCGAGGTTGCAACAACTAGGGAGGGAGGAGCTGCCGACGGTATTCCCCTTTCATCCTCCTCAAAGAGGTTAGTTGACCAACGTCAATAGCATCGAAAGAGAAGATCAATCACGTATATGCATATAACCACTTTCTACATCCACGCTAAAACGAGCTAAATAGACGAAATCAAATAGAAACTGAAAATTCCCAAATCGGGAACCTTAACCCTAGAAAGAGATTGGGGCAATGGAACTTACCCCTAGCAGTGACCGTTAGTCTAGCTTGGCATGGCGACAAACGAGAACGACCCACACGAACGATGGTGAGGGTGGTGGCAACGCACCAGGGGCAACGGCGAAAAGAGTGAGGGATGATGACGAGTGACTCCGGTCAACAACAGTGGGGAAAATCGTTCACGGTGGGGCCCACAGGTCATTAACGGCTAGCCGAGCTGGCCTTCTACACTCCTTGCCATTTTAGTTTGTTACCTTTGATGATGGGTCCTATTTTCAAAAAATCATTGTTATCACGGCTAAAATCGATAATCATCGCACACATTGTATAAGTAACCAAACGCAACGTTGGTAGATTTGCGGTGGTCTTGTGCAATGTACTCCTCCGCGGTGACAAGTTTAGGATGCAACATCGACTGGACAGGGCTCTGCTACGCGAGCTACGACGTGGGCTCATATATGTAGTAGATACCAGGATATTTGCAGAAGCAGGCCGAGAGCCCGAGACTCTGGCATAGCCCCGACTCGGCCCACGCCCGCGGCGAGTTGCGTGAGGAACTTGTGCTCGGACCCCGCCGTCGGCATCCTCCAATACGTCGGTCACGGAAACCTAGCCCGTCCCGTCCCCACACGCTACGCTGCACCTCCATCATCAAAAGCAAACCCACCGCCCCCCCACGCCTTCACCCGCCGCCTCGCCCCGACAGATCTACTCTCGAAATCTATCATTGCGCGCGGCAGCGGCGTCCAATCCTCCTCCCGGACCCCCCGATTCGATCTCCGGGCAATCCCCACCCGCTCGGCGCCATGAATCCCTACGCCGACAACCGCTACGCCGACCCCTCCTCCTACCGCGACAGGCGCAGGTACGTGACTCTTAAGCTAACCCTAGCTCCCGTCCGAGCTTCCGCGATCCGATCCGATCTGATACGAGCTTGCTCGGCTGATTCGTCCTTTGCAGCGACCTGGCAGCGGCTCCTATACTCGCCCCGACGGTCCCCGTGGCCGCCGCGAACCCCTACGCTGCTCCGTACACGCCCATCGCTGCCTCCGTCGGTGGCTACGGCGGAGGAGGCTACGGTGGTGGCTACGGCGGAGGTGGCTACGGTGGAGGCACGGGATACGGCGGGCGGGGTAGAGGAGGTGGCGGCGGTGGACCTGGCGGCTTCCGTAGCGGCGGAGAGGAGGCGGCAACGGGAGGGACGGCCTAGATTCGATCTCCCTGCAGAAGCCGGATTTCAGGGGCCTTATACCGTTCGAGAAGAGCTTCTATGTGGAGTGCCCCGAGGTGCAGGCCATGTCGCAGATGGAGGTGGCGCAGTATCGCCAGCTCCGGGATATCACCGTAGAGGGCCAGGACGTGCCCAAGCCTATCCGCTTCTTCCACGAAGCCAGCTTTCCAGGTTTGTGGCGTTTAGTTGAAGCATGGTTTAGTCTAGCTGCCTCTGGGCTCCGCAGCATGCCTTGGATGAAGATCGCTGTGATTATAAGCTCTTTTCACTCTGTTTGAACAGATTACTGTATGCAAGCGATAGCCAAGTCTGGATTTGTGGAGCCAACACCTATCCAAGCTCAGGGTTGGCCCATGGCTTTGAAGGGCAGAGACGTGATTGGCATCGCAGAAACAGGCTCGGGGAAAACACTATCTTACATACTACCTGGTTTGGTTCATGTTGGTGCACAGCCTCGGCTAGGTTTGTCCCTGTTGATTGCATATTGTGCATGTTATATGCCCTGTTGATCAATCGTTGCAATGCTAAATTCTCCCTGTTGATTAATGATTGCTATGGGCGCAGAACAAGGGGATGGCCCAATTGTCTTGATCCTTGCTCCAACAAGAGAACTGGCTGTTCAGATACAGGCAGAAGCTACAAAATTTGGATCATACTCAAGAACTAGAAGCACTTGTATCTACGGTGGAGCACCAAAGGGACCACAAATACGTGACCTTAGGAGAGGTACTTAGTACTGTCTATTTGTTTTTTGGTTATGTTTTCAAAGCTAAATCTCAAGTCTGTGACTTGTACTTAGTACGTTTGTTTTTGGGTTATGTTTTCAAAACTAAATCTTTTGTCTGTGACTTATAATGTAGGAGTTGAAATCGTCATTGCGACACCAGGGCGGTTGATTGATATGCTGGAAGCTGGCCACACTAACCTACGTAGGGTTACATACCTTGTCCTGGATGAGGCGGACCGCATGCTCGACATGGGCTTCGAGCCTCAGATTCGGAAAATATTGGCACAAGTATGTTCTTGAGAAGTTCTCTTATCATTTGTGATGATTTAGTCTGTTTTCCATGTTTGCTTATGGTACAACATGCTTTTGCTGTAAATAGATCCGTCCAGACAGGCAAACCTTGTACTGGAGTGCTACATGGCCAAGAGAAGTTGAAACGTTGGCTAGACAATTTCTGCAAAACCCTTACAAGGTGCATATGGTTTCTGCTGTTGTCATTATTTTGCATTCCTTTTGTGTTCATTTCATTATGTTATTTTTTTTCATACTCCTGTCATTAACATTTTTGCATATAATGCTATGCTATGCAGGTAATGATTGGAACGGCTGAACTTAAAGCTAACCATTCTATACAGCAAAATGTTGAAGTTATTTCAGATCATGAAAAGTATCCCAGGTATGTACTACTCGCATTTTGTCGAACATATACTAAGTTGCAGTTCAGTCTATTATTAATCACAAAACTGACACAATGTGGATTCGTTTTCACTACTCACAGGCTAAGTAAGCTCTTATCTGATCTAATGGATGGGAGCCGAATCTTGATATTTTTTCAAACGAAAAAGGAATGTGATAAGGTCACTCGACAACTTAGAATGGATGGATGGCCAGCATTATCTATACATGGTGATAAGGCTCAATCTGAAAGGGACTATGTTCTGGCTGAGTTTAAGAGTGGGAAGAGTCCTATAATGGCTGCCACAGATGTAGCAGCACGTGGTCTTGGTATGGTGACTTGTTTGAATATTAGGATTAGTTTATAGTTCCAAGTGCTCAAGCATGATATGTCGGAGGGCTGTTCAGCTGTTTTTGGTTGAGTGAACTGAACTTGTGGGTTGGTGGTGTATGCAAGGTGCTATCATGTCAGAGGTAGACCATCTTTCCCTCCGATTACCTCCCTTGAGCGTAAGCAATTGGCAGTGTTACCAGGGACCACCATCTCTTTTATTGGTCGTTGACGATTTAGAGACCTGCAGGTTTTTGCCTTTTAAGGGGGATACATGGTTTTGGATAAAGAACGGGGCATGAGGGTATCTGTTTTGATCCTGACAATAGCATATATGATTTGTTTTGCATCTTCATTTATCCTTGAGCAATAACTATGCAAGGGCATCTTAATGGTTTTTTATCTTATTAACTTACCCTGCAATTAAGTCTCTGAATTGCTTTTTGACATATTCTTCCAAAGCATTGCTAGCTAGTAATAGTTGCTGTCTTCTTTGCTACAAATATCATCCTTACATACCATGAATAAGTAGAATGGTTTGCTAAATAGTTAATTGTCTGCCATGTTTTACTTGGTTTGCTAAATAGTTGGCGCACATCTTAATGGCCTTCTAATTGCCATTGCATTTAATTAGACCCTTATAGCTTTACCATGTAATGCTTTTTTTTAGAATTTTCGTTTTAATGTTAATCATCTTTAAAATGTGAACATGGCCCCACTTGAGTTCACGAGGGTTGTTCAGCATGCGCACATAATAAAATGCTAGTGTAATAGTTATTGGTGTAAAACAATAGATTAGGTTCACACCTCTACAATTTGTACTTCAGTTCATTGTTTGGTAATTTTGTTCAGTATTGTTTAGTATTATGGATTTCCCTCTTTCCCTATCTTACTATGCTGCTATATCGTAAGTGCCTTATGTATATCGGTATCACTGCCAATTTGTCCAAGATGGTCTGTAGTGTCACCAGTGAAATCCTCATACTGACCTCTGATGAAGCACCTTAAGCATTGCAGCCTTTGTTGGATGGGATTGGAATGAATGACAGATTTTGTTCTGCTTCACATGGATATATTTTGACTCTCATAAGGGGATAAATTCATGCGCGGGCATGCCCGGTGCATTGACAGCACCAAAAAGGACTGAGAGTTTAAGCACCATCAATTCCACATCCATCAGTGATTGGTACCCAGTTCAGTTCTGCAGCCCCTTCGACGTGTGTTAGATATATAAGTTGGAAGTGCAGTCATGTGCAGTGTTCTTTGGATCTTGTCTAAGCCATGTGCTACCTTCTGTGGAGATCAACAATGTTGATACCCCAGTGTGGTCTGCTGTGGTATTCAGGAATCAGGACAAGACATTTATCTTGATTAAATACTAATCATGATTCTGTTAAATTTGCAGACGTGAAGGATATAAAGTGCGTGATCAACTTTGATTTCCCAACCACAATTGAGGATTATATTCACAGGATAGGTCGAACTGGTCGTGCTGGTGCAACTGGAATGGCATTTACTTTCTTCACACACTCTAATGCAAAGTATTCAAGGAATCTTGTCAAGATCTTGCGTGAAGCTGGCCAGACTGTGAATCCAGCGCTGGAATCTATGTCCAAGAATGCCGGTTCTATGGGAGGAGGTATCTACTTGCGTTCCACCAAAATATTTCTATTGAAATGCTTGTAGCGTGCATATTTTGACTTTTTAATTTGTGTTTGTTTTGTATTCAGGAGGCAATTTCCGCTCAAGGGGTAGAGGTGGGTTTGGTAACCGTTCTGGATCAAATAGCATCCCAGTACGAAGAAGATATTGATGCAAATGAAGAATGCTGAAGACCATTCTGATTTTGAAGACAATCAATGATGAAATCCGTTCTTGTTTTGAAGACGAACAATGATGTTTTATCTGTATACTGTTTAGGTATTCTTTTGGGGGGATTTCTTTGATATCCCTACTGCTAGAACGACCAAAATCTATTCTGTTTTGTATAAGGGCTACGGATAATTATACAAATGACAGAAAACTTGTGAGCAATTAGTCATATGTATTCAAGTTAGATTTATCTTTTAAAATTTGTTTGGCCGGCTTAGTGTTGAAGTTCACTTATGGTCTTGACCGCACAACCAATAATGTTTGGCTGTATTATCTCATTTGCTTAAGCTTGCTCAGACCGACTGATAACTTCAAGGAAGTGTTTTAACTCAATTGTGACTTGGATTTGTCAAAATTTGAATGAATCTATATACTAAATAGTGTAGATTCATCAAAAGACAAATGTGAGTCAACAATACAGGTGAAACGAAACTAGTACAGGGTCGGAACTCAGACCAGAAGGAAATAGATTTCTAAGAGATCAATGTGATGTGACGTACTCAGACTAGAACGAAATACTCCCTCTTTTCAATATATAAGACGTTTTAGTTGTTGTGAAACCAATGTATATATAGACGTTTTTTAGTGTGTAGATTCAATAAAAGCTACAGTAAAACATTTTATATTTTAGAATAAAGGAAGTATATTTGTGTATCTACCCAATTCAAGTGCCCTTGCTGAAGAGTTCATATTCTAGACTTGTCGTTGAACATATGTGAACTGAATGAGTTAACAGAAGATTTTAGTTTGCTCATGTCAAACAGGGCACAAACAACAATATGACAGCACATGGCCTTCGATAGTACATCACGCTTATGATCGTCGTGGCTTGATGAATAAAATGTTGGATGTTCAAAAAGGATTTAGAAAAGGGCTAAACACGAGTGAAGTGCGTTTTCCTTTCTCTAGCATTATAGTTTAGCCGAATCAGCTTAATGGTTCGTGCTGTTCATGGCGAAAATCTGTAAAAACTATGCACCATCAGTATCTAGACAATCTCCGGTCCATATTAATGGTCTTAATTTTGTTTAGATATAAATGCATCTAGTTTAAATATTTAACTATATTCATACAAATCTAAATAAAGTTGAGATCATTAGTAATATAAATCGGAGAGAGTAATTCTTTTGTCATGGAATATATCCTCATTACACGCATGTAGGAGCTCTCCTAGCCAGGTAAGAGCAGCCTTTCCTTTTTTAGTCCAAGATGTTCTGGATGAATCGGAGGGCAGAAAGTAGAGTGTTTATGCCACATGTTCGTTCCAGGACCGAAGGGAACAAATTCTTTCCCCACTCAGAACACTCTACACGCTATAAAATTCGTCCCGCACACTACTCAGATCCCGGCAACGTAAGTACAACAAAGCCAAAAGCCAAGCACATCGATCGATCGATCGCCATGGCGCACTACCAGGAGGTGGACTACTGCTCGGAGGAGGTGAGGTCGGTGGCCAACCCGGCGGCGGGCGGCTCCGGCGGCAAGGGGCAGCACATCGTCAAGGAGACGTTCATGCAGGAGGTGGACACGGCCGCCGGCCGCCACGGCCACGGCTCCGGGCACTTCGAGGTGCGCGAGAATAAGTTCGAGGAGGACGTCAACACCCGCACCGGCGAGTTCCACGAGCGCAAGGAGAACTTCGTCGTCAGGGCCGACGACTAAGCCGTGCTAGTCACACGGAGCACGCATGTTGTGTACTGCTGCGCACGGTCATACCTGCTTGGCGCTGTTAGCCTAGCGTGCTTTTGCATGCAGCGCTTAAATAAGTAAATCTGACCGTGAACTGGAATAAAGCTTCTCCTTACTACTAATTTTTTGAGGGATTCTCTACTTGTATTATGGTGTGCGATGCGACGGCTGCGTGTAGTACGGTGGTGTTCAGTTTTATTTTTTCGAAATTCACCGATCTTTTAATTATTATGGACAACAGTACATAGATCTCTAAATTAATAAGAATTACTCTCTCTGTTCCAGGCTTAAGCCTTTCGAAAAGTCAAGCTATGAAAAGCTTAACCAAGTTTTAGAAAAAACTATTAAGAACTATGCTTATATAGATATTATATTAGTGTATGTTTTATGTTGTATTAAAGAATAGAGTTAAACACCTGTGCGGTCTATCAAATTTCCACGCACGAGCGCTAGAAAAAAGCAAACTATAGGTCATGAAGTTGTATGAATGTGCTCCATTAGTCATTTCGTCACGTTCGCTGTTAATTCACTAACATGGCTACTTGTTTTTTTTTAAATACCCCTTTACAATGTTATTTTCTCTAATTATTAGGTCTTTTTTTCATTATTATAAGGTTGGACCATCAAAATAGATGTAGGACCCACCTATCAGCCTCTTCACCCCTGACTCTCCTAGACATTCTATCAAATACCTTCCGTGCATGTACACATCAGGAAAGCCACCGATCAATCATCGTGGCCAACAGGGCTGCACAAGTCGGTTGCCAGCCAGCCATGCAGCAGCAAGACCGCCTTCCTCGCCAATACGGTCTGATTTGAAGCGCTTGTTTGCCGTCATGACGCAGTCGAGGTCCGCGAGATCAAGGGCGGTCAGGAGCTCTACGCGCGCACGTATCCACTCAGGATGCACCGACAACATGTTCCGCTTCTGAGCATGGTGAAGTTATTGAGCTTCTTCAGAAACAATCATCCTAGAATCTTGTAGATCAATGTGGAGCTAGTCCTATCTATTGAGAGAACAAAGCAGGATTAATTACCCCTCGAGTAGTTCCTGTCTTTCTGGAATCGTACATGTGCAAAATAGGAGCAACAATATAGCATGAAGTCTCGGGAGAAATCAGCCGCCACACAAAGTTTAGCTTGTGGGGCATTTTCAACTTTGGTACTGCTAACCGATGACAAGACTATCCCACAAAAGTAACGGGACTAGCACGAGCACGGCAAGAGGGCCCATAAAGATTGGTCTATGCAATTTAATGGAAAAGAGGTCTAGCAATTAGAAGAAACTAAATTTTAAGAGGATAGTTGCAAAAAATAATCAGCGACTTAACGGCAGACATGATGAAATGACTAACTGGACACAACCACATAACTTCGTGACAGCATTTTTCCAGTTAGTGACCAATGCACTCATGGGTAACAACTTGATAGACCACTCAGATGTTTAACTCCAAAGGATATGTATTTCATTTATAAATATCAATGTATTTTTCTATAAACTTGGTCAAACTTTATATAGTTTGATTTTTCAAAAAAAATATAAGCCTTAAGCCTTGGAATGGGGTAGTATAAATAGGTTGATGAACCACCCTAGCGATGACTAGTAAAAACTAGGGCCGCCCCTCCATCACTAGAGCAATGCAAAACTTGTTGTAGTAGCGAGATGAGAAGTCATCAGGCTAAGAAAAAAATACCAGCGTCCAGAGCAACAACCATTTCTAATAACGAAAACCGTAGATCGGAAGAGACTGACCTAAAATCACAAAGACGATTACAAAAATCCACTGGATCTCAGGAGATCCGGCGGACACATGACTTCACGTGACCTCCGTCGATGCCAGACGCACCATCAGAGCGAGGATAGGACGAGAAGAACCTTGTTCTGACTATGGGATGTAGCCGCCATCTTACCATCCTCAAAAAGACACTAAAAATAGCCTAAACAAAGAACAAACATCCCTCCCACCGGCAAGGGACCATGGTCCGCCACACCTTTAAGGCCCCAAGGGTATCGGAGATGGAGCAAACCGGAGGCGTCACCGGCGAGAGGGAAGGAACACTAGATGTATTTTTATATCAACTCTGATCGCTTGTCTCTCGTTCGCTCATGTAGTGGTGTCCATTCTTATGAATAGAAAGTTACTTTTCCTGAAAGGTCCAACGATTTATTCATAATCCTCGACATCAGTATAAAGAATTCTAAAAATAATAAAAATTACAAACAAGTTCTTCGATCATCCAGTGATGACTACAAGTAATCTAGCGAGCTAAGCGCTCCGGTGTACTCGCCCCTCAGTAAAGTCGGGCGTAGTTTTTCGTGGTAAATCTTGTTGTAATACATGAAGTCATGGTGCTAAGAGCATCCCTAGCAGTGCCCGTAAATAGCCCAGAACCGAAAATAACCGCTGTTTATCAGTGTCCCGGAAAAATCGCGCGCCGATCAGTGCTCATAAACACCCCCGGCCCGCATTTTTTTACGAGGCACGCCAAATATCGCCGCGGAACCGAGCGTATCTGATTTCCATGGCCGAACCGAGCGCCAACCCTCACTCGTCTACTTTCTTGGTGAGACGAAAGTTTCCTCCATCTCTCTTCTCGCTTCCGCTTCACCGCCACCGTCGATCTACCTCCCCCACCGCTCCCCTCCCTTGCCACCACGCGGAATCGATGCCATGGATCCCGTACAGCTCCTGCCGGTAGCTTTTGAGGTCCCGCACCCGCAGTAGCCGTCCTCCGTCGCTCCATTAGTCCATGCGGGCTCGTTGGCCACCGCAGCGTCGGCCATCAAGAAGAGGAAGCGCGCAGCCGGACATGCCGTCCCTCCGGACACCGCTCCCTTGATCGGCGGTGCTCACGCCACGCCTTTCTCCGCCCCGGCACCTAAGCTCAAGAAGGTGCCCTCCACGCGGAAGAATCCACGCGGAAGACGGCAGCAGCGGGCGGTGCCAAGAACCAGTCCTGCCCCGTTCCTCCGCAGCATGCCCTGCCGTTGGCTGGGATTGCCTCATCGGAAGCCCCCGCGATTGGTGCCCATGACTCGTTCGACAATTGCCACCAAGTTATGAAGAGGGATCTACCCCATTCTCATCATTCGAGCAATTACACAAGGATAGCGAGGTGTGTATCACCGAGCCACCGCTCGCTGCATATGATTTGGATGGAGATGATGATGAGGTAGAGGACGGCAAAGAGGATGCATTGGAATAGGATGGTGAAGAGGATGCATTGGAAGAGGTTGATCAATCCGCCTATGATGAGGCGAAAGAAAAGATGAGGAGGACAGTGAACTACACCGAGATCGATGACACTTGCTTGTGCCGGGCATGGTCGGATGTGTCACTTGATGCTGTCCATGGCAATGACCAAACCGGGAAGCGTTATTGGATTAGAATTGAAGACAGATTTTTGAGATCATGCCTCGTGTAGCAAACCCGGTGAACCCGCACCTATCATTCACTACAAGGCCGGTGAGATGTGATCAAAGCTACTTGTAGCCGATGGAGTGGAGCGCTCGAGAAAATCCGGGCAAATCCTCCAAGTGGTGTGAGAATTGACCAATACGTGAGTGCATTTATCTTGCATTTATTTTGGGTTAAGTTTTGATCAAGGCTATATAGACATGATCTAACATACATTCTATTAACTTGTAGGAAAGCCTAACAATGGAAAAGTACAATATGGTGTCGGCCTACAAAGGAAAGCCATTTGTGCTCCAATATTGTTGGAAGTTGCTTGAACATATGGAGAAGTGGAAGTTGAGATATTAAGAAACAAAACCAAAAAAGGGAGCTTTGCTTCAATTGGATGATAGTGATGATGATGGAGGAAGAAATGGAGGGAGGCCGGGAGGAGCCAAGAAAGCAAAAGAGTGGATCAAGATTGAGAGAGAAGCTATGGACATGGCATCGAAGATTGATGAAATGGTGAAGTCCAAGGAAACAATGACGACGAAGACATTAGAAGCAAAGATGATCATGAAGGAGAAGAAGAATGAGATGAATCAAGCAAGGTGGCAATCGGTTCGTGACTTAGAGGAGAAAAGATAGCGCTTGAGGAGAAAAAACCAATGCCGAGATCCTAGCCGAGGAGAATAGGATCATGATGATGGATCCGAGCTTGATGGATGCTATCACAAAAGAGTGATGGGACATTCGAAAGGCGAGATCCTAGAAAGGAGGAAGCAAGTCATGGAAGATGCTGCCGCTTTGATGCATGGTTCTTCTTCGGCTAGGCAAGGGCTGCTGCTATCGGAGAGCCCATCGGCGACGATGCTAGGGCATGAGCTCGACGTGTGTATGTAGTTTTCCGTGTCTTTTTAGTTTTAGATTTATGTGATGATCGCCCTACAAATTGTTGGCTTTGCTATCTTTTGACGTCGAAACCGTCGGATGAATGTTTACGGTTTTGTTTTGCAGTTCACCCCGCAGAGCAGTCTCCGTAAATCGGAACCGCAGAATAGAATATGCGAATATTCTATTTTGCGGTTTCGGTTTATGGGGAATGCTCGGCGCCGCCTTCTGCGAAGCGGGGAATCGCGATTCAGCGTCCCGTACTCCGACGTTTACGGTTTGCTATTTACGGGCACTGCTAGAGATGTTCTAATGTCACAAAAATATCAGCACACGAGAGTAACAACCAGCACGACCATCACCGGTCCAGAGAAGCATAGATCAGAAGGAGACACCTGTTCACACGATTAGAGTAATAATGACCGACCATCTCTCTTAATTTGAACTGATAAGTGAACTGGTTAGGTGCATAGTACTTGAAATCAAAGGTTTCTCTCTCAGTTCAGACTTTTGGTTAAAATAGATATTGCATTAATTCAGTACACGCGTCCTTCAATGACGTTATACGTACCACCAGAGCGGAAGCTAGATAAGCCCTTCCACCGACACCAAGATCCACGGTGCCTCTGTCTCTGTGGCATATGTCGATGAACTGCCTCGGTGCGTGCACTTGAAGCAGGCGGCACACGTACTCGATCACACGATCGATGGAGAGGCTATGGGGGGACACTGAACTTTTTTTTCCTGGGAATGACGCTACGATGCCTGGTGTTCTTGTGAACTTGATCGGGATTGTCGGATGGGGCAGACAGGATGCGCTCGGTGCTCACGTTACTAACCTAGGTGGGCCGAACGTGATGTTAGGGCCGAACCCGGGGTGGGCCGTGTTAGTCCATTTGGACAAGGAAAATCACCAAATGGTGGGGCTCCGCCTGAAACGCTCCAATGGTTGGCCGCCCATCCTCTGTTTTAATAAAATATAAAATGTTTTAGGTTTGTGAAAAAATGTATTTAGATTTTTTTAATGTCTATATTTATTCTAAACATGAGTGAACCTACATACGAAAACATATATTTGCTTCACAACGCTAAAACATCCAATATTTTGAAACGAAGGAAGTACTATTTTATTTTTTTGTTTTGCTGCTTAATTTTTTTCTTTTTATTTCCCTCTTATTACTTTTGTTTTCTGTTTTGATTGTTTTTTATTTTTATGCTTCTTTTTCTCCGTTTGCTACAAGAAAGGTGAGCCCAACCCAACATGACAAGTGGTGCATGGGGTTCCCTCATGCACGGGTACGCCTTAGGTCTGAGTGTTTTTCCCCTTTTTTCACAGAGACCTTAACAAAAAAAATATCTTTAAAGGGTTTCCCAATCATGATCCATTTTCCTAGCTGGGTTATCCATATCAAACTCTTCAAAACTAGATCCTTTTCTTTTGAACTCTTGAAGCCTTTTTATTCATTTGAACTAATTGTTACATCAGACCATAGTAGGGGTACCATGAAACTCGGTGGATCATCAAGACAAACCCGAGCAACTGATTCCTTCGGTACTCTAGCCAACTCACAGATACACCATTTGAATTACCACCATCTTTCATGATGTGTCAGAGATTGTTTAGTTACCAGATCTTTTGGATGTGTGTTCATAGTGTGCACATCTCGATTCCTCGTCCCCCCCCTAAGGCCGTAAGAAGTTGGCTGTACGTTGGAGAAATATCTTCCTGTCCCCATCATAAGTGATACGATAATGTAGTACCGAAGGGCGAAATGAAAGGTATATATTCTCCACTTGCAGGAGATAAGTTTATTCTTCCCTGACTCTGGTGACCTCTCTCGAAGGTGACCTACATGACTAGTGATCAGGGGTTGTTTTTCTTGTGTGTTTCAGTAAAAGAAACTGAATTTGGATTTACAAAATTGACAAGTAATTAATCCCAACGAGGAGAGGGCCATTAATTGCATAGTTGGATGTATCGATGCTGCCACTATATGCTACTCGATCAAATCGATGTCGCCACTGGTAAATTAATTAGCTCCGTTTTGAAAATGTTAGCCGATCGTTGCTTTTCCAGTTCTCCAATTGAATCTTGAAAAGGGCACCAAAGCCGCCAAGGTATCGATCCTGGTTACGAAATTCTTAGACGGGTTCTAAAAAGCGAAAGAAGAAGCCGGAAATCAGTGTGTAGATGTGTGGTTCGCGCGGAAATTCCTTACCCCACTCACGCCCGGAACTACCTTATAAAAGCACACACACTTCAGACACCCCATCCTACACAACTCAGGTCTTGGCATCGTCTAACACGCGCGCGCACACACACACACAAAGCCAATTAGCTCATCGGTCGAGATCGCCATGGCGCACTTCCAGGAGGTGGACTACTGCTCGGAGGAGGTGAGGTCAGTGGCCAACCCGGCCTGCGGCGGCAGCATGCATCAGCACATCGTCAAGGAGACGTTCGTGGAGGAGATTGACAGGGCCGGCCGCCACCACGGGCACCATGGACGCCACGGACACCGCGGCTCCGGCCACTTCGAGGTGCGCGAGAGCAGGGTCGAGGAGGACTTCAACACCCGCACCGGCGAGTTCCACGAGCGCAAGGAGAACTTCGTCGTCAGGGCCGACGACTAAGCTTATGTTACATCACACGGAGCTCACACGCATCTCGTATGTACTGTGTGTGTCCATGCAATGCATGTCAGCATGTGTGCGTGCTTGACGCTATTAGCCTAGCGTGCAGCGCTTAATTAAATAAGCTGATATATGGTGACCTGGAATAAAGCTTCTTATTGTGGTGTACGCTAAGTCCAGTGTATCATATTATGGTGTGTGTATATGTGATGTGATGACTGCATGCGTGTACTACAGTAGTACTACAGTAGTACACTATCTACTCGTACGTCTTATCGTGTTGGCGAAAACCAAGTAGTGCCTGTCTTACATCCGACGGTCGAAAACACTCATCACTGACTTTTGTTTCTGCGCTGGCTACTGCGAGAGATGTGCGTGACAGCCTCGATACATACCGTTTTGAACTGTTCGTGATAGAAACACATCAAATGCGCTAGCTTGGGAACTAAAACCGTCGGCACAGCGATGTATTCCGAATGAAAAGCAAAACGCAGCCACCAGCTCCGACGCCTACTATGTTTCACCCGGATCAATCATCTCAGACTAACAACATTCTAAATAACCTCAGGCCATCAGATTAATGGTCATAGAGAGATTTGTATCGCCGTCAAGTAAATGGGTGCGTCTAGAGAGCACATGCGTGCTCTAACGTCGCAAAAATCATGGTGGATTGAAAGCACAAAATAGCCTTTCTTCTCAAAGATTTCACAATCTGGCCTATTAGCTTGGCGTTCTACCCGTCGACTCCATGGTCTATAGAACACGCCAAGAATGATATGGCGCTCTGGTCAAGGGCCTATGGCCTCGTCCGATATGGCGGTCGTCGTCAGGCTCAGGCCCACCCCATTAGTATGATGCTCCCTGCTATGTCACTGTGCTACTGGGCATGGCGTTTTTTCCGATGGCGCCATACCCCTTGACTCATTAAAGCCATCACGCGTCCCAATCCCCTCATACCTGTTCGACCCTGACCATCTCTCTCTCTCTCTCTCTCTCTCTCTCTCTCTCTCTCTCTCTCTCTCTCTCTCTCTCTCTCTCTCTCCATGTTTCACCCCCAACTCTTCCTCCCCTCAAATCCTTCCAAATCGGTTGCATTTCTTTGTGGATTTCAACCCCCTTTGTCCCAAGAGGTAATCTTCCTCGCCCCCTTGATTTGGTACAATTAGATATGTGCAATTTGGTTGTATTTTGGCAAAACTGTTGAAACCCTAGATCTTGCATTTGGAGTGAAATCTAAGGTTTATTGTTGTAATGTTGAGTAACGTATGTTGGTGCTATGGTTAGTAGTCACTAGATGTAGGAATTGTAGGCTAGGGTTAGGGTCAGGGTAGATCTACTTGTTAGGGTTGGGGTAGATTTACTTGTTAGGGTTAGGGTTTTCTATCAAACTTGCCATGACTCTTCTTTGTGGGTTGCTATGGTTGATGGTAATATAATTGTCTCTAATACATTTTGGTTTTTGTACTTGTTTTTTAGATGTCAAGATTCGTTAATGTTCATCATGTGGACAACGCCGCTTTCTTGACAGGAAGTGCCGAGTGTGACCCGGAGGAGGCCATCATGGTGTGTGGCATTAGTCCTACCTATGCTAAGGTTGCGGAAAGAGTGAGGATGGATTTGAAATGGTTGGAACGAAGTTATGTATTCAATTGGTAGGAAGGTATAATGTTATGTTCGGCCAACACAATATATTCAAGATAATGCTTATCAACTCCGATTTGAATTGGAGTGCATACAAGGAGAAGGTGGTGGAATCCGAAGATAAGTCACTCGAGATATTTTCCACAAGAAAGGTTGGGTCTCGGTTGCACATTGACTTGAACCGGCGTGCTTACGTGAGCCTAGCTCGAGGTGTGCGGAATATGTATGACACCACAATGAGCCAACCTCCCATGAGCCCGGTCTGCAATGAGACAACCTACAATGGCACAACAATGAGGAAAGCTACCGTGAGCTCGGTCCCTAATTACATATACGAAGGATCCTAGATGGAGGATTATGGCTTCGAGGGTGATGAATTGGATCATGGGATTCATGAAAATGCGGTAGGTGACGCGGATGCAAATTGCAATAAGGAGGACATGGACCATGAGCTCCCTTATTTGCGGTGCCATGCATCGGACTCCGAGTATGAAGGACCGGATAAAGATGTTGATGAGGATGTGTGAACTATTAGTACTTCCATGAAGTTTGAGTTTGTACTGTGCAATTATGTTCCTACTGTAACATCCCAGTATTTAGGAACCTAACAAAGGGTAGATTTAGGAATATGTATTGTTGCATGCATCTATTTGTGAAAATGTGGGAATTTTTTTGCCAAATAAAAACTTAAGTGATCAATGTTTCTTTCTTACTTTAAGATTAGGTTTAGACTTAAAGAAGGATTGTTATAAACTTTGATGTGATCTTAAAAGTTTTATGGGTGTTTTGAAATGGGTTTGAATTTAAAAACTTAAATGTTTGAATAATCATTTAAATTATTTAGATATAAGATTTGAATCTTAAATTAATTAAGAGAAAAGTATTAAAACTTAAATCTTATTTAAAAACAATATAGTATATGAAATTCATTTCATATACATAAACAAGATACAAAGAATGAACTTACTGAAGCTATTCCAAACTCCACAATCTACATTAGAGTAAAGAATAAGAATATCCTTTATTAATAAATAAATAAATAAACTTTATTACAAATGAACCAAATGAAGATTACAAGAATTATAAAAGAAAAATTACAAAAGAATAAGAAAACTACATTTGTATATCCACTAACTATCCTATATCTAAAACTACACTAAATCTTCATCTTTATCTTTGTACCTGCAAAACAAAGATTAAATAGAAAATAAAACAAGATTAGTGTTAGTATATATTTCTCTCAAATATGTCAGTGAGGTGCACTTGACAATCTCATCATTGAGAAATGTTAAAAAGGGGCAAGTTTCACCAATATGAAAGATTTCATCTTTCATAAATTCAAGCCAGAATACAAATGACAGCCAAAAGGGACCAATTCACAAGCTAAGGTAAAAGTAGATTGGTAATAGTAAGTTCAAATTTTCTGAACCTATCCATATGTACATAGCAGGAACACAAGCTGCACACACACAAGCATGCAATGGGTGTTCTGTCGACCTCACAAGCACATCCAATATCACAAAAACACAGCACAACCATGGAGGAGCACCTCAGTGCATCTCTCCACCACAAACCAGCACAACCAGGGTAAACAACAGCTAAACCAAGAACAACAGCCAAACCCAACCACCCAGATCAACCCAAACATCACCAGATTGGTGACATAAGGAGGGGAATGGATCTGGTGGACAGCAAGGTCAAGCCAGGAGCTAGGAGGAGCAGGCAAGCTCAAGATCACAACAACAACAGATCAAGATCCTGATCAAAATCAAGATCATCATCAATCCACTACATCCACATCAGAATCTGTGGCGAGCCTTATAAAACCATCACATGATTTCATCACATTATCTGAAGAAAAGCATGTGTTGTTTTATGGGATAATCTCTCAATAAACACCCAAGAGGAGTGCATCTATCCTAGAGATTACAAGTATAAGGATAAGACATCAAGCTCAAACCACAAGCACTAAACCCTCAGACCAGCATCACTGGGTTCAGTGTTATTTTTTTTTGCAACATAGATCATTTTCATTTGATCTTATTAGGACAGGGCACATCTCTCAGAGAGAGAGAGAGAGTAGCACCTCTAATCCTATAAATTTCAAACAAATTATTGCCCAACTAACTAGGAATTAAATGCTAGAGCCTCAGAACAACATCATAGGCAGGCAAGATAAGAAAGCTTTCATACCATCTTATCAGTTTTAATCACAAGAATAATCAAGCTAAGCCCAGAAATAAAAACCCAATCACTTGTGTGCCAAAATACAGTGGTAACACAAGGACAAGTTCTTAATGAGCTAAAACCAATCTTTACTTAGCTTCCACAGATAAAAAGGGACAACCACTACTTATCATTTTCCTGAAGCCAAGTGCCAGGAATCAACTTTAGATTCATTTATACATCCACAGAAATCATTGCAAGCAATGATTTGATTAAGTGAATATAATCTCAGGAAAGACAACAGTATAATTGCAGTAAGCAACTACCGTTAGTATAAGCAATCTGACAGTAGAGTAAACTCTTAGATTAACAACATAATCCAATCATGGATTTCATTGATACAGTAGCATGGATCATGGTGGATTACCACTAGAATTAATCTGACAGGCTATTAGCAGCAACAAAGCTACTATTAATCATCAATCACAGCAAACTATCTTTTCCCATGATCAAATATGATCAACACTAGATTTAAAGCATCATAGATATGATCAACAAGGGATTATGAACCCTAATCAGAGCAAGAACTCTAATCCAGAGATGAACTTAACCAGCACATAGTCACTCGACATGAAAGCCACTAGATACATAGAGAGAATCATGACAGTAGCATGCACAAACACCCCAAAGATAACTTACTCGAGGTCCTTGCTGATGAATCGAAGAGGAAGCAGATGAACCGCGACAGGAGAACCTGAGGGCGAATTTGCACTGCCACGGCTGCCGAAAAGACGAGACCAAAGACACCACCGCAAGTGGGAACGCAACGGCGGTGACAACACCTTTTCCGAACCCTAGGGTTCGGGAATGGGGTGGACCTGGCCACGGGGAAGCCCTAGAGTCAAATCCAAGTGGATAGAACGAATAAGCGTTGTCGACAACCTCAACTCGCACCACGACGGTTGCCAGTAATCCACGGCGGGGAATCAACATGGCGGCATCGCCTAGGGACGAGAGGGAGGAGGGATAAGGTCGAGGGAGAGAAGGGAGGCATAATGGGCTGGATGGGACAAAACCCTTCGGGGTTATCTTTTGACCCTACCCTATTGGGCCACCCTGGCCCAATAAGCCCAAGGGGCCAGCCCAAATTGCTTAATAAATCTTTTTGATCAATTGAAAAAGACCAAAATACCCCTGACCTCAATAAAATAAAAATCAAAAAATTATAAATAAAATATTTTTGGATTCAGAAAAATCCACTCTGTTCAAATAAAATAAAGTATAAATTTTTGAATAATTTATAAGAATTTTGTAATTTATATTCCTTGTGGAATTTTACAAAATTATTGAAAGATGATAAAAATAAATAAAAATCACTTTTATTATTTATTAATATTATAGTATTTATGAAAAATACTAAATAAATATTTAATAATAAAAATTTAATGATTCAAATTCCTATAATGATAAATGTTTATAAGATAAGTAAAATACCAAAAATCTTGGAAAAATAAGAATTCTAATTAAAAATATAATCATGTATTATTATTTCACTTATTAAATATTTAGTATTTATTAAGTAATTATAAAGTAATAATAAAAAAATCATAACTTATTATTTATTAATCACAAAAATAAATACACCAAAATAATCATAAAAATAATAAATACATGATAAAAATCTCATATTATACTTTAAATTAAATAAAAATTCAAATATTTTAAGAACTCAAATTTAAATCTAGTCACTTCATTAATAATTCATAAAAGGATAAATAATATTTATTAATATCCTTAAAATGAGTAAAATAAGTTTAATATATAGTACAATCTTAAATATTAATGAAATAAAACTCTAATGGTTTAAAAACATTGTAAACATCTTTATTTTAAACAATCTTCAACTCTAAGTGAAGATTATATTATCAGAGGATTCCAATTCATGATAAAAACTTTGAAGAACATCTTATGAATAAATCAGATCTTTTCCATTAACCTTAATTTATGAAATTTCAACAATTACCACAAAACTATAGAAAGTTCAAGGGTAGTTAAATGAAAATATATCTATAACTATAAACTCCACTCACTTATCTATAAAAGATAAATGGTACTACTCTATCATAGAATTAGAAAACCATTATCTTAAGTAACGGAACAAACATTCTTAAAGAAAAACATTTCAGATATACAAGATACCAAAGTGTAAGTATCATATTTTCAAAACTATCTATATTTTAAAGTTAACTTTAGTCTCCAAGAATCTAAATATAATACCATACACCTTACTACATGTTTTATAGTTAACTTTGGTCTGAAGTAGTTAATCTATAAAGCAACTCAAGCCAAACCATTTGATCAAAATAAATAACATCAACCACCACTAATTAACCACAAAAGTTTGCTTAGACTTTGAAAGAGAAACCTTTTCTTCGAAGGTTATCCTTTTTGCCACTTTAAATAAGAAATCTTGTATAAGTAATCCTAACTAGTATGTCATAAGAATGTATATTTTACTCCTACAAATGTGATGTCTACAACCACTCCTAAATGCTAATAAAAGTACAACTATGAAACTTATTTAAAAGGACCACACATTCCAAACTAACCACTTTCAGAATCTAAACCCTAGAACAACGCTATTCTTAGGATCTGCGCTTAGAACGTGCATCACATTACTTATGCATACAATCATACTGCTTCTTTGAACATTAGTCCTTACCGGACCAATAATGCTGATTTCAGATTTTGGATCTTGTACTGACTCGAAGACCGTGAGTGCATAATCTTGCAATCACAAAAGGTAAGTTTACACTTGCTCATGTCCTTTGTTTATTTTCTGTATAGTATTTTACAAATCCAGTGTTGTTTTCACCTGCATTTGAAAAAGGGTCAGAAAACACTATTTTCAATAATAATGAAAACTATTGATTACTGGTCCAGGGTGATCAGCTAATCTATTAGATCTAACAGTTGGAATACCACTGTTCAGAACTATATCACCTAGGACTTAACAACCAATATCGCCAGTGATTCTTGCGCCGTATATTACGCATTGACCATGAGATTTGGAATGGGACGGAGAAGTCAGCTGTATCTTCTTCCTCTCGCATGAAGCCGGATGTGCAGGTCGTGGCTGTTATCCTTGTAGCGTGCATATTAATTGGTAATTCGTAGAGGATATGCAGCATATGGGTGGGAACCCTCATCGTCCCACGATAGTTCTGGCATCTAATGGTTTGTACAAACCATTGCCGTAATTCTTTATGTGGGCATGGTGTACACCAAGGAGGCATGCGGGTCGAAGGGCGTGATTGGCTTGGATCATCTAGGCCCCACATCATGGAATTGTGGACGGAATAAGCTGCCCTTGTGCAACAAAGAGTTGATCTCTCATGGGTAAAGTAACGCACCTGCAGAGTGTAAGAACAGAACTGTTACTCCTCCGGAAGGAGCTGCGAACGTGGCGAGAAAGGAACCCCATGAAGGTTCTGGTAAACCCGTGAAGGCCGACGGACATAGATTTTCAGAATAAAAGCCACCTTTGAAGAAATGATTTTGAAAAACTTGCATTGCCTACGACCTACGGTCTGTGGCTGTAGTTATAGTGCATCAAACACTCCTTTCTAGTGAATTTGCTGAGTACGCTCGTACTCAAAGTATCTTATTAACCCTTGCTAGATTCTGAAGCCACTAAGAATATGTCTACATCAAGTTATGCTCCCAGGAATCATCAAAAGCTAAAGCTTTTCAATGAAGACAAGGAAGACAACATATACCTCAACTCAAGTGAAGACGAAGTTATTGATTGGATAGAAATATAATCTCTAGCCAAAGAACCTATTTCTGTAGTGCGTTGCGATAGTAGCAATGCCAACCTTTTAGCCAAGATACTAGACGCAATATTATATTTGTCCTTGCTTTATTTATCTTTGATTCTTCTTAGTAAGAAGTTCTTTTTCTCTCTTTAACCTAGACTGTTCTCTGGATCTTATGTAAAGAGTGAGTTGTCACATCTAGCCATGTATTGGACCCGCTGTATTTCTGTTGTGCCATTCTGAGGGATGTAATACTAGTGAACGATGTTTCATTGGTGTTATGTCAACGACTATAGTATACTACATCATGCAGTGGTATGCTGGTTCACCGCAGTTGGTATCAGAGCATATGCTTTGACCTTAGGCTGGAAACCTAGTAAATGGGTAGAACCTGTAGAACACATCCTAGCAATAATAAAGAGTTCTCTAGTGATATGAGGGATATTCACTTGAGAATAATCCTGTTATGTTACTGGTGCGATAACTCTTTTATATGGTTGCAATTCCAAACATTACCCAAGAGTTTTAATTCTATGTGACTGATGATAATTTCTTATCCACAGTTCCACATGGCACCCGATATCCACCCCGGAATATTCAAGTGATGAACATGACGTTGGATGACTACGGAGGGGATTGGACAAACAATCTCCGACAACTTCTATGGAGTTTGGAATGTGAATCAAGACTTTTGGTCAAGATTTACACTTTCTATGATGGGCATGTATTAGCTAAATACCGTGTCATGATCATGTTACCCAAGAAGTTAGGACTTAAGGGAGAAATGCCAGCAGGAGAGGCAAGGTGCATGGCATATGCATATCAGATTGCCGTAGCAGCAGCCATAACCATGATCCGAGAGCATAAATCTAAAGCTCTAGAAGGTAGTACTCACACCATTATACCACATGAAACCTTGAACTCAGAGCATGAGTTAGACCACTCTACCTTAGTCCAAACAAAACCTACTCTAGCTGTAGAGTATATGGTCATTATCGGTCTTTGCTAAACACTTATCATAACACTCACCAAGTCTTAGTTCAGGAGCTGGATATGGTCATTGAGGATTTTACTGATCCTGATAATGCAATGGCTCGTAGGAAGAAGTTAGATAAAGAAGCTAGGCATCCCAAATACGTACCTTCAGGAGAGGTGTTTGAGGAAACTGAGTTCGATGACCCAAACTCAGAAAATTATGCCTATTACCAGAATGACTTCAAGCCACCTGAAGATTTATGGACCAAGTACAATTCCGAACAACAGTAATGGTATAAAGTTATTCCAAATAAACCCGAGCCTAACAAGTATGGATGGGACGTAGAATCTCAAGGTAAAACCATAGGGAATCCGATACCTTGTGATGCAGGTATTGAGGAGGAGATCAACTATAACCATAGAGAGCCTTATGGACCATGCGGGGGTGATACTAATCCAATCAACTTAGAAGAGTATCCCAATGGCTACTACACCAATTTGTATGACTGGATCCAAGAACAAGTTAAGGAACCAACTTACTATGAGGAAGCGTTGCCCAAAAATCCGAACTATTCAGTGGAATATTACGCCAACTCTAGTCATTTTTCAATGACTAATCTCAGTCTCGGTACTTCTAATCAAGATTACGCACCTCCTAGCTGGTCCTATGCTCCAGAAGGCAGTCGTAGGACTTCACGTCATCATGGACGGAACTCTAGGAAGCACTAGAGGAAGATGAAAGTAAGAAAGGAACAACATCCCAAGGGATGAGGGCTTGAATAATGTATATGGAGGGTAATGCGTATTATAGTTTGAAAGGTTTGCCGGAATAAGTGAGGATATATCCATAGGAACATGAAGTTCTTGTAAGATAGGGGTGTAAATAGGTATGGATCAAACCGTTGGAATATCTAGTACATTTGTAAATTATCTAAAAACTATGTATAATAGATGGTATCTGTTTGGTTGTTTATCGACTTTTGGATCTTATTGATTTTTCTTGATTGACTAGATATGTACATGAAGTTTAATTTGGTGTGCAAATGCATGATGTAACACCAAGTTATTACTTGATTTTATAGACCTAGATAGGAATGTGAATTCGTGTAAGGGAGCGGCGATTTCAAAAGAAGACTTACTGGAAGGAAGAAGCAAGATGTAAGGAGTGTTAACACCACTAGGAGAATAGATAAAGCATAAATTATTCCTAACCAGATCCAAGAAAGAAGTTTGGTATAGAAGATGTATGGAACCACAAGATATAATAAACTTAAGGTTCAATCAAAGTAGGTAATATTACTAAGAAGTAATGGAATAGTTGTACCAAGATCATGGAAGTATCATAAATAAGTACAAATAGTTAGCTTTGGAACCAAAATGGTATTCAAGATCTGACAATACCGAGTGAATGCGAGAAGTATGTGGGAAACCATAGGGTAATACACACACCCTAGGACGGTTCGCAGCTGGTAATAATCCACAACTTGTATTTGATCCATAGTTAGTAACTAATCCACAATTGGTATTTTGTCCACAGCTGGTATTTGGTTGAAATAGTTAACCAAATCTTATTAAAAGTTGCCTAAAGAGCATTAAATTTGGTCTAAGTTAAGTAAGACCTAAGAAAGTTTAACAGATTTAAAGATGATCGCTTTGCAAGGTCCAGTTTATTCAACAAGAATGCCCCAATAGTAAGTGCGACATTTATTGCTGAAAGAATTGCTCCGGAGATCCACAACTATGTGGATGCATCGTATAATCTTTCATTGGACCTTAAACTAGTAAAATATAAACTGAACAGGAACCAACATTCTAGTTTAAGAATCAATAGCTTCTATGTATGGAGTTTCAAAACTATTAGTAAAACTTAATGGGGAAGAGTAAACATTAGGAATGATAATTGAAGGAAATACTATAGGTAATAAAGAAAAGTTACTTAAAAATCTTAAGAAGGTACAAACTTGAGGGTGATAAAGGATACATTTAAACAATCAAATTTTAAAGGCAACAACTTTATAGTAATCCTTAAGAAGTAATATAGAACCCTAATTCAACAAGTGTCGAGAATGAAAAATTCCAAGGGGTATGGATAAATTTAGTTTAAATTCAATCTTGGAAGGAATACCAGTATCAGCCATATAATGACCAGAATAGTAAAATAGTCTGTTGATCATTAAAATGCGTATATAGAAACTTAAAAACTATTGGTAATGAGAACTTCCAAATTGTAATAGTAACGAAGTTGTTACTTCAAGAAAAAGAATTTAATGAGGATATTTAATCAGGTTATGGAATATTCCAATTACTTCCATTGAAGATCATCATGGAGTGGAGAGTATAGCAACCATTACAAACTTTAGAAATTCCTGAATGGAAATGGGAGGAAATAGGTACGGACTTCATCATAGGATTACCTATGACACCAAAAGGGAAAGACAAGATATCATTGATAAGATCATGGCATTCAGAAGTAGGAGAGGTGGTCTATTTGAAAGTAAGTCCACTAAAGGAGTAAAAAGATTTAGAGTTAAAGGGATTGAGTCGAAGATATATCAGACCATTCAAGATACTGAGTCAAAACAGAACTATAGCATATGCTTTAGAATTATCATCAAGATTGGCTTAGGTGCATAATGTTTTTCATGTGTCACAACTTCGCAAATGTTTGAAAGCTCCAGAGGATGCAATAACCCATCAAAAGTTAGAACTCCAAGCAGACCTAACTTATATCGGAAAGCCTGTAAGATTTGGGAAGAAAAAAATTGGAAAAGATTGAGGAATAGAGCAATTGAATATTGCAAGGTACAGTGGGAACATCACCCTGAGATAAAAGCCACATGGGAGAAGAAAGAGGATTTAAGAAAAGTTTATCTAGAACTATTCAAGTACATCTCCACAAACTTCGGGACGAAGTTTAATTTAAGGGGGGAAGTCTGTAACATCCAAGTATTTAGGAAACTAACGAAGGGTAGAATTAGGAATATGTATTGTTGCATGCATCTATTTGTGAAAATGTGGGAAATTTTTTCGCCAAATAAAAACTTAAGTGATCAATGTTTCTTTCTTACTTTAAGATTAGTTTAGACTTAAAGAAGGATTGTTAACTTTGATGTGATCTTAAAATTTTAATGGGTGTTTTGAAATGGGTTTGAATTTAAAAACTTAAATGTTTGAATAATCATTTAGATATAAGATTTGAATCTTAAATTAATTAAGAGAAAAGTATTAAAACTTAAATCTTATTTAAAAACAATATAGTATATGAAATTCATTTCATATACATAAACAAGATACAAAGAATGAACTTACTGAAGCTATTACAAACTTCAGAATCTACATTAGAGTAAAGAATAAGAATATCCTTTATTAATAAATAAATAAACTTTATTACAAATGAACCAAATGAAGATTACAAGAATTATAAAAGAAAAATTACAAAAGAATAAGAAAACTACATTTGTATATCCACTAACTATCCTATATCTAAAACTACACTAAATCTTCATCTTTATCTTTGTACCTGCAAAACAAAGATTAAATAGAAAATAAAACAAGATTAGTGTTAGTATATATTTCTCTCAGATATGTCAGTGAGGTGCACTTGACAATCTCATCATTGAGAAATGTTAAAAAGGGGCAAGTTTCACCAATATGAAAGATTTCATCTTTCATAAATTCAAGCTAGAATGCAAATGACAGCCAAAAGGGACCAATTCACAAGCCAAGGTAAAAGTAGATTGGTAATAGTAAGTTCAAATTTTCTGAACCTATCCATATGTGCATAGCAGACACACAAGTTGCACACACACAAGCATGCAATGGGTGTGCTGTCGACCTCACAAGCACAACCAATATCACAAAAGCACATCACAGCCGTGGAGGAGCACCTCAGTGCATCTCTCCACCACACACCAACACAGCCAGGGTAAACAACAACTAAACCAAGAACAACAACCAAACCCAACCACCCAGATCAACCCAAACATCACCAGAATGGTGACATAAGGAGGGGAATGGATCTAGTGGACAACAAGGTCAAGCCAGGAGCTAGGAGGAGCAGGCAAGCTCAAGAGAAAGCTCAGGAGCACAGAAACAACAGATCAAGATCTAGATCAAAATCAAGATCATCATTAATCCACTACATCCACATCAGAATCTGTGGTGAGACTTATAAAACCATCACATGATTTCATCACATTATCTGAAGAAAAGCATGTGTTGTTTTATGAGATAATCTCTCAATAAACACCCAAGAGGAGTGCATCTATCCTAGAGATTACAAGTATAAGGATAAGACATCAAGCTCAAACCACAAGCACTAAACCCTCAGACCAGCATCACTGGGTTCAGTGTTATTTTTTTGCAACATAGATCATTTTCATTTGATCTTATTAGGACAGGGCACATCTCTCAGAGAGAGAGAGTAGCACCTCTAATCCTATAAATTTCAAACAAATTATTTCCCAACTAACTAGGAATTAAATCCTAGAGCCTCAGACCAACATCATAGGCAGGCAAGATAAGAAAGCTTTCATATCATCTTATCAATTTTAATCACAAGCATAATCAAGCTAAGCCCAGAAATAAAAACCCAATCACTTGTGTGCCAGAATACAGTGGTAACACAAGGATAAGTTCTTAATGAGCTAAAACCAATCTTTACTTAGCTTCCACAGATAAAAAGGGACAACCACTACATATCATTTCCTGAAGCCAAGTGCCAGGAATAAACTTTAGATTCATTTATACATCCACAGAAATCATTGCAAGCAATGATTTGATTCAGTGAATATAATATTAGACAAGACAACAGTATAATTGCAGTAAGCAACTACTGCCAGTATAAGCAATCTGATAGTAGAGTAAACTCTTATATTAACAACATAATCCAATCATGGATTTCATTGATACAGTAGCATGGATCATGGTGGATTAACACTAGAATTAATCTGACAGGCTATTAGCAGCAACAAAGCTACTATTAATCATCAATCACAGCAAACTATCTTTTCCCATGATCAAATATGATCAACACTAGATTTAAAGCATCATAGATATGATCAACAAGGGATTATGAACCCTAATGAGAGCAAGAACTCTAATCCAGAGATGAAATTAACCAGCACATAGTCACTCGACATGAAAGCCACTAGATACACAGAGAGAATCATGACAGTAGCATGCACAAACACCCCAAAGATAACTTACCCGAGGTCCTCGCTGATGAATCGAAGAGGCGAGGCGGGCGAACCGCCATGCATAGGGATAACCCAGGGTCGCCGCAACTGCACCGCCACGGCGGCGGCCAAGACGAGACCAGCACACCACCGCAAGCGGGATCGTGACGGTGGCGACAACACCTTTTCCGAACCCTAGGGTTCAGGAATGGGGTGGACCTGGCCACGGGGAAGCCCCGGAGTCAAATCCAAGTGGATAGAATGAATAAGCGTCGTCGACAACCTCAACTCGCACCACAACGGTGGCCAGAACGGCCGGTGGCGACGGGAATCGACGGTGGCGGCATCGCCGACCACGGGGACGAGACAGAAGAGGAGGGGATAAGGTCGAGGGAGAGAAGCGAGGCAGAATGGGCTGTGTGGGCCAAAACCCTTCGGGGTTATCTTTTGACCCTACCCTATTGGGCCACCCTGGCCTAATAAGCCCAAGGGGCCAGCCCAAATTGCTTAATAAATCTTTTTGATCAATTGAAAAAGAACAAAATACCCCTGACCTCAATAAAATAATAGAAAATAAAATAAAAATCCAAAAATTATAAACAAAATATTTTTGGATTCACAATAATCCACTCTATTCAAATAAAATAAAATATAATTTTTTGAATACTTAAACTTTTATAAGAATTTTGTAATTTATTTATTCCTTGTGGAATTTTTCAAAATTATTGAAAGATGATAAAAATAAATAAAAAATCACTTTTATTATTTATTAATACTATAGTATTTATGAAAAATACTAAATAAATATTTAATAATAAAACTTTAATAATTCAAATTCCTATAATGATAAATGTTTATAAGATAAGTAAAATACCAAAAATCTTGGAAAATAAGAATTCTAATTAAAAATATAATCATGTATTATTATTTCACTTAATTAAATATTTAGTATTTATTAAGTAATTATAACGTAATAATAAAAAATCATAACTTATTATTTATTAATCACAAAAATAAATACACCAAAATAATCATAAAAATAATAAATATGATAAAAATCTCATATTATACTTTAAATTAAATAAAAATTCAAATATTTTAAGAACTCAAATTTAAATCTAGTCACTTCATTAATAATTCATAAAAGGATAAATAATATTTATTAATATCCTTAAAATGAGTAAAATAAGTTTAATATATAGTACAATCTTAAATATTAATGAAATAAAACTCTAATGGTTTAAAAACATTGTAAACATCTTTATATTAAACTATCTTCAACTCTAAGTGAAGATTATATTCTCAATGGATTCCAATTCATGATAAAAACTTTGAAGAATATCTGATGAATAAATTAGATCCTTTCCATTAACCTTAATTTATCAAATTTCAACAATTACCACAACACTATAGAAAGTTCAAGGGTAGTTAAATGAAAATATATCTATAACTATAAACTCCACTCACTTATCTATAAAAGATAAATGGTACTACTCTATCATAGAATTAAAAAAACATTATCTCAAGTAACAGAACAAACATTCTTAAAGAAAAACATTTCAGATATACAAGATACCAAAGTGTAAGTATCATATTTTCAAAACTATCTATATTTTAAAGTTAACTTTAGTCTCCAAGAATCTAAATATAATACCATACACCTTACTACATGTTTTATAGTTAACTTTGATCTGAAGTAGTTAATCTATAAAGCAACTCAAGCCAAACCATTTGATCAAAACAAATAACATCAACCACCACTAATTAACCACAAAAGTTTGTTTAGACTTTGAAGGAGAAACCTTTTCTTCGAAGGTTATCCTTTTTGCCACTTTAAATAAGAAATATTGTATAAGTAATCCTAACTAGTATGTCATAAGAATGTATATTTTACTCCTACAAATGTGATGTCTACAACCACTCCTAAATGCTAATAAAAGTACAACTATGAAACTTATTTGAAAGGACCACACATTCCAATCTAACCACTTTCAGAATCTAAACCCTAGAACAACGCTATTCTTAGGATCTGAGCTTAGAACGTGCATCACATTACTTATGCATACAAGCATACTGCTTCTTTGAACATTAGTCCTTACCGGACCAATAATGCTGATTTCAGATTTTGGATCTTATACTGACTCGAAGACCGTGAGTGCATAATCTTGCAATCACAAAAGGCAAGTTCACACTTGCTCATGTCCTTTGTTTATTTTCTGTAAAGTATTTTACAAATCCAGTGTTGTTTTCACCTGCATTTGAAAAAGGGTCAGAAAACACTATTTTCAATAATAATGAAAACTATTGATTACTGATCCAGGGTGATCAGCTAATCTATTAGATCTGACAGTTGGAATACCACTGTTCAGAACTATATCACCTAGGACTTAACAACCAATATCGCCAGTGATTCTTGCGCCGTATATTACGCATTGACCATGAGATTTGGAATGGGACGGAGAAGTCAGCTGTATCTTCTTCCTCTCGCATGAAGCCGGATGTGCAGGTCGTGGCTGTTATCCTTGTAGTGTGCATATTAATTGGTAATTCGTAGAGGATATGCAGCATATGGGAGGGAACCCTCATCGTCCCACGATAGTTCTGGCATCTAAAGGTTTGTACAAACCATTGCCGTAATTCTTTATGTGGGCATGGTGTACACCAAGGAGGCATGCGGGTCGAAGGGCGAAGATTGGCTTGGATCATCTTCGGCCCACATCATGGTATTGTGGACGGAATAAGCTGATTGTGCAACAAAGAGTTGATCTCTCATGGGTAAAACGCACCTCTGAGTGTAAGAATCGTAACTTGTTACTCCCTGTTCCGGGAAGGAGCTGCGAACGCGGCGGAAAAGGAACCCCATGAAGGTTCTGGTAAACCCGTGAAGGCTGACGGACATAGCTTTTCAGAATAAAAGCCACCTTTGAAGAAATGATTTTGAAAAACTTGCATTGCCTATGACCTACGGTCTGTGGCTATAGTTATAGTGCATCAAACACTCCTTTTCTAGTGATTTTGCTCAGTACGCTCGTACTCAAAGTATCTTATTAACCCTTGCTAGATTCTGAAGCCACTAAGAAGATGTCTACATCAAGTTATGCTCCCAGGAATCATCAAAAGCTAAAGCTTTTCAATGAAGACAAGGAAGACAACATATACCTCAACTCAAGTGAAGACAAAGTTATTGATTGGATAGAAATATAATCTCTAGCCAAAGAACCTATTTCTGTAGTGCGTTGCGATAGTAGCAATGCCAACCTTTTAGCGAAGATACTAGACGCAATAGTATATTTTGTCCTTGCGTTATTTATCTTTGATTCTTCTTAGTAAGAAGTTCTTTTTCTCTCTTTAACCTAGACTGTTCTCTGGATCTCATGTAAAGAGTGAGTTGTAACATCTAGCCATGTATTGGACCTGCTGTGTTTCTGTTGTGCCATTCTGAGGGATGTAATACTAGTGAACGGTGTTTTATTGGTGTTATGTCAACTACTATAGTATACTACATCATGCAGTGGTATGCTGGGTCATCGCACCTACTTACCCATGAAATTATCATTTCAAATTACATGTGAAATGTTTGATTGAAACAATATGTAATGGTCATAATATTTATGCAAGATGGTACAGTTCATGTCACCTTTTACGACGACGTCAAGGTCCATAGCATGGCACCGCCGTCTAGGGTGCCATTCAGTTTGGCTTTGGAGTCTCCTGCTTGGTGCCATCAGGATAGACATAGTGAAATACAGGCACATGAAAAGTTTCTAAGTCTCTTTCGTTGCCGTTTACAAAGCTTTCATGGTCCATTACATGGCGCCGACATAGGTGACGCCAGCAAGTTTGGTGCCTAGACCCCTGCTTGGCATCGTGGGGGACATACGCGGTGCAAAGAGTCATGTAGGAAATTTTCTAAGTCATTCCTTGGCGCCACCGAACAAAGCAGCCACACTATGAATGATGGCACCACCTGGAAAAGCGCTATACATTCATGGCGCCATCCGCCATGGCATCATGCTTAAGAGTTTGGCACTTTTTCATATGGTGCCATAGAAAAAAACAGTAAACTAAACAGATACACAACAACAATTCAAAAACAAAGATCTACATTAGCAGTTTCACACACATAGATCAATACATCAGTTCATCTCAAGTTGAATCCACTATTTGCACTTTCAACATATCAACGTTGAATCTTCTGTACTCTCTTCATTTTGATGTTTTGAAGTTAACCATGAGTTCTTACACAATATTGTTCTCCGGTACATGCTTTCAATAGGCTCAACTCTCACTTGACCATTCTTTGGATTTCACCTTGAATATCACCTTGGTCATCACATATTTTTTTCTTGATCATTTCAAATATGTCTATTCGAATCAATACCTTGAGTCCAACACATGGCCTTAAAGCATTGCCTCAAACCTTAGAACTATAGCTCATTGTAAACATTAGTCTATAAAAATTGTCATTAATTACCACATGGAGGCTCCATACTCTTTCAAAGCAAAACACTCAACATATTCTATGAAACTCTTCTAGAATATTCGAGTAGTGCTACAATTACCAAGTGCAGAAAAGCTCCAACATCGCGATTATTTCTGAACCGTCTGATTATGGATCCAAGACACACACACTATCATGTATATAAGAAAATATCTTGTAAACTGAAGTGCATCTAACTTGCACATATATTACTGAACCTTCTTTTGAGATATTTAAGGGTACTAAGTTAGATATTCCGACATACATTCATACATTTATTTATACTTCTCTATAGAAAAATCATATGTATACAAATTATTACATATGGATGAAAGGATTTACCTTGGTTAGGCAGGGGTAAATTTTTTAGTAAACTAACATATATACAACATCCACACACATTTTCCTCACTTCTTAAATGTTTCCATTAGCAATTTTATCTCTTATGGCTAACTAAGTGTGAACGTGAAACTGCTTTGAATTTAATTTTTAATGAAATATCAAGACATTAGATCCTTATTAGGATGACTAAGTCATTTAAAACAATGGTTTTATGGCTCACAAAGTGTGTACATCAGCGTGACACTCTCCGAAATCTATCACTAAACTAATGAGAAATAATTGAATGATCAATCGGTAATGAAGCATTGTATGTAAAAGTAAAATTAGTGGAATAAATTGTTTTTAAAATCCATTATATTGAATTATTTTGTACAAATAGTTAGTATGTTGTATACTGGCCGGTCTGTAATCACCCATTTGAATTATTTAGTGTCATTTGGAGTCATATTTTCATTTCCGCTGAATATGCGAATGCCCATGCATTTTGAATGGAGTCTTCCAAACCAATCTGGTAATTTAAATACATGCTTTGGAAAACACTACGGTTGGCTTGACATTTGCACGTAAATATTTTTGAATACTGACAAAATCGGTTTTGCAGATGAAATCTGTTTGGTCCCTAGAGCAGTAGAAAAAAGTTTAGTCCTCACTAGATTAAACTCCCAAGTATTTTCAAGCTGGTCACCATGGTACCTTAAAAAATTAAACAATGATTGTTTGTCATTGATGACCTATATATATCTTAAATAGTGCTGCTTCAGAATCATGAATTGTTCAGCTGTATTAATAAAACCTATAGCTGTGAAAATTATATCTATGATACCTACAAAATTAACATAACGATAATCATGCACATTTTTATTGCCCTCTCATTACTTCTAATAGAATCCATTCTAACATCATTGGTGAATGACTACCTCGAGTATCTACCTAGATTGATCCTACATGCTTGATCAATGACATGACCAATTGGCTACAAAGTATTCATGTGTAGTGTTGGTAAGATCAAGACACAAACCTCTATTACATAGAAGAATACAATTTAGATGATTGTTCATCAGTGATGATCAAAATATAGTATATATTAAATAGTGTTACTTTAGAATCATAGATTTTTTAGGTGTATTAATTATAAAAATATATCTATTCAAAGTAACACAATGAGAATCATGGATATTTAATATTTTTTTATCTCATCACTTCTAATAGGACTCATTCTAACATCATTGGTGAATGTCTCCCTTGAGTACCCACCTAGATTGATCCTACATGTTTGATAAATGACATGTCAGATTGGCTATAAATTATTCATGTTTACTGCTGGTAAGATCAAGACACAAACCTAAATTACATAGAAGAACAAAAGTCAGACAAAGAAATTTAATGACCCAAAAATCTTTGGCTATTGATGCTAGAGAACATCGAAACTAAAAATAGATTAGAACTGTTATGTTTTTGAGCATTGAAAGGATATTAATATACACACAACTAACAGAAAACTTGTCAATGAGTAACTTAAAACCTCAAACTTTGGTGGACCATTATATTTATGCACAATGATTTTTTTGTGACCAAACGAAAACCGATTCTAAAAATTCAACTATTATTGTGTAACTTAAGTCAAAAGAAAACAATTTTCTTGATTGGTCACCAGAACAACACTATTAGTTAATAAATTTGTTGATTCTTCATAAACCTTCAAATAATATTTTTGTTTTGCTCAACATGTCTAATCATATCAAATAACTAGGTGTTTATGGTGACATAAAATTCTAGAGGTTACTTGAGCTATTTTTTATAGCATATGGCCAGCAATCAAACTCTCGTTCTCTCCAACAACAACATTGTGATCTTTCCTCCCACTGATCACGTGTCACATGGATGACTTGGCCGATGCAACATCAGCCTATATTTCTATTGGTTGTTTGTCGATGGCGTCTTATATACTGATCACATCGAGCCTCACATGTTCATGGTCCCGCCCGAAGGCAAATTTCACATAATCGACATCCTCAAGCTAGTCAAGGAGAGCGACGATGAACTTTCATGGACCGACTCTCACATTGCCTTCATCAAGTCATGAGCATGGATGCCAAGGAACACAACACATGATGCAATGGTGCAAAAATTCGACAGAGGCAATGCAAGAGGGTAGCAAAAGAATATCTATGGAAACTCTCATTTGATCAATTTGACAATGATATATATTTCTATTGACACTATACCAATGAGAAATAAATGTTTCTAACAATATTTTTACTCTCTTCTTAGACACCCTATTCATCCAAATATATAGGTGCTCACACACTTCTTGAGCAATGAGTTATGTGTAGGGGTTCGGTGCAGAAGATCAAAATTTTATGCTAAGCGAAAGAAACCCCTGCCCAAGATCTATATACTAGTAATGTAGTAATGGAGAAGATATCGGTAACGCACCCTTGAAGACCATGAGAGCATTACGCTCATGCAGAAGTGTGGATGATGTAGTCGTACCCGTCCGACCTCAAGGTCGCGAAGCTCCTCGCAAGTCACCCCTTGTCCTGGTCCTTGTAAGATGGCCCGGAAGCTTCAATAGCCTCACCGAGTTTCGATAGGCATATGGTGCAAGACGACTAGTACTAGCCTCCAATACCGTCGAGGTTGCGGAAGCAGACCTCCTGGATGGAATTACGGCAGCGCAACGGCGTGGCGCAGAAGAGAACGCCTTGCCTACACAGTCCTTACTTGGGACCGCACAATAGCAGAGGCAACTTTAGAGAGAGGGGAGTATTCCAACCAAAGGGAATATTTCAATTTATTATGTGTTTAATCCCACCCATAGCCACCTCCTTATATAGGCTAAGGGAAGGGTGCCCTCCCTCTTAGGTGCCCCATGTGGGTCTAAAGACTAAAGGTAAAGGAAAAACAACCAGAATTTCGTCCAGCCGGATGGGCTGAATCTCCACAACCCAAAACAGCAGCAGACAACACAACAACCAAAAGGGGCCAGCCAGGTGAGCCGCTGCGTGCACACCACGGCCCAACGCCCAAACTCTCGTGCGACAGCCAGTCGGTGGCCTAGGTGGGCTGGCCACCCCGTGGCGGCGACCTAGTGAGCGTTGCCCGGGTGGGCTTCCGTGCAACCACGGGCCCGCCAAGCCAGCACCCGGGTGGGCTGCCAGCCCGGCCGGCGCCCCGCGCTGCACAGCTCCCCCTCAAGCCCACATGGGGTGAGCGGCCTGCTGCGGCAACCGGCGGCTGCGGCCTGCCCCTGTGCGATGGCTTTTATTTGTCGCACATGGGTTTGGTCAAACCAGCCCATGTGTTGTTTTTCTGTATTTCTGCCTGCAGTTTTTTCTCCTAGATCAACTCACTCTGGGGATTTGACCTAATAAGAAAATTGCTTTGTAAATCTTAATTTAAATACTATTTAGAATATATTAATTCATAATTAACATATAATAAACATATATTTAAATTCTCATTTATCTAAAACTCCTTTCAGTCATTTTCCTTATTCCTTTCTCTCTCAGAACAACTTCAGATCTTCCCAGAACACTTCTGGTTTCTCTCTCTTTCTGTCTCTTTCAGGATTCACTTTTATAGGAAGATCTCCATGCGTCGTAAAGCCCTTAAGCGTGTGTACCTACGGTTCGGGAATGTCATAGACATAATCTCTATTAATGAGCACAGAGGTAGCCGGGATGCACACGTTACCCCCTTGACACTCACTATTCTCCATCATTTTGAACCTGAATCATTATGTGTTATGTTCCTTTTGTCTCTGCGATACTCACATTGTCCGAGATTTGATCATCGACATCTCCATGTAGGGTTCGATCTCGTTACCGACAATACTATTTTAAACTCGTACGAATAAGTGATATCCCGTGATCTAATCACATGTTGTGCAACATATTTGATATAACTTATCTGAGTGGGCCCAGAGTATCTTCCATCACACGGATGCACAAATCCTGTTTTTGACATATACGCCTCAACCTGTTCTTCCGGATACCCAACAACACCCTTATGATCACCATTTCACTGAGTGACGTTAAGTGCCATCAAAGTACCCTCAGGTGACATTGATTAAATAAGGACTCACAGTCTGAGGAACAATCACTATGTTTTTGACAATTACAACTTTGAACTTTGTGATACGATCGTGTTGCAACAATCATCTGCGGAATAATGTCCACTATATTATTCTCCAATGAGATCGCTCCATTGTCAATTAGGTGCCGAAGAACCTTCATGTTCAGGAAACCTTTGACCATCCGTTGGACAATGAACTAGTTGAATATAGACTACTAGGGACTTGAGTTTGTTTATATATCACACCTATATCAATGTTTCCTTATTGATATAGTTGTAGCATGACATAAAACTATTATGAACTAATGTAATGTGTATAATAAACTTTATTATTTGCCTCTAGGGCACATTTTCTTCATTATATTGTAGGCTTGTCAAAATGGGACTATCATACACTAGTATCGTGCATACTATACTAGTTTATGACATGATACTACCCTATAACACATAGTATGATGTAGTGGTAAAATCGTAGTCACATCATGTTTAATTATTTTTAAATATCATTGCAAATTTATGTATATGATTATTTTCCATTAAATTTTCTAATTCTATGTGCTACAATATAGTGTTATATTATAATACCTTTATCATGAGTCACTTTATTAATTGTTAGGACACATCTTATTTTTATCAACATGGCATGATGATACTATATTACCATACTCCCACTATATATGGTGATCTATGACTTATAGCAGCGAATGTTAGTGGGGGCGACAGCATAATAGTTCACATTCCAATCTTGCAAGGTGAAAATCCAAGGTCTGGCCTTAATTGGTTATGTCTGGCAATGGCCTTGTTGAAGTCATTATTTTGTGAGCGAGGACTTTTTTTAGGATGAAATCTTATGATCTTTGATCAGGCGACGACGACACTTGTGCTTTGTTTTCTTCTTAAAGGCGCCGTTATTGGAGAGGTTGGACTTCTGGTGTTATTTTGGTGATGTTAGTGTTGCTGCTACAAGGGATTGGACACTGTAGCGGGACTTTTCCTTTTTTGTAATTCTTATTTATTTTTCTGGGCTGTGTGCATCCGTAAGGATGCTAGGCCAATACGTTGTTGCAGAGAGTGAGTGTAATTGATATCTTCGCGATATTAATATATATTTTTTGTCAAAAAAATCATACTCCCACTATGAAATATACATAATCCAATTCCTATTCGAAAATTTCATAATAATAGTATTTTGTGTCACAATATATATTTACCTGTCAAATTAGGAACCTAGAAGTATGTTGGAATCTTGTGTAATTCGATGGAGGGAGTAAGTGGATAGTAAGACTTACATATGTTTATTTTGCAAAAATTTCACCGATATATTAGTAATCATCAGCATCGATACAAAGATCTTAAAAGTAATAAACATTACAAGTAGATTGTTGGATCAGTTAGCGGCGAGTACAAAAACTAGCGCGAACCGAAGACGCGCCGCCGTTCTTGCCTCTACATCACCGGAGCCAAAGCTTGCCGTAGTAGAAATTTTTGTAGTAGACAGATGTGAAGTCTTTGTGCTAAGACCTAAAAATACCATCGCACTAGAGCAGCCACTATCGCTAAAGATGATAACTTAGGTCAGAGAAGACTGGTCTTAAACAACACTAACGAATACGAAAACTAGCACAACCTCGGGAGATCTGCTGGGCACGGCTCCACATGCTCTCTGCCGACGCTAGACGCACTACTAAAGCGACGATAGGATAGGGAGGACCTTATTTTGACTTGAGGATGTAGGACATTGTCTCACCATTTCGAAGAAGACACTAAAAAACGGCGTAAACAGAAAACGAGAATCCTCCCGCCAGTAAAGAGTCGTGGTTCTCCATGCCTTCAAGACCCTAAGACATATCTATAACCGTTCATTTTGGCAAGGAGAACTAAAACCATATATACATGGTCTATCTCATACATGTCTTCTTTTCCAATAATCCTTAATCAGATGAATGACAAATTCGTGAGCATTGTGAGAAGAGGAATGTGTCTCGATTTCTCTCATGTATTTAAACGAAACGTGCAGGTCGCGGCACATCTTAGTGGGGAGCTTATCTTCGAGAACAAATTTTTACCCACTAAGGCCCCGTTTTGCAGGCCGGTTTTGATAGGGTTTCTGGTGTGTTCCTCCCGACCCACCCTTAGATCCTCGACATGCACAACTATCCTGTTTTGTAGCATGGGTTTGGACCAGTTCACCCCAAATATCCCCACGAAAACACTCTGATCCCTGAGTAAATTGAAAAGCGAGGTGACCCTCGTGTTTTGGTCGGTCTCGCCTGGACGCGGCTCCAGCAGCGCAGCTAGCCTCGCAGCCTCATAGCTGTCGATGCGTTCGTCCCATCCGGCCGCTGCGCCGCCACCCAGGCCACTCCATCCCAACAAGGCAGCGATGAGTCCCTGGTTCTACTATGTTTTTCTGATTCCGAGAGAGGGTTGTAGGGATTATGATTGAAGTGGTTTTAAGGGGATTGGGTGAGGGGATAATCCCCACTAATCCTCCCATAAACGCTAGTACAAAACAAGGCCTAATGCATGCATATCCTAGCTCGACCATTAGATAGTTGACAGTTAATAGACTGACGCAGGGTGCGATTGGTAGCCTCCAACTCTTTTCGAGCTCCTCGAACATGGCCCTTGGGGGATGCCCTGATAAAAACGCGACTTGGGCCATATTTTTAAATTTTTTTGGTTCCCCGCAGTCTCCTATCTAGCATTAGGAGGGGACAACACATGCGGTGTTTGGTTTGACATAATTTGCTCAAACTCAAGATTTTGATAAAACTTTGAAGATATTTCGGGATTTCTTTGAACCTTCACGGGGCAGTATCTTGACCGGCATTTCTAGAAACAAGTTAGACCTGTGTACACGATAATTTTTTTACGAAGAAACAAAAATCCTGATTGAGGACAAGAGAAAAGTGTCTCGATTTCTCTCCTATCTTCGATCTAAACGGGCAGATGGCACGCCTGAACTGAAAGCTTATCCTGTCAGAACAAATTCCCTACTCCACTAAGGGCTAATCCTAGTACATCATGCATCGATCGGGTCACAGCACCGCATATCACAAGCGCTCACGCACCCTCGCATATAACAAAAGCCGTTCGCTGCAAATCTGCGATCCAACCCGATCGAGCATGGCGCGCTACTACTCGTCGGAGGCGGACTACTGCGCGGAGGAGGTGGCCAGGCCCTACGACAGCCACTGCCACGGCGAGGGCGGCGAACGCTACGTCGTCACGAAGGAGGAGTACGAGGAGATCGACGAGGTGGAGCGCGCCCGCAGGGGCGGCCACCACGGCCACGGCCAGCTCGGCCACAGCGACATCCGCCGCGGTCAGCTCGGCTACGGCCGCAGCTACTCCCACGGTGCCAGTGGCCACCTTGGCCACAGCGGCAGCCACCGCGGGCACTTTGGCCATGGCGGCAGCGTCCATGGGCACCGTGAGCAGCACCACCACGGCCATGACTATGGTGGGAGCCACTGTGACCCGTGCGAGAGCAAGTACGACTCGTGCGCCGGCCAGTACTACGGCTGAGCGCGTGCGTACGTACGAGACGAGACGAGAACGTCACGGTGCATGAGGGCTGTCGGGCCGACTGCCTGCTAGATATATGTATGTGCGTATGAGACTCTGTGTGTGCATGGTCACATGCATCATGCATGCATGATATGTGTATGCACGCAGCTCATGTATTACTACCATGTACTACGAGAATAAGACCGTGACCTGAATAAGACCTGCTTAACGTAATACCATATGATTGCACGTTCTACTATGAGAGTTTCTAATGACAGTCGATTGTGACTTAAGCTAAGTCATAGTCGACTGACCTCAGCAGCTTCAAATACAATTAGCGATCAAACTACCTTCAATCCATGCTGACAACAAGTGTCTTGTCTGAAACGCTACCCGAAGAAGAACGAGGTGCTTCACCTCTCTATCTCGTCTCCCCTTCCCCTTGAGAGTCGCCCGCCTCTCAAGGATAGCTCGACATCGCCCGGATCTGCTGGTGGACGGGGATTTCTTGCCACCCTGGTGGCCTGGCGCGGCACGGGGTGGTCGCTGATGGCGCACCTGCTTCGACTTCGAAGGTCAAAGGGAGTAGGTTCTGCTCTGGAGGCGAGTCCCCACAGTAAGCGCTCTGCTTGGTGCCATATCCTTCTCTGGAGTAGATGTGCCGCTACTCATTCCCCGACCGACCGTGGTGGCGAGGGTTGGAAAGGTGTTGGCAGTGCTTGCTCTGCAGGTTAGCGATGGTGGAGAATAACTTCTTCGTTGGCTGCTCCCTATGATGTTCATCCGTAGTGGCCTATTGATGGCTGTTATCGCCATATTTTGGCCAAAGGAGGAGATGGGCCGTGATCAAGATGGGCTTGGAAGATACGTATATGCAACGTGTTGTTGAATCGGCCTTGTACGTGGATTTGGGCTAAATTGCCCGTGTATCTGTATATTGTAGTAGGTTCCGTTTCGGTTTAGGTAAGAGATAGAGTTGTAGAGTTATTCCAAAGATAGAAAGTCTCCGGACTATAAATATGTACCTAAGGTTATCGAGAAAAGGAGGACAATCACGTTCACAACAAACACAATCTCGGCGCATCGCCACCCCTTGTTTCTAGGGTTTCTTTCGGGTAAGTGTCATGCTGCCTAGATCGCATCTTGCGATCTAGGCAGTATTTGCTTATGCGTTATTTGGTGTTACTCGTACTGAAGCCTTGTTGATGGCGAGTAATACTATTATCATAGATTTGTTGAGGCTAGCATCGGTACTTTTCGCTATGATTGTTTAAGTTATGCTACCTCTAGTTACCTCGCTACCTTTGCACCTTTTCCCGGGTGTAAGGGTAGCATCTTGCTTGATCTTTATTCAGTTGTTTCGATCTGTTATAGTTATGCCTTGTTCTCCAAGGTTTAGTTTGATATCCACGCAGTCAGGCCTTGCAAACGGGTTGAACGATCCAGTAGTACGTAAGGATATGGTTCGCTAGCTCAAGAGGAGTTGTTCCGGTAATTGACTTTACGTCGGTTGCTAGGCCTCCTCTAGGGTTAGTTTTCTATCATCTTTTGTATCTACCAGGCTCAATTACGTGTAGGACGTTCCAATTACGTGGTGAGAACGTTAAACTGGCGTAGATCGATTTAACTTGTAATGATGAAGCAAAACCCCATGTTATCGTAGATCTAATGCAGAACCATGGGATAATCGGCTCCAGGAGCCGATTCACAGGGAAACCTGGGAGCCGGTCACGGCTCGAATTTTACGTATACTTGTTTACCATGCAGGCAACTGATCGAAGCAATCCATCACCTTCCTGACCAGGTATAGGTCAGGTGGAACGCATTGAACCAAGCCGGACGTGTGTGCGGAGTTTTGCGGGCGTTGCCCGAGGGACCAGGCCCACCAGCAGCCTGGAGCCTCCGGCTCTTCGTGTTGCTCGTCGCTGCTCGCCGGTGAGTTTTTGAGCAACACATTCGCACGCCGGTGGGACCTTCAACATCTCGCATCAACATCCGACGCCGAGATGGGGGGACCGATCACGTCTGACGAGCTGCCCGAGGAGCACAAAGCGTATGATGACATCAAAGCTCTCTTGAAGCCGATCTCATCGGCTCTTTTGAGAGGACCCGTAAGCATGGCATCCGATGGAAAGGTTTCTCACCAAGGTGCTCTTGATGAGGTGGATCTCATTCCTTCCGAGGAGCGCACGAGCTCTGCGACAGAAGTCAACTACATGGTGGCTCATTCTCTTCACCGCCATTCGAGAGCTCGGTGAACGCTTTGAGCGGATCGCGGTTCATAGTTCGAGATCATGAAACATCAGTACTCTCCGTGGGGCCTACTCACGGGACTCACTAGGGAGAAAGACCGCTCCGAACCAGGCCACCATCGCCATTCACACTTGCAGCTCGGAGCCGCCAGGCATCGGCGTCGTCGTCTACAAGGTCGGAGGCGACCCAGCGATTGCCGCCTCTGTTTGAGCCACCTAAAGAAATCCCACATGGATATGTGTGCACCTACGTCGGATCGCAACAACGACACGCACCAACCAGATTGCAACCGCAGGGATTTCTCGGCAGAGTTCTGGGCGGGGCTTGAGGAGCGGCGTTTCGAGCAGCGATGTATGGGATGGACGACAAACAGGCGTGGCTAGCCAAGTATGCCATCGAACGAGTCATGAGAGTCTAGCCCCGCAGCTCAAACGGTGGAGCAAATCCGTACCATCTTGAGAGACCGGTTAAACCGCGTCAAGAGAAGGACAATCGGCTATTCTAAGCCGTACTTAACGAAGTTTGATTCGTTCGCCACCCAAGTATCGACTCCACGAGTTCTCAAGGTTTAGCGGATCGAAGGGTCGAGCTCGATCGAGCACGTGAGCCGATACCGCACGCTTAGGCATGATTTCAGCCGGATCGATTCGCGTAAGGTTCTTTCGCAATCTCGGGACCAGCTTTTGGGTGGTACACCTCGGCCACCGATTCGATCCAGACTGGAAGCAACTGGAAGAGCGTTCCACATTCAATTATCATTCGAGGCTACCGAGGCTGGCATTGCGGACTGCACAAAGTGCAAAAGCGAGAAATCAGAGCCAAGTACATCCGGTAACCGGGATCGTCAAGAACCGATGTTACTCAGCTCGTTTAATCGAAAAAAAGCGGTGAGCTGGCGGTGTTGGGTCTCTCGGCTGTCAAGGATCTAGCTTTCAAGTAGAGTACAACTCATTGGCGCACATGGCCCGGTTGACGACGGTATGAACAGCGCCACCTGAGTTGTACCAAGACAAGTTCAAACGTCCGATAGGCCTGGTCGATCTGAAGAAGAAGATCCTACACAAGACCGGAGGTGGGTGGCTGAATGGGCTCGGGGCGATCCTGTATCCGCAAATGGGTGAAGCAGCGAGGGCCTGCAAAAGGGTTCGACTTTGATGTGAGCAAAGCTGAGCAGATATTCGATCTTCTGAAAGAAAAGCAGCCGGGTTACCCAAGGCCACAAAATCCCTACGGCTCAGAAATGAACGGAGACCATACTGCAAGTGGCATCACTGCTCACCCACACCACCAATGATTGCAAAGAGCTACGCCCAGATCCAAACAGCAATAGAACAAGGCCGTTCGATCCTTGGGCAGTTCGCCATGAAAGTGGACACAAACCCATTTCCAGGCCAACATGGTAGAACACACCACTCATGAAGGCCACCGGATTTCTCGTTCGATGTTAATATGGCAGGATCTGTGTACCACCATGGCACACACAAGGAGGACACGGGGCCAGTTTCAGTGTTCAAGCGTCTAGGGCCTCTCCCACCTCAGATCCGACACAGGGAGTCCGCTCGAGCAAAAGATCTCGAGGAGCCAATGGATGACAGGGAAGAAGACAGATATCACCGTCCAAGGTGGTGTCCCGATGGGCTCAGACACACCCAAAAGCGTAGAGTTCAACGACTGCGTAACTTGGAGGAAGCCGAAGCACAGTACCTCCACGCTTTAAGGAAAGCACGGCCCGATCTGGCCGTTAAAATTCGGCAGACCTTGGAAACGGAAGATCGCCCGAAAAGGAAAGAGTGGAGCCCCAAACCGGTAAAAGCCGATTCAAAGACATCGGCTGGCACAAACATGGTGTTCGTGCTTCCGTCAGATTCTGCGCTCCAAGAACCAACGAGCTACCAGTGGCACAGTTTGACTGTGGCCCACGGCCGGTTATCTTTGAAAAGCCACGTGAGAAGGGCTACAAACATCTGAAAGCACTGTACCTACGAGGTTACATCAATGGGCATCCTGTCAGCAAGATGTTGGTGGACACCGGAGCGGCAGTCAATATAATGCCATACTCCATGCTACGGCGTTTGGGACGCTCCACTGCAGATCTGATCAAAACCAACGTCACGTTAAGCGACTTCAACGGCCAAACTTCAGAAACGCAAGGCGTCGAACGTGGATCGGACGTGGGCAGAAAAACCATCCCCACGTCATTCTTCGTCAGACAGAAAAGCACCTACGCTGTCTTGCTAGGGAGAGATTGGATTCATGCTCGCCGCATTCCATCCACGATGCACCAGTGTCTAATACAAATGGGATGGAGATGAGGTGGAGGTCATTCATGCAGATGATTCTATAGAGATCTCCATAGCTGGCATGAACATCGGGAAGGTAAGACCAAGAGCCGATCTCGAATCAGTCTAGGACGGCCGTGAGAGCATTGAAGCTACAAAAACGGGTGAGGCTGGTCTTATCCATGGGTCGACAGAGTAGCAAAGTCCACGATCAGAGGTGGTACGGCCGATCCTGCGATCGCCACAAAAATAAAAAGCAACAATCTTACGACAAGCGGATCATGTAGTCGTAGGTGGAGATTCCCGCCATTGTAAAACAATAAGGTGTAAACCATCCTTGACTAATGCATCAAAAGGGGCGATTCAGTAATCGCCCAAATTGTTTTTGTTATCCTCACCCATCGCTGCCTGTTTAGCATTGATTTGACAGTGACGGAAAGCTAGGGTATGGGTTTACGTCCGATGAGCTAGAGGAGATCGACATCGGTCCCGGGATAAGCCACACCAACATTTATCGCAAAAGTTAGATCCGAGTGCGGGGTCCGATGATAGCTGTTGAAAAAATATCCGCATCGCTGCTTTGGACTATACAGAGATGCTCAGGTTAGACAGAGCATCATTGAGCATCGACTCGCTAAAAAGGATTTCGCCATTCCAGCGGCAGCACGGATGAAGGCCGAAATTCGGAAGAAGTCAAGAAGGAGGTCGAGAAAATGTTGATGACCAAGTTAATCGTGCCATGCGGTATGCCGAGTGGATTTCTAGTATCGCACTGTAGAGAAAAGGATGGCGGTTGGCGTGTTGCCATAGATTTTCGGATCTCAACAGAGCTACTCAAAGGATGAGTATCCGATGTCGGTAGCAGACGTTAATCAACGCAACGGCTGGTCATAAGATCTTGAGCTTCATGGATGGCAATGCTTACAACCAAATTTTTATGGCGCCGTAAGACATACACAAGACTGCGTTCGAGTCCTGTGTTCGTGGGGTTGTTTGAATATGTAGTCATGACATTTGGACCAAGAATGCCGGCGCCACGTAAAGAGCCATGAATTACATTTTCCATGATCCGATCGGCAAGCTGGTGGAAATTTACATCGATGACGTGGTGGTCAAGTCTGCTTCAAGACAAGGACACTTGGACGATGCGCAGCGTCTGGACCGAACAAGAAAATTCGCTACGGATGAATCCAAAGAAGTGTGCCTTGGCGACGGCGGCCGTTCTTGGGTTTCTTGGTCCATGAACGCGAATTGAGATCCTGAAAAGTCGAGGCAAGTCACGAACAATGAAGCCACCTACCACGAAGAAAGAACTGCAGCTCTCATCGGCAAGATCAATTTCGTCGGAAGATTCATCTCAATCTGGGGAAGAATAGAGCCGTTCATGGACCGGTGAAAATTAAATCGACGAGGAATTCGGCGGGCGAGAACAACGAGCCTTCGACGAGATCAAAGAATATCCGACGGCCCCGGTGTTGGTTCCGCCACCGGATAGACTATTCTACATTTACTTGTCGAGAGTCGACACGCCCATCGCCTCGGTGGTGGTGCAAGTTTATGATGGCTGGAGCGAGTTGTATTTTACATCGCCAGAAGGATGCCGGATGCGAAACAAGGTATCCCGAGATCGACAAGTTGTGCCTCGCTTTTTCACCTGCACCAAGATGCGCCACATCTTGCTATCGGAGATTGTCATCATATGCAAATCGATGTCATAAAGCATCATGCCGGCTCCTATGTTGAAAGGCCGACTCGGCAAATGGATGTTTGCGTTATCGAATTTGACATCCGTATCAACTCAAAAGCGGTTAAGGGTCGCATTGGCCGACCTTATCGCTGAAAGGATCAACACTAATATAGCAGACCTTTATCTGACGTGGGCTATGTTTTTCGATGGATCGGTTTGTGACGATGGGTGCGGCATCGGCATGCTACTCGTGTCGCCCGGGGCAACATTTTCCTTCTCCATCAGGTTATTCGCCTCGCACCAACAACGCCGAGTATGAGGCGATACGCAATGGAGTTGCTCATCGAAGAGCAGAAGCGTGGGAAATTTTGGAGACTCCAAGTTGGTGATTTCTCAACTCACGGAGGAATACAAGTGTGAGAGCGAGTCGCTCTTCCCATTATGGCTGCAATGCCGCGAGCCGATGGCAGTTCGGTACATCAACTTCACCGATCCCGCAGAATACCGAGGCGAATGATCTTGCACAAATGGCTTCAGGCTACAAGGACGTAGCAGAGGGAGCCGATGTATAGGTACAGTTCCTGGAGGCAGACGACTAGAGAGCCGATATCTTCAATTACTTGAAGGATTCGGCTCGGGGGGCACCTAAACGGATAAGGTACAAGGCCATGAAGTATGTGCTTATCGGGGACGACATGTTTCTACAGACTGGAGGGTTATTGCTCAAATGTCCGGGGGGCCGAGGCCAATCGGCTCCTACACGAGGTACACGGGCGCCTGTGGAACTCACCAATCGGCTCACAAGATGAAATGGTTGATCAGGCGATCAGGGTTTTATTGGCCCACCATGCTTGAGGACTGCTTCAAGTACTACAAAGGGTGTCAAGCATGTCAGAGATTTGGGAAAATCCAGATGGTACCACAAGAATGAACCCCATCATCAAACCTTGGCCATTCCAAGGTTGGGGCATGGATATGATTGGCAAGATCAATCCTCCATCAAGCAAAGGCCACATGTGGATTTTGGCCACCGATTATTTCACTAAATGGGTGGAGGCTGTCCATGAAGTCGTGAACTCAAAGGATGTTATCAATTTTTGAAAGAACATGTCATTCATAGATTCGGATTCCCAAACCATCACGACCGATGGAGGTTCGGTCTTCATTTCTCACGAGTTTAGAAAATTACGTGAGGACACGGGGATTAAGCTGATTCGATCATCTCCATACTATGCTCAAGCAAATGGGCAAGTGAAGCCCAACCGTAGCCTTATCAAGCTGATCAAGAGGAAAGTCGGCGAGCACCCTAGGCGTTGTACGAGGTTCATCGAGGCTTTATGGGCTTATCGCATGTCATGCCATGGAGCGATAAAAACCTCGCCATACCATCCGGTCTATGGACAAGAAGCCGATTGCCTTGGGAAATTACGCTGGATCGAGACGTGTCACTTTTCGTAACAATCTAACAACTGAAGAATATGCAACCACGATGAGTGACGGTTGAGGATTTAAGCGAGCTCAGCCGTGGTCGCTGAGAAAATCAAAGAGAACAAGGCCAAGGTAGCTCGTGCATATAACAAGAAAGTGAGACCAAAGGAGTTCCACGTTGGCGATCTGGTATGGGAAGTCGTTGCCATTAGGGACTAAGGATGCAACATATGGTAAATGGTCTCCAAATTGGCACGGGCCATACAGGTCGATCAGGTTTTAAGAGGAACGCGTACATGCTTGAGGAGCTGGGCCGTAAAATTCCGATGGTACTCAACGCCAACATCTCAAGAAATATTTCCCAAGCATGTGGGATGATGGACAGCGATGAAATGTGGGCCGATACATGAAATCGGCCAAATAAAAGAAAATATATAGCCGATGCACCATCGACTTTAGAGGTTCAAACTGTTACAAGGATGCCATTTACATGAACGAACCATCAAGAAATGCCTCAAGGCGTGGAGGGCGCCAAGACGGACACGATCCACCTCGGCGATCTCGGCTTCATCTTCGCCTTGCCCGTCACTAGCTGCTTGTTCAGGCACGTATTTCCGCATCGGTCTTCATTTGAGCTTTGAGCCTTTCGCCTTCGTCTTGGGAGCGGGCGATGGATTCTTCCTTGTCGCGAATGAGCTGTTTAGTCGCCGGACCTTCTCTTCAAGATCTTCCAACTCCTTTTCAAGGATGCGAGCTCGCGATCGACAGAGGTGTCGCTTTAGCATCCAGAGACGCCTTTTTCTCGTTGAGCTCGACATCCGTCGCGATATTGGCCTTCGTGGAAGTTGGGCGCGCAGATCCTCTCACGAGCTTCACCCTTGGCCCGTAGAAAGACAGAGTTACAACGGCCAAAGCTTCACCGCAATGCTACTGGGAGTTGGTCTTTTATTTCAGCGAACGCTCTTCACCTCGTAACCCTCGATCAACTCTTCGATCGGGGAGGACAGCAGGCTTTAAGACGCTGGAATTGAGGTGGAACAACCGCTCGTGGTTCATCGCAGCAATGAGGGGTTGGTTCGATGGATTCGTCGAACGTCAAGAAGCCTGAAATATCACAACTCGCAGCCGAAAAAGCGCCAAGATGCCCAAACGTAAGGATGAGCCGAAGAAGCTAACGACTCTCCTAAGATCGAGGGGATAGCGATGAGGAGACGATCTTGTGTGTGGTTGCTGGGGCTTGGCCAAAGTGGTAGCCGTTTCATCCGCACCTTCGGGATTGCTAGATCCGCTTGGCTAAAGGCATCGGCACTGCCCCAGCTTTCCCACTAGAAACGTCAGTCGTCTGCATGGAAGGTGTTTAGCCGATGTAAATGATGATGAATCGGCAGATAAAAGAAGTAAGTGGTAAGAGCATGAAGGGTGGTGATTTTCGAAACCTCCTGCTCGACGAAGAAGCTTGGTCCTTGCGAGCTCTCTTGGGACCCATATGGCCCGCCGACCGGTGCTCGGGGGCGAGGTTCAGAACCGATCTTTTCACGGAAGCCGATGGTGGTGAATCTGGCTGGCTCGGTATGATGGTCCTCTCGTAATCTGGGCCTAGTTCTCCTCGATTGGTCTGAGTGTCCTCACTGGAGGTGTCTTCGACGGAAGCCTGTAAAAAAGGAGAACCAGTAAGCACGAGCATGTCTGCAAGAATGGAAGAAGAAGGATCGACCAAAGCATGAAATAGCCTACATGCGAGCTCGAGAAGGGCCTCGCCTCAAGGTCTTCCTGGCAGCTACCTTCCTCACCATCGTTCTTGTTTTAGTTGGAACTCGAGGGGCAGCTGACTTAGGAGTTGCCTGGTTCTTGGAAGCCGATTGTGGTGTTATCGGCTGTTTCTGCATTATGACCTTTTTCAAAGGTGGCGAGTTTTGCGAAAAGAACCACAGAGTCAAGGAAAGAACTCGAAGGGGGAGCCATCATGCGTGGGTTCAGGCCATCTTGTTGCCGCAAAGAGAAAGAGTGGGTTAGTAGAAGAATCATTTGTGAGCTGCATCAAGAAATTTACAAGTAGTGGTACTGTTCCACGGGATGTCATAGTCGACATCGAGCTTTCAAGAACGGTCCTAGAGCTCTCAAGGCGTGAGTCTTCCACATCGACCACCGATCTTCAAAGCCATCGGTTGATGAGGCGAAGGTGAGGTCGTTGAATTGGGATGGTCGAGCGTCAAAGAAGGAATAACACCTTTGGGTGGTGAGAGGATCGTGCAGTCGGCTCGCTCTCTGTAAGGTGGTGGAGAAAGAAGTGGGAGGTACTTGTCCAAGGCCAAATTGCCGAGCCACTACGATCGGCTGGTAGAATTCATACCAGCTTGATTATTCATTGGATGTACTCATGCCAACCGGAAGGAAACAGGCGGATCACGGAAAAGAGTTCTTGAAATCTTGGTGTCATCGGCAAAATTGTCTAGCTCAAGGAGAGTGGGTTTTCAAAATGTTCGATTCTTCCATGTAAGGAAAGAAGATAGGATTGTCCGTGCCTTGAAAGAAGGGTCTTTGAACCACTTGGATGCCTCTGAGGGGTCGCTTACTACCCGGCGCCTATACAAAGCTTGGCCATAGCTGGTGCATCGGATCTGCTTCCCTTTACATCTGGAAAGGTGCAACTCGCCAAAAGGGGGAAGTTTGGGATGTGGTTTTGAAAATACAAATGAGCCCATATAGCTGAATGAACCAAGGACCACCTGTTTTGACTGCTATGCCGAGAACAGTTGACAGACATCAACTGGAGATATCGATAGACCTATCCAAGGAACAGTCCGATGCCAAGTTGAGTGCCTTTGGCCGCTGTGGGCTAAGGAGAGATAATTCTTGGTTGGAGCAAGGAAGGGCCACAGAATATGAAATGTTCCCCAAAGTTGAGAAAGGTGTGTTCTTTCTCGTGATGGGCCCTTTGTTTTCATATGGCGTTGGAGGTAGGCACCCCAGGCAAATGCGATGCTTTAGAAGACATTGTAGGGACTTTGGTCGGTTTAAAAGCGAGGGGCTGGGTGATGTAACATCCGGAAAGAATCATCACCACGCCTAACATAGTTGGTGACATGGGCCATGACCGGACATGAAGCAGTTCAGAGCGTCAGACCAGAAGTAGCCGATGGTTTTTAGAAGATTTTCATGTTTCTCAAGGGGAGACAATGACAAATGCAAGGCATCGGCTATTCCCGTGGTTTCCCATTGGGATTGGTAAGCTCTAGCTACCCTGCTGAACCAAGAGACCCAATGTTCAGGAGGATTAGGCCAGGCTCGCAAGCAGTCGGCCCAAGAGTTTAAATCTAGGTCTTGGCTTACGAAGGGGATTCTGTTTGCTTCGCAAGAAATCAGATGGGCAGGACTAGATGCTGTGCGAGGGCCAAGACAGAGAGAATTTGGGAGAGAAGGATGCGGCAGCAGAATGTCTGAAACCTAAATTTTTTTTAATGGTGGAATAAAGCATTAATTCAGGTGTTCACCATTAAATCTAGCATCGCGTTCAGACTGCGAGGAGTAGGCGTACCTTCAGACCGGAGACCTCTGGGTTGGTGTTGGACGATTCCGCCATATAGTTTGCCGACGGAGATGGATCTATGCAATTGGGGATCGAGGGTTCTTGTCGCTGTGAGCTCGATCTGGTCGGTGGGCAATTGGAGATCTGGGTCGTCCTTTTTTGAAGAGGGTCGCAGGTTACCGTTTGAAACTGGAAAGTGGCCGCTCAGATTTGCCTAAGTATGCGACCAAGTTTTGACCTTGTCAACGTTTTTGGGAAAGCCGATGTGTTGCCATCGGATCTTTGAGATTTGACTTGTTTGACTGTATGAGCGCAGTGTGGTGAAATCCGATACAGTACTATCGGCTTCTGGAGCATCGACCTATTTTGACTATCGGCGAAATTGGGTCGGAAAAGCAATCTTCGAGTTGGAAAAGTAATCTTCGTTCATTCAAAAGACAATTATTTACAGTGGGGCTGATTGCTTACAAAAGGAAACCTACTACTACTACTACTACTACTACTACTACTACTACTACTACTACTACTACTACTAGTTCCTAATCTAGAGGCCGAGGTCATTGCCCTTGTCTTCATTGTCGTCTTGTTCATTTGTCGCCACTGGGCTATCAAGGCTTCTTTGAAGATGCCATGGGCCTCCTGCCCTCGTCGTCTTCGTGTCCTCGCTGGACCCGGCGAAGCGCTTCACCGTGGATACTCATCGGAGGAGGTGTCCTCCTCCGACCTCCTCCTCGTCGGAGGATTCGACGCCATCCCAGACCAGGCGTCGTCGCTGCTTCGCCTCGTTCCCGTCGACGAGGCTGCAGGCCCTCCTCGCCGTCGATCGAGGACGTCCTCCCGACCAAGCGAAATCAATCCTCTCGTCCCACTATTGTGGGCGAGAGTCTCATCTGCCGTGGGCGGGTGCTCCTCGGCTCCTCGCTAATGGTGTTGGAAGACGGGAGGAACGGACGGAAGAAGAGGAGGCCATGGCGGAGGAAGAGGGTTTTTCGGCGGAGGAAGAGGGTTTTTGGCTCTTGGAGGAAGATGGGGACGCAAACTCAGATGAATTTAACTAAGGGGAATAGTGGGAGGCGGTTCAATGCCATAGCGGTTTCCCAGAATGTGCTGCCAAAATCGTCAAATCATGCACTGCGAAGGAGTTGAGAAGACAGGGCATCATGATGAGGGGGTGGCGTGACGATTCTGCTCTGCAACGCGTAACCCGATGTGAAAAAAAAACATCAGCAGAGTGGTTTTTGAATTATTATTGCCAAAACCAGGGGGGCATGTGTTATCGCCATATTTTGGCCAAAGGAGGAGATGGGCCGTGATCAAGATGGGCTTGTAAGATACGTATATGCAACGTGTTATTGAATCGGCCTTGTACGTGGATTTGGGCTAAATTGCCCGTGTAGGGTTCGCAGCATAGAAAACAAAAATTTTCCTACGATGGGAACAACTATGTACCAAGATCTATCTACTAGATACAAACAACGGGCGGATGTATATCCGTAGAGAACATACCCTTGAAGACCGACAAAGCTTAACGAGTCCAAACTCGTGGTTGATGTAGACGATCTTGCCGATCTCAAGATCGAGAGGAAGTCCTAGCGCCAAAACAAGCGCATCCGTGCTCGCACACACGTTCGAGGCACCGAGCAACCTCCGCCTCGCCCAGCGATGCAATGAAGCACAACTCTTTCTTTCCGAATAGCCACCGGGAACATGTATCTCGCTAGTCCGAGACCATGGGGGATAAATTCTAGAGGGGGAGAGAGATCCTTCACGAGGAGGTGTGGTGTGAGAGGAGGAGAGGGGGGCCTTTTATAGGGGAGAGGGGGGCACCCAAGGGCATGGCGCCCAGCCATGGGGCTGCCCCACCTCTTCCACATTCATGTGGGTGGAGCTCCCACCAAAATGAAAAGCCTCCACTCCCATTAAAAAGCCTCCACTCAAAATCCACTCACATGCATTAAATTTCCACCAAATTTAATGCAAGCTCTCATTTAAATAAAACTCTTTTATTTATTTATTCAGAATTTGTTAATTACTTTAATTAACAAACATTCACATAAACCCTTGCTAGTATTCCATTTCACATGCAGAACCAGTTTAGCAATTTCAACCAAACAGCTTGGGTGTCTAGTGAAATAAATTCCTACGCTTTCCTTTTTTTTCGCATGAAACTTTTGCTCCAATTGGATGTCGGTGTCTCTTAAGTGTGTCACCCACGTTCGTGAATAATGCGGACATGATCGAGACCCTCTCGGATCAATAATCGAGCGGGATCTGGAGACCCATACTGACTCCCACACATTCAACGATGACTTTCTTGTGATCGTCGGAACCTTTTACGCTAGTATCTTAATCCTTTTGTTTCGCGATATATTACATGTCCAAGATTCGATCATCGGTATCTCCATACCTAGTTTGATCTCGCATCGACATGCACTCTTTTCTCGTTCCTGATATAACATTCTAGTGATCAAATCACTTGCTTGCAAGCTAATCAATGTGATATCACCGAGAGGGCCCGAGCATATCTATCCGCCATCGGGATGAACAAATTCCACTCTCGATCCATGGGCCTCAACATAACACTTTAGTAGTTCAATCCATCTTTATAATCACCTACATTGTGTGACGTTTGATGTTATCAAGAAACTCTTCCTGTTAGTGATTGACATGATCTCATGGTCTAAGGATTAGGATCACTGTAAGATGTTATAGCAATATAAACTCAATGACTTTGATCGTAATGCTATACTTCGATGAATGTTCATCACACCATTACATTAATGTTGTGACCTCGTTATTAACAACATCCAATGTCCATGATCGTGAAACCTATGATCATCTTGTTAATCAACGAGCTAGTTTATAAGAGAGGCATAACTAGGAACTACCTTTTGTTTATTAAACACACATGTATTAACGCTTCCAGATTAATACAATTATAGCATGCAAAATAAACATTTATCATAAATAAGGAATACGATAATAACCACTTTATTATTGCCTCTGCATATTCCTCTGTCTCCCACTTGCACTAGAGACAATAATCTAGTTTGAAAACTTTGTGTATTGAACACCTATGGCTTTCGGTGTTCCAAATACGCAATTGCAAGTGGTTGACATAATCTACGGATCTCGCTTTCGGTCCGTGTATTTGCATGTCTTTGCGTCTTCACGCATCACTCATTCTCCAATGAGATGGCATTGTATAAAATTGGTCTTCGGTGAGACCTTTAGTTCCTTGGGGTTAAAACACGTCGATACTATTGTCATACAATATATCATTAGTGTTAGCCGTTCGAACCACACCTTAGTTTGATAACAAACTACTTGACACAAATTCCCTCCTTTGCTGCTACTATAGCAGTCATATACTTAGCCTTTTGTTGTAGTATTCGTCACAATGTCTTAACTTTGGAACTCTTCCAAATCCATCATGGAATCTCCTTTCCATTACATTTTTCCACCCATAGTTTAAATTGAGATAAACTTAATTTGTATCTTGTGACAAAACTAGTATCAATGTAACGCTTTACAATGAACTATTTGTAATTGTTTGTCACCTCTACACAAATATATTCTTAGTTCTTCCAAAAGATCATAAGAATATCCTCACTATCGTCCAATGATCATTTTATGATTCATTCTGGTATATGCTCATAACACTTAGAGCATAGGACATATCTGGATGTGTACATATCATGGTATGATTGATCAAAACATTCTCGTGATTGCACTCATCAAGTGTCAAAGCACTTGAATCTTGTTTCACTTATCAAGTGTCGATACACTTGAATCTTGATACAATTCCTTTCCATGCAACAAGAACTGTTTCTTGTCGTTTCTATATTGAACTCCTTCAATATCTCATATATGTACATTTGGCACAACCATATTGGCGTCACAGTCTATCCACTATAGACATTCACGCTAAATATTCGGGTTTTGCCTAAGTCTTTCATCAAAATAAAATTCTTAACCTTTGTCAATAAAAGATACATCATTTCCAATCAACAAGATGTCCTCCACATAATGTATTAGAAATATGTCTTAGCGCTCCCACTTAATTTCTTGCAAATGCAAGCATCTTCATCTTCTCCTGATGAAAACTCCTTTTCATCACGGTGAAGATTCCAACTCCGCGATGCTTACTTCAACCATTGAAGTTTGCATGCCCTTTTAGCATCCTTTGAATTTAACAAAACCCTTTGGACCGTGTCATGTACACGTCCTAGGTAACCATTCTATTAGAAGAACTTTGTTTTGTTTATTCATCTACCATATACCAAATTATATGTAGTGGTTGCTACTTTAATCCGTTCAGACTAAATATCGCTATGAAAGATCAAATCTTGTCATAGTCAACTCCTTGAACATTGTCGTAAAATACTTTACGACATGTCGACTATTTCATAGATGTGAAACATCCATGTCTGTTTCTTTATAGATCCAAATACGACCGATAGGTTTTTACACCTTTCCGGAGGGTCTTCCAAGTTCAAAACTTGATTTCTCGTGTATGGAACTATCACGAATTTTATGGCTTCAAGCCATTTGACGGAGCCAGGGCCCATCATCGCTTCTTTGCATATAGTCGGTTAATCATTGTCAAACAATGATGATTTACTCTCAAATCTAAATATTTGATTGTTTATCCGACCGACTTGGTTCAATAAGAACTTAGATCCCCGTGACCACAACCTTTGAGGCACATAAGCTATGAGCATTATGGCTGCCTCCGGAACATTTTCCGGCGCTGCGCAACTCAACATATTTAAGGTTCGTTAACCTTATCAAAGTTCTATTGTCCTCCCACTTAACTTTTACGAAAAAATTCCTTTTTCAAGAAACTTCACGTTTCAAGCGACAAACCCTTTTGTCCTTGGTGTTATGGAGGAATAACCAATTGTTATTCGAAATAACCTACAAAGACATGCTCATCCGACTTCGGTTGTAAACATCTTACTTATGTTTAGCATACCAAAATTTAAGAAATGATAACTTGGGTTTTACCCCAAACCATAACTTCCATGGTGTCATTTCACCGGATCAAGATGGAGCTCTTTTCGAGGTAAAAGGTAGTCTCTAAAGCTTTAATCTTTTAAAACATAATGGCAGTTTTATAAATAACACCTTTGATCCAACCATGTCAAACAAGGTTTCATTACAAATCTCAAACACTCCATACTCCTATGGTGTTTTGGGAGATGTAAATCTAGGTGTTTTGCTAAACTTGCAACTCAAATAAATCCCTTTATGATAATATCATAATTCATTTATTTTCTTGTTACACTTGTAACTCAAATAAATCCCTTATGATAAAATCATAAACCATTTATTTTTCTTGTTACAATGATTTTTCACTTCATCTTGAAAATCTTTGAAACATTTTCAAATATTTCATACTTCTTTCTCATTAAGTGAACATTCACTCAAATTTCCGGAGAAAGCATATGAAGTTGAAACCCATCGCCATTACACATAATGGAATACATACATCGATATGTATAAATTCCAATATTTTAGTCATTCGTTCTTCTTTGGCCTTTGAACGAAGTTTTAATTATCACGTGGAAAGTCTCACAAGCGTCACTTGATCAAATCAAAGACTCCAAAAATCCATGAATATGGAGATTCTTCATGTTTTCTTTCCAATATAATTTAAACAATGATGTCACTGTAAGTGATCTTTCAATCATTTGTCTTGCGACATTTTAGCATTAGGTTTTATGGATGTGATTTCTCCAACTAGATTTGTAAATCATCCATCTTATATGGAATACGGTAATTATTTGAACAACCTTTGTTCTTATAATACCCGATTCAAATAACAATTATTAAAACAAATCTTGAAGTCAAGCTTTGATGTCAACGAGAAATACAAACAACGGTTTGTTTGTTTTCGATGAACATCATCACATATTCTCTTGCTAGTTACTTAGGCCATTGTGGTTCATGAATTGCATCGTTCGTATGAAATTTCATACCAACCAATTCGTATCCAATACCCAAGAACCACATTGTTTAACAAGCAAAGAATACAACCATAACATGTATATCATATATATACCTAAATTGGATATTTCCAATCTTTCTTTTTCTCGCCAAATATATTTTATAGATTCTCTTTCAGCATTTCCTTTTCCTTTTAAAAGAATTTATCAATATCAAAACTGGCGCCATATACATGACACCTAGTCCAAAGCGTGTATATTCAAATAATAATACCTTTGGACTTGCACTTTGAAGTAGATCACCATCATCAAATGATCGGTATTCTTTCAAAATCCATTCTTTAGTAATCTTTTAGTGTAGTAAACATTTTACATACATATTCTATTCACCCTTATCATGACGACTTTCATGATCAAGCTACTTTAGCTTATAAAGGAGAATCATGAGTATAACATTACTTTCCAAAACCCTTTTGGATGATTAGGATGTCTAGCATCTCCAACCTTCGCAAATTCTCATCCAATATGAGAACAGATATTATACTCTATCATATTTCAACCAAAACATTGTTTCAGATATCGTTATATCCGCCACACATGATGGTTTCAAATAATTCTTTCACTCCTAGATAAACTTGATGTTTAAATCAAGAATCATGGAGGCAAACATGATACTTAAGATACTAACATGGAATTGTTACTCTCGATTTAATACCAATTATTAAATTTCACGAGTAAATAGAATTTTGCTGAAAGTTTGCAATAGGACTTTAAACTTTAGATTGACACTCAACACAATACGATACCATAAGTAAAGTATATATCCGTAATTCTATAGTTCTATTATCTCAATTACAACTATGCATAAGGTGGTGAACGAATGCCAATGACTACAACAAATTATGCAAATTCACTTTGATTTAATTTATGATAAATTGAGTTCTACTAATCCAAATTAGAAATGAACTCCCACTCAAAACGACATCCCTCGTGTCTTTTGGTGATTACATGAACCAAATCCACTACACCAAGTCCGATCATCACGTGAGTGGGCGTGTAGCTTCAAAGGCGAGCATCCATATGGTCATCATATCAAAACATATGACTCATGCTTAACCTTTCGTCCGTGTTCGAGGCCATGTCTGTACATGCTAGGCTCGCCAAGTAAGAACCTTAGTATTCGTGTGTAATCGCTCTTACACCGAGATATGCTCGTGGATTCAAGTACACCCGATCATCACGTGATGTCTTGAAGCGACGAAACATTGTCGGTGCATACTTAAGGAAGAACACATTTTATCTTGATATCTAAATGAGGATCATCTTATTATGCTAATAAAATGCCAAACAAGCAATATAAGATGCTATCAAACATCACATGTTTATTAGTGGAATGATATGGTTCTCGCATATGATCTCTATCATGTGCACCGGGTATGATCACTATCATACCTTTATGTGTAAGTCCAAGGTCTATGGAGATTACGTTATGTGTGTTGTAAGAGTATCATCTCATACTTCTACTTACAACATCACCATATCATAACACTAGCCCAAAGAACAATCTAAACTAGACGCCTCTAATTTATCCATTGCAAATTTTACGTGGCTTAGGGCTTTCGAAGATAGAACCGTTTACCTACGAACATGAACCACAACGAGGATAACCAAATTGTTGACAACTCGGTAAATTAGATATTGACTATAGTAGGAGAGATGACACCGCTAGCCACTTATGCAAAACTAGTTGCATGTCAAGCGTGGAACAGGTCTCATGCGAGGACATGTAAAGTTTGTCCGCCGCTTCATCCCACTATGCCACCAATATCCAAAGTACAACTAAGAAGCAATAAAATGATCATCATCGCCACATAATCATATGTGTACTACCTGCAAAGCATCTACGATAGATCCGCTCGATACCACCTAGGGTTCGCACATAGAAAACAAAAATTTTCCTACGATGGGAACAACTATGTACCAAGATCTATCTACTAGATACAAACAGCAGACGGATGTATATCGAGAGAACATACCCTTGAAGACCGACAAAGCTTAACGAGTCCAAACTCGTGGTTGATGTAGACGATCTCTGCCGATCTCAAGATCGAGAGAAGTCCTAGCGCCAAGAAAACAGCAAGATCCGTGCTCGCACACACGTTCGAGGCACCGAGCAACCTCCGCCTCGCCTCCAGCGATGCAGCGAAGCACAACTCTTTCTTGCCGAATAGCCACCGGGAACATGTATCTCGCTGATCCGAGACCATGGGGAAATTCTAAAGGGGGGAGAGAGATCCTTCACGAGGAGGTGTGCTTTGAGAGGAGAGGGGGCCTTTTATAGGGGAGAGGGGGCACCCAAGGGGCATGACGCCCAGCCATGGGGCTTCCCCCACCTCTTCCACATTCATGTGGGTGGAGCTCCCACTCAAAATGAAAAGCCTCCACTCCCATTAAAAAGCCTCCACTCAAAAATCCACTCACATGCATTAAATTTCCACCAAATTTAATGCAAGCTCTCATTTAAATAAAACTCCTTTATTTATTTATTCAGAATTTTGTTAATTACTTTAATTAACAAACATTCACATAAAACCCTTGCTAGTATTCCATTTCACATGCGTAACCCGTTGCCAGAATTTCAACCGAAAGCAGTTGATTGTCTAGTGAAATAAATTCCTGCGCTTTCCTTTTCTTTTCGGCATGAAACTTTTGCTCCAATTGGATGTCGGTGTCTCTTAAGTGTGTCACCCTACGGTTCGTGAATAATGCGGACATGATCGAGACCCTCTCGGATCAATAATCAAGCGGATCCGAGACCCATATCGACTCCCACACATTCAACGATGACTTTCTTGTGATCATCGGAACCTTTACGCTAGTATCTTAATCCTTTTGTTTCGCGATATATTACATGTCCGAGATTCGATCATCGGTATCTCCATACCTAGTTTGATCTCGTTCGACATGCACTCTTTCTCGTTCCTGATATAACATTCTAGTGATCAAATCACTTGCTTGCAAGCTAATCAATGTGATATCACCGAGAGGCCCAGCATATCTATCCGTCATCGGGATGAACAAATTCCACTCTCGATCCATGGGCCTCAACATAACACTTTAGTAGTCAATCCATCTTTATAATCACCTGTTACGGTGTGACGTTTGATGTTATCAAGAAACTCTTCCGGTGTTAGTGATTGACATGATCTCATGGTCTAAGGATTAGGATCACTTCGTAAGATGTTATAGCAATATAAACTCAATGACTTTGATCGTAATGCTATACTTCGGATGAATGTTCATCACACCATTACATTAATGTTGTGACCTCGTTATTAACAACATCCAATGTCCATGATCAGGAAACCTATGATCATCTTGTTAATCAACGAGCTACTTTATAAGAGAGGCATAACTAGGAACTACCTTTTGTTTATTAAACACACATGTATTAACGTTTCCGTATTAATACAATTATAGCATGCAAAATAAACATTTATCATAAATAAGTAATACGATAATAACCACTTTATTATTGCCTCTCGGGCATATTCCCTTCAGCCCGTGTATCTGTATATTGTAGTAGGTTCCGTTTCGGTTTAGGTAAGAGATAGAGTTGTAGAGTTATTCCAAAGATAGAAAGTCTCCGGACTATAAATATGTACCTAAGGTTATCGAGAAAAGGAGGACAATCACGTTCACAACAAACACAATCTCGGCGCATCGCCACCCCTTGTTTCTAGGGTTTCTTTCGGGTAAGTGTCATGCTGCCTAGATCGCATCTTGCGATCTAGGCGATTTGCTTATCGTTATTTGGTGTTACTCGTCTTTGAAGCCTTGTTGATGGCGAGTAATACTATTATCATAGATTTGTTGAGGCTAGCATCGGTACTTTTCGCTATGATTGTTAAAATTCTGCTACCTCTAGTTACCTCGCTACCTTTGCACCTTTCCGGGTGTAAGGGTAGCATCTTGCTTGATCTTTATTCATTGTTTCGATCTGTTATAGTTATGCCTTGTTCTCCAAGGTTTAGTTTGATATCCACGCAATCGGTGCCTTGCAAATGATTGAGCGATCCGAGTACGTAAGGATATGGTTCGCTAGCTCAAGAGGAGTTGTTCGGTAATTGACTTTACGTCGGTTGTTAGGCCTCCTAGGGTTAGTTTTCTATCATCTTTGTATCTACTAGGCTCAATTCGTGTATGACGTTCCAATTACGTGGTGAGCGTTAAAGCCGTAGATCGATTTAACTTGTAATGATGAAGCAAAACCCCATGTTATCGTAGATCTAATGCAGAACCATGGGATAATCGGCTCGAGCCGATTCACGAGAAACACAGGAGCAGTCACGGCTCGAATTTTACGTATACTTGTTTACCATGCAGGAAACGATCGAAGCAATCCATCACCTTCGACCAGGTATAGGTCGGTGGCACGCCTGAACCAAGCCGGGGCGTGTGCGGAGTTTTGCGGGCCGTTGCCCGAGGGACCGAGGCCCACCAGATTAAGGAGCCTCCCGGCTCTTCGTGTTGCTCGTCGCTGCTCGCCGGTGAGTTTTGACAGGCAACAATGGCGGCGACCGCCGCTGGGCTGCTGACTGTTCTAGTTGAATGGCGACCATTTTGCGCCAAGATTGCACAATCTCAAACCTCTAGTGCGGAGGCCCTGTTCGGAGCACCTCGTCGGAGCCCCCCCCTTGAGTGCTACCAAGTGGTTCGCCCCGATGGCGGTCTGGTGTCCGGCGAAAGGTGCCCGCCGTTGGTTGTAGTGGAGAAGAGACCCAAGGACCTGATTGCTTTTTAATTTTTAGTTCTAGGGTCTTTTTTGCAATAGTTTCAGTACTGCTTTCGCTTCCTCCTCTTTTAGGGGTTTGCTTGTAATATGTACCCACCGCCTTGTTATATTGAGCAGCTTCTAGGGTCTTCGTACCCTTTCCTGTTAAAAAAATCAATTTACCTTCAGGTTGTATGGGTGTGGTTCTTTAGGTGAATTGATGTGAGATTTGAGTTTTGGCCCATTTCTCTTTCCGTGGGCCTTTGACTAGTCGGTTACTTCTCGATGTATGTGTATATTGTGTTATTTTCCTTGAATAAAAAGTAACGATAAAACACTCATGGAAGAACCGTGAATGGAGTATCATTTTTTTCCTTCCTCTCCTGCTTACAACATAGTTACAACCCATTTGTCATAGTAAAAAATCCACTAGCAATTAGAAACCCTCAATTGCAAATGCACATGCAACTACAAAAATATGGCGGTTACAACCGCACTTGCAACTTGTAAAATATCTAAGTTGCAACCACACTTGCATTGGGAAATAGCTAAGTTACAATCGCACTTGTAACTAAAAAATATTTGAGTTACAACCACGTCTACAACTAGAAAAGGCTCGGTTGCAACCAGTTGCAGCTGGAAAAAAGCTCAGTGTGTTGCAACTGGAAAAAAAAGCTCAGTTTCATTCCCACTTGCAACTGAAAAATCCCCAATTGCAACTCCACCTGCAACTGAAAAATAGCTCGGTCACAACCCCACTCGCGCCTAGAAAAAGGTTAAGTTGTATCCCCACGTACAACTAGAAAAACACTCAGTTATAGCCCCACTTACAACTGAAAAAAAATCTCAGTTACAACTTTATCTTCAACTGAAAAATATCTAAGTTGCAACAAGATTTACAACTTAAATTTTTAATTACAACCCACCAAGGTGCCCACAAATTTAAAAAGAAGCTATATCTAAATATGAATATACAGAAAAAGTTACAAAAATAAACCACACACAAAATACCATGCACAAATGAATGGATGACAAAAAGTTAACCACCAAAAAAATGGCACGTCCACACACTATATATGGTAGTCAATACATACATAGTAGTCATACATTGCCACGTGGTACCATAAAGAACCATGAGTAGACCAAAAATAAATAAACCGAAAAGAAGGAAAAAAGATATGCCAGACAAAAGAGCAAATACTAGGAAAAAATGAACGCTTGTTTGCTAGGCCTTAGAGTCAAACTACGCCGTGTGACAGGCCCAACAAGATCGGTCCAGCATCTAATCCATCTAACCGGTCCAAAACATCAAAAAAAAAAACCAACCAGACACAGGAAACTGCATTGGACTAGTCAACTCAGGCCAACAATCACCGCGGGCTAACCACCTTAGACCAGTCAAAGTCGAGCCAACAAGCTTAACCTGGGACAAAAACAAAGAAGCAACACAAACAGGCACAAATCCCGAAGCAAACGAAAGAATGGTAACAGATCTAGCTATGACATACTACATCAGAGCTAGTTGTGTTTTAGCAAATCTGTTTTATTACTGATATAATCATATAGTTTTTTTAGATAAGATATACTCACCTAGTCACATGCATACATGATACTTATTGTACTACTTCGTACTCTCCCTCCATCCCATATTAGATTGCGCATAATTGTGCGTCTTTAGTATATCAAAGTTTGGTAAAATTACAAAATAATATAAATTTATAAAATACAAAAATAATATTATTAAAATTAACTTAGTGTATACTTTCATATTATATACATTTTATATCATACAAATTTATATTATTTTGTATAATCTTGGTCAAACTTTGTATAATTTGATTAGCACGTAAAATTATGCACAGCTAATATGAGACGGAAGGAGTATTAGCTGATGTAGATGTTCGGGTGCTACGGCAATGGTTGAAACCTTTGCTCTACTCTACTACTGTCTATGGATGCGTTGGAACGACGTTGTATTCCGTGAGCTGCAACGCGACCTACCATTGCTACTCTACTAGCCATGTCTAATAAATTACTGGACTGATCATGCTCCACCGTTTAGCCACTCTGGTTATGGGTTCCATCTAACAGAAAAGGAATAATTTTGCATGTCCTCATGTCTTCCCAGCACGCAAGAGTGCATGTAGATGCGTTTCTCTTGTCCGCTCATAGGCCTCTGGCAGGTGTGGCTAGACCTGTGCATGAGTCGGTTTCAACCCGTCTAAACTGCTGAACCAACCCACACCGCACCGCAGGTTGGTTTTGCATGGTGTCACCGGTTCCACCGGATTAAAACCGTTGAAACCGGTTCTACCTACCTCCGCGACGTCTCTGACTAGAGGCATAGGCATTTGTTTGCTGTTGATGCAGCCGCTCTTCCTGGAGTTCGTCGCTAAGCTCGCCCACCGCTACGAGTTTGCCATAGCCACTAGCTGTGGGGCGAGGCTCCTACTCCCAGAGCTCGAGCTCATGCCGGCCATGTCCACCGGCGTCGACTGGTTCTCGACACGCGCCTGTGTGGTGGGCTCACCGAGTCACCGTGACCAGCATCGGCGCCACGTTCGCGGTCAACTCGACCGACTGCGCCGTCGGGCTTATCTTCTCCGTTCTACGCTTAACTAGATGCCGCGGCAGGCTGCAGAGGTTCCGGCTGGCTCCGGGGAGCATGCCCGGCTGCTACGGCTAGAGATCGCGCGGAGGCGTGAGGAGATGCTTCACGGCCTCCCCGAGTCCGAGTACGAGCTCTTGCTCACCGACCTCGTCGAGAAGACCGCCGAGGCTAGCAACGCAGGCGTGGCCCTTCCGCTGCCGCCGCCGCTGTTGCCGCCGAGCGAGAGGAAGGAGGCGAGCCAGCCGAGCTTGCTGGGGAAGCCGGCTGGGCTGTTCGAGTCTGGCAGACAGGCCGAGCAGCCGGCAGGGAAGACGGAGAGGCGGGGCTGGTCGAGGTGGCGCTGGGACAAGGTAGCGGTAGCGGGAGGAGCAGCTTCCGCAGCAGCAGCGACGGCGTGCTGCTCAACTTCTACATGCCCAAACCTGTAGCCGTAGCTAGCTAACTCGTATTCCCTCACTGCTGATCATTGTGTCTGCAAACGGTGTAACCCATAGAAACCACGTAAACCAACCCACCTTAAACCGTGTTGGGCGGCCTGGTTTAAGTAACCCGCCAAAAACCGTTGAAACCGGCGATGCACAGACTTAGGCATAGGGGTCAAAACCTATCTTAGACCTTGTGTCCAGAACTAGTCTCTAGCTAAGTCCAGCAAAAACTTCTTAGCACCAAGTTTGCAGCGTTTAGACCAATGTCTAAGAGTTTTTAGACCCTCATTTTGACTAATGTTGCACATGCCCTTATGATGCGAGGACGTGCTGCAGTGGCATGCTCACATGGCTCGCCATCAACTTGATTACTAGCTCGCCCACCTAGGGAGGGCGCCATTGTGGTGTTCTTCCTTTTTGCCTCTCTCCCCCGGTGTAAAGAAAATAATATTGTTGTTTTTCTCACTATTGATTGATAATTTAAAGAAAAATCAAGTCAGTAGTTACTAATTCCACGCCACCCTCCGTTTTTTTTTGTGTACAAGGTCGTTGTATCATGTGTCAAATACTAAGAAAACAATAATAAATAGCATGATTAATCGTTTGGAAAATGTCACATGTTCTGGGTTAATCAAATATGTTGCATGTGGTGCCTTTTTCTCAATAAGTCCATGCAACATTCACATTAATAAGCACCATCGTGCAGGGTAAAAATCTAATCATTTTTCTCAGGAAGAGACAGTGAACTTGCATATGTAGAAAACATATTTAAAATAGTGGACATGTATTCAAAGACGAAGCAAGTATTGTCTATAGTTGGAAACATCAATAGTTTCATCATAATTGGTATTCACCAAATTAACAATTTGTATGTATCGATTATTTTGTAAGTTCTTTTGTATTGTCGTATTTTCTTACTCATGAATTGGAAAATGGCACATAAACTTTTAAATCATTGCAAGAAATGTAAAAAAATTAGCCTCGCGATGATAGGGGATTGAGCTCATAAATTACTTACATGACTGGTTGTCAGTAATACCATTGGACAACGATGGGGAGATTTTGATGAGGTGGGCTTCAAGACCAACAACATTAAGGAAGTTGGGCCAAGCCGAGTTAACAGGTAGGCTTAGATTTCTAAGCAGTCTAGACACACTTAGCATAAGAAATTTGGGCTGAGTAACCTTCGTTAAGAGCCATTGCTACTCGGGCTTGTAGCAAGGTAGTAGGCTATGATCTAGAACATGAACGAACGCAGCTTGGTGGTTGAGGGAGGAGGGTGGAACAATCACCATCGTGAATATATCCCATGATCCTGACAATCGCTGGTGTTGCTAGGGGTTTCTTGTAGTTTAGTATCTACTGCTTACACTAGTAAAACAAAGTACTACCGCTGATCCAAATAAGTTGTCGCAAGTTCACTAACCTTAAACAGATTTAAACAATATTTTTCCTAAGTCCATGATAATTAATTTGGATGAAAGGGAGGAGTATATCTTCAAAACAAGAACATATAACGCCAACGTACGGGGTGAAGCAGCATAGGTAGGTGTAGCTCAATTCAGGCTAGTTTTCTTTTTCTTTTTTTGGCATTGTTTTTTAAAATCGCCCGCATACACTTGTTCAATGAACGGTCAAATGAAGGTGATGGCGTACCAAACTCTGCAATTATTCGGAATCATGGTGAGAATTAGACAATGGATTCATGAGTCATGCCACATGAGCTTTTGAACAAAAATCTTTTCACTGTAAGATACGATAAGTAAGCATATTAACCTTGCGCTGGAAAAAAAGGGCATCAAACATGGCTTGCGAATAAGATCTTTGCTTTATCATTTAACAAGTAACCGGAGTATATGTGTTACCTTTGAAGATGCCTTGGTCATAGAAAATTGGAGATATATACTGATGTGCGTTACAGTCACTAGATACCATGACTAGATATGAATCACTACTTCCCATGATGATTCCGATGATCGCCAGCGTTGCTAGGGTTCTCCAGTAATTCAGTGTGTGCTGCTTACAAAGTATAATGTGATGAAATAAGCAATAATCCATATGATTTAATCCGAATAATAAACTGATAATGCATGATCATACAAACAATAGCAAAACCAATCATGCAGATCAATAAAATAGATAAATAGATTACATCTATACAAGACAAACCTATCACATCTACGCCAAACGCTAGAACTAGAAACTCTAGCATAATCCGAACTGGAAACTCTAGCCACGTCCATAAAAACTGGAAACGGCTGTAATTAACGCGTCCGTTAATGACTCATAATCAATTTTCCCAACAAGCAAAATAAAGCTCGGCTCGATTCCCGCAACCCGCGGCGCGCGCGTCGTGACGAGGCGAGGCGTGGCGAGGCGGGCGACGTCGGAGGAGGAGTGCGCGAGGGCTACTCTTTTTGTCACACCTTAGTGAGTGGTGCAACACTCTACTATATAAGGTGGTCCAACTCCCCTTCAACTAGAATGAGGTAAACTTTTAGACTAGCACAGCCATATGCTGTATATACAAGTGGGCCAAAGCGAATTTCAGAATTTGTCTACTGGGCCAACAGACCAAAACTCACCAAATTCCAACATAATGTATCTTCAACATAAAACATATTAAGGTCGACGTATAAAATAAAATAAAAAACTAGCCTGTGAGCTAGGCTGCTTCACCAACCTTATATGTTTTTCCTTTCAAGATATACTATTCCCTCTGTTCCATATTAGTTGTCGCCGATTTTAGTACATAATTACCAAAGCAGCGGTAACTAATATGGGACGGATGCGAATAATTTGTTTTGCTAGTAAAGACAGCCTGAATGGACGGTCAAACCTGTCAAACTTCATGCACTAGCCAATGCCAAAAGTCGAATCGATGGAAAGGTTAGTGCAATCCACTTATACACTTCAACACCCTCTCACGTGTCGGGAGAAGTCAACACGTGTAACGGAAGAGAAGCGACGGTATGAAACTCATCATGTATGACTCGGAGGCCTATCGTGGACATAGAGGGGTCAACAACAATTTTAGGATAAATTACAAAGCCGGGACACAAACTCGAGACCAGCTCGATCACGTGTCAAACTTCACGACTAAATTGCAACCAAAAGTTCGAACTGATGAAAAGGGCTAGTGCAATCCACTTATACACTTCAACAAAACCAAGGTGGGATTGTACCAAACTCTGAAAGTATTCCGAACTTTAGTGCAAATTATTTACAGCGTGAAAGTGCTATCATGGACTCATGAGTCATGCATCCCACACAGGCTTTTGACCATACAGTTCATCATTTCACTCTAAGATACGATAAGTAAGAATATTAACCCAAGGCACAGGAAAAATTTGGTCATCAAACATGGCTCTCGAATAGGATCTTTGCTTTATCGTTCAACAAATAACCAGAGAGTACGTACGATATGTGTCACGTTCCAAGATGCCTTGATCACAGAAAATTGGAGATATATACAGATCTGCGTTAGAATCACTAGATACCTTCACTACACTTGAAGCCACAGAGCATATATCCATGGGTCTTATTCAAAACAGTATTACCTGTCAGCAGCTACTATACCAAGCACAGACGGCATGGCCTCCCAGTCGCCACGGCGCCTATAAAATCCTGCCTTGCAAGGCCACAAATACGAGCACGAAGCAAGCTGATCAGAGCAAGTAGGAGTCCGTTCAGAAACAAGAGAAATTAACTAGTCCCAGAGAAAAAAGAAAGAAAAAAAACCCTACTCCCAGAGCAAACCCTGATGAACTACCACACTCAAAACTCCGACTCTGTGGCCACCGTGGTGACTGACGTCGGCCGCATGCTCGTCAACGAGAAGCCTCCGTACAATGGCCCTGGGGCCTTCCTGGAGGAGGAGGCCGGAGTGTACGCTGGCCACCACGGTGGCACTGGCGCCGTGCAGAAGCACGGCTACGGAGCGCAAAAGGCGTACCCACATGGCGCCGAGGTTGGAGGGTACGGGTACCCTCTCCACGCTACTGCCATGAACGGCCGTGCGGCGGAGGCAGCATACCTGAACAGATACGAGCACCAGTTCGGCGGCGCCGGTGGCCACCACGGCGGCGGTGGCGCCGTGACACAGGAGTACCAGAGCGACGTCAGCGAGGAATACGAGGACGACAGCGACTGCAGCGAGGAGGAGCTGGCCTATGGCCAGCACGGCACCGGCGGAGCGCAGCAGTACTACGAGGGGTACAAGCAGGAGGGGAAACACGATACTGTGGTGCAGAAGAACGGCTACGGCCAGCTCCAGCACGACGGCAACGTCGGAGGGTATGATGCTATCCAGCACGACAGCAGTAGGACGGTCCAGAAGAAGCTTGCCTACGGCGAGCAACAGGTGTACCACCGACACCGAGGTATCGACGTCGGAGGGCACCAGAACCAGACAAGGTACCTAGGGCCGCAAATTTGGGGTCAGGGTCACCGGAGGAGAAAACGGTGGTGGTGGTGGTGGACCTAGACAAAAAACTAGTAAGAGCCTGTCGTTTGGAGAATATAAATAAATTTGGGAAGACAATTGCTTCGGTATCCCCCCCTAGGCAAACTTTGAGAAGGAAACCGGTTACGGATGGGATCTGGGTGTGTACCGGGTCAGATCTGGGCGGGCAGCGTATTACTCCTTATGGGAAAATATTTTTCTTTTATAAAGAAAAGAATTCTATAAGACCAGATCTTTTGTACACCCAGCTTATAATTTGCCACACGTCAGCACCAACCTAAATACTGGTCTTCTTCCCCATATCCGAACTTCCCATCTGACTAGTATATGTCATCGGTCCGCAGACCGCAGTACAACAGCCATGGCATCCATGAAGCACGGGCTCTAGTGCCTCCCGCCTCCTTGCTGCTTCCCCGTGATTGCCTTGATGCGATCTAGTCTTCCCAGATGCGAGCGCCGGCCGCCATCCGCACGAAATTAAGGACCGTGCGACTCCCATCGTCACCGTGGATAAACTTCCATGCCTGCCTCCCTACCCTCAATGAAATCAAACATTGTGTCTTCAATGGACTTGTTGTCACCACCAAATTGCTGGACTAGTATTTGCAATTCCACACAGGGAATCACCAATACACAATTTTGTGGATGAATAATATCTTCTCCAGATTGTAGTCCATCACCAAGTCAGAAAAACACATCATTGACTCATGGAGGTATGAACGTATGTACCAGATTGGTCAATAAAAGGTGCCAGGATCTCGTCGGGCCGGATGATCCCGCGAGCGGGCAGAGATACCATAAGACCTGCTATTAATGGATGGTTTCGGGGAAGAAGAAGACTAGCCCGCTCCTAGATTGGTGCATGTTGGATAGATCTCTCCCACGTTGGGCCCGAACGGAGTCCCTTATCGCGCCCTAATCGGGGGCGCCCAACCCTATCCATGGTTGTGGGCCCCTGTCGCCAGTGCGTATATAAATAGGTGGGGGGGGCCGGACGCACACGGTACGAGGTTCACCGTGCGCCGCAGCCCCCCACAAACATACCCACCGATTAGGGTTCGCACTAGGCCGACGGGAAGCTCCACCGCCACCGCTCTCAACCTCCCACGCTCACGCCGTCGCCCCTTTTCCCATGGCGAACGACGGCGGATCCAGCTCTGGCTCTGGCTCCGGAATCCCCTCCGGTTCCTGCTTGTCAAGCCAGGGTGCAGGTAGTCTCACTCTCTCTCTCTCAGTTCTCCTAGATCTAATCCCATAGTGCATCTACTGAGAATGTTCTAGCTCTATCAATGGTATCAGAGCATCTTAGATGCTAGTTTTTTTTTTCGGTAGAGAAGTAAAAGTAAAGGAAAACCCTAGATCCAAAAGTGCGCCTTGCCCCTCTGGCCGCGCCGTCCCCCTCGATCCCTATGCGCATCGGCAAGCCGAGGCATAGGGAAGAAGGACACACCCCTTCGGGGGCAAAGTAAATCCCAAGTTGTAATCCCGAAAAGAAACACACACACAAAAAAAAAGGGGAGGCAGACCCACACCGGCCGCCGCCGTGCGCCGACAAAGGGCGCCGCCGCTGCGCCGTTGATTTGAGACGTCGCCCACGGGTGGGCCACCGCCGCCAAAAAGGCGATGGCGCCATGGTCTCGGCCAAGGTCGGCAGAGGAGGGGCTCGCGGGCGCCGCCACCTCACCTCGCATGCAGGGAAGAAGAGTTTGGGTGGCGATGGTGGAGAAGGAGGGACCGTCGCCGGATCGCCGGACGGCCGCCTCAACCCCAGCCGCCGAGAACTTCGCCTCGGACCACAGGCGCGAACGCCGCCGGTCCGCCGCTCGCGGACCCGATGCGGCCGCGCAGGGCTGCGACCACGACGACCACGCGGCAACCGGCTGAGGACGCGGCGCCCGCGGTAACCTACCGGACGGAGGCGAGGCAGCGGTGACCAGCAGGCGGCCGCAGCCAGCGCGCCCGCCCGGTAACCTACTGGACGGAGGCGGCAGGGCCGCGGTGACCGCTGCTGGCGGCAGCGGGCCAGCCGCCGGTAATGCTGGACGGGGGCGGGGTTATGGGGCTAGGGTTTACTGCGGGCGCCCGGTTGGGGTTTATACCTCCAGCGAGGCGGTGACCGTCGGATGTAGGGTTTGCGTGAGTGGACGGTCGGGATGGAGTCGGCGGTGGGCGGGCGGCGAATAGCCAGGCTGGCTGGCAGCAGCCTGTGTACTGGCCATGTGATGGTAGCGGAGGGCCGGTGGGCGGCTTGGGCAGCGGTGCTGCGACCGGCCGCCCGTGAGCGGCTGACCAGGCTGAACTCCGCCGGTGTTGGCTGATCTTGTTGGCCATCTCTTTGGCCCAAGAGGCGTTTCTTTTAAAGTCTTCATTTTTATTTCTGATTGTTTTTAATGGTTTTGCTTAGTTTTAAGCAAAATTTTGCATAGTTTCTCTAGTCCTTTTATTTTAAGTATATTGTGACTAGAGAGTGTTACAAAGGCATTTTTACGCAAAGTATAAGTTTTTTTATTGAAAGTTTCCGCTGCAAATAGTTATTTTTACATTGAAATGTATGGTTTAAAATTGCTCCAAATGCAATAAAAGTTGATTAAATCTTGACATAAAGATGTGATTAAAGTGATTATGCCTCATGCTATTAATTGACCAACGTTATTAATCATGACCATAATCTTTTCCTATTAAGTATAAAAGGTGCATTTAAATTTATTTCTGCCCAACAGTGATGTAATTTTAAATAGCACGAAACGATTGCATGCTTAATTTATACCAACGTTGAATTAACGCATACAATTGTTTTACTTGGTGATCTCACATCTTTTGTGATTTTCAGGAGGTCTCAACCTCATGGCATGTTTGAAGGACGTCCCGCTCCTCAGGGGGGACAACTACTCCGAATGAAGGAAGAAAGTTGACTTGGCGTTCGTATGCGCCGAAGTGGATTGGGTGGTTGACACCAAGCAACCATGGTGGCTCACCCTCCAAGCCCCATGGCAAGGGTCCAATGCAGCACCAGTACCAGCATCACCAGCCCACCCCTGGGGAGAAGGATCAGTGCCATCACTGCAAAAAGCCGGGCCACTACAAGAAAGACTGCCCGATTTGGCTAAAGTACATCATGGCCAAAAATGGTAAAGATATTGTTTCTTTTGTTAATGAATCTTTGTATGAAAAGTTTACTAGATCCACTTGGTGGATTGATTAAGCAACTGTTCACGTTGCCAACTCTTTACAGGGGTTCCATTCGACAAGGACCACGCCAAGAAGAGAAAGACACATTGAAGTGGCGAATGGAATAGAAGCAGAAGTGGAGGCCATTGGTGACGTCCCTCTGGAGCTGGCTGATGGCTCTTTGCTTTTGCTCAAAGATGTGCTTTTCGTTCCTTCATTACATAGGAATTTAATAAGTGTTTCCTGTTTGGATAAAGACTCTTACGAATGTTATTTTGGAAATGGCAAGTGTGCCATTTGGTTGAAAGACAAATGTGTGGGTGTTGCTACATTATTTGATAAGTTATATTTGTTATCCCTGCATGAGAAAGTTCTTTCTGTGTGTGATGTGAATGAAAAAGTTTCCTTGTCGAACAAAGAACAAAAGAAAAGAAAGCGAACTCTTGACTCATCGAAACTATGGCAATTGTAGACTAGGCCATATTTAGGGGAAGAATAGAAAACCTCGTTAAAATGACATTCCTCCTCATTAGAGTTCTCGACATAGAACAATGCATAGATTGCATCAAAGGAAAGTATGTCAAACAGTTAAAAGGGTGCAAACCGAAGCATAGCTACACTAGAAATAATCCACACGGATATTTGTGGACCGTTTTATGAAAAGTGTGGATGGCTATGATTCATTCATAACATTCACGGATGATCACTCCGGTATGGTTATATTTATCCAATCAAAGAAAGATCTGAAGTGTTGGATAAATTTAAAATTTTCAAAGTCAAGTAGAAAATCAACGATAAAAGAATCAAAATAGTTCGGTCCGATCGTGGGGGAGTACTACGGTCGGCATACTCCATATGGTCAAGTACCGGGACCCTTTGCACAGTTCACAAGAAAATGGAATAGTCGCCCAATATTCAATGCCGGGCGAACCTCAGCAAAACGGAGTAGCTGAAAGGCGCAACCGTACCCTTATGGATATGGTGCGCAGCATGATGAGCTATTCCACCCTCCCATTGGGATTGTGGATGGAGGCGCTTAAAACCGCCATTCATATTCTCAACAGAGTACCAAGTAAGTCGGTGCCCAAAACACCGTACGAATTGTGGACAGGCAGAGTCCCCTCTCTGCACCACTTGAGGGTCTGGGGGAGCCCAGCTGAGGCAAAAGTTTTCAATCCAAACATTGCAAAGTTAGACCCCAAAACAGTATCTTGCCATTTTATTGGCTATCCAGATAAGTCCAAAGGCTATCGTTTCTCTTGTCCGACAGATACACAAAGTTTGTAGAAACGAGACATGCGTCTTCTTGGAGGACGAATTGATGAGGGGAGCACGGTAGCTAGGAAAATTGATCTTGAGGAGAAGAGGGTGCATGCACCTAATCCGGATGAATCAGAGCCATTTTTCTCGCTACTGTCGTCTCACCATCTACAACCCCGAGGTTGTGGTGCCGACTGTTGTGACTCCACGTGACAACAATGGGCAAAAGTTCGAACACATCCATCAGAGCCACTTGAACCCACTGTTGAGCACGAAGGGAGCGAACAGCCACCTAGTGTAAATGTGCACTGAACCCGAGGCAAGAAATGAGCAAGAGTCTGATGAACTCAGACGGTCTAAAAGAGAACGAAGACCAGCCATTTCCAAAGAAATCTACAAAGTTTACAATGTAGTTCATATGGAGGGCGATCCTACCACATATGAAGAAGCCATGAGTAGTCCTCACTCAGCCAAGTGGGTGGAGGCAATGGAAGATGAAATGAAATCGATGAGTTCCAACAATGTTTGGGACTTAGAGGAAATTCCCAAAGGAGCCAAAACAGTAGGATGCAAGTGGGTCTACAAAACAAAATATGACTCCAATGGGAATGTAGAAAAGTACAAAGCTAGACTCGTGGCAAAAGGTTTTACGCAAAGAGAAGGCGTAGATTACAATGAGACTTTTTCTCCGGTCTCATGTAAGGACTCCTTCAGAATCATCATGGCACTAGTTGCACATTTTGATTTAGAGTTACATCAAATGGATGTCAAGACGGCATTTTTAAATGAAGATTTAGAAGAGAATGTTTACATGAAACAACCCAAGGGTTTTTTCATGGAGGGGAAGGAACATATGGGATGCCGCCTAAAGAAATCCATTTATGGGTTAAATCAAGCCTCTAGGCAGTTGAAAGGATACAGATGTCGCCTAGAGGGGGGGGGGGTGAATAGGCGATTAAAACTTTTCCTAGAGTGGCTCAACAAAGGCGGAATTAAACTAGTGTTTACTTTGTAAAGCACAACCTAGAAACAACTAAGGTTTACCTATGTGCACCAACAACTTATGCTAAGCAATACAAACAACAAAGTGATAGCAAGATATATATTACTTCAAGCACGAAGGCTATCACAATGTAAAGTGCACAAGTAAAGAGCTCGGGTATAGAGATAACCGAGGCACGCGGGGACACCGATATTTTACCGAGTTCCTCCCAACATGGAGTACGTCTCGTTTGGAGAGGGGGTGGTATCAAACCACCAACGCCACAAAAGGCCTCCCTTATTCTCCGGTGAATTTCACCCCAACGGGATCGATCCACGCTTCCACTATCGGTGCACTTGTCGGTGGCAACCGGAACCTCTCACAAGGTTGGGGCACAACTCCACAACTTAATTGGAGGCTCCCAACAAATGCCACCAAGGCCACAAACCGTCTAGGGTTCCAAGAACCCAAGAGGGACAAGCTCCAATGAGTAACTCAAATCAAATCCTCCAAAGAGAACTCAAACCGATGCACCAAATGCAAATGGCAAGAACACCACAAAGGTGCTCAAATCCCTCTCTCCCAAATTCCACCAAAGCTACAAAAGATTATGGGGGAATAAGAGAGGAAGAACAATGGAGGAAATCCACAAAAGACTCCAAGATCTAGATCCCAAAATGTTCCCCTCACTTAGAGGAGAGATTGATTGGTGGGATTGTAGATCTAGATGTCCTCTATCAAATCCCTCAAGAATATGCAAGAATCATTGGAGGGATTGAGAGAAAGCAAGCTCAAGAAGGTCAACAATGGAGGGGAAAACTTGAAAGAATGGTTAGGGAACCATTGGGGAAGAAGTCCCTTAAATAGGTTCCCCGAAAATCCAACCGTTGAAGCCAAAAAAGCGCGAATCCCGGTACTACCGGACATTCCCGTACTAGGACATTCCCAGATTACGGACAATCCGTACTACGGACAATCCTGGGATCCCAGTCGCCAAACGCACCTTTTTCAGTACCGACCGGTACTACGGCGGTACTACCGGACCTCCGGTACCTGGGACCCTGTCGGTACTACCGTCATCCCCTGAAAACGGCCATAACTTTTGCATCCGGACTCCGATTTTGATGATCTTGGGCTCGTTTCGAAGAGGAAAACAAGCTCTAAAAGATAATGCAAAGAAAAATTATAGTCCAACAAGGGAGGATAGATCCAAATGACGAAAGGTTTAACCTCTATCAAAAAGATGAACCGATAAAACCTTCAACATCAAAAACGTAATAGAAAATGCATATGAAATCCGTTTTCGATGAACGAGAGCTTGTCATGGAGATTAACACAAGCTCTAAATCCTCACATGAGTAAGAACCAAATAATGGAAGGTTTTACCTATCTCTAAAATACAAACCGGTAAAACCTCCAAGATCAAAACGCAAAAAGATATAAAAGGGAAATCCGTTTTTGATGGACTAGAGCTTGTTATGGAGATTACCACAATCTCTATATCCTCACATGGATAAGACCAAAAAACAACCAAATATGATGATGCAAGTATGCAAAGGTTTGATCTCTCTCCGAACGATGTGACCGAGTTACTCATTCGAGAGCCCTTCTTGATAGTACGGTTATCTATCCTAAACCCGGTCTCCCAACAAACATGAGACCGGCAAAAGGGAAAACCTATCAATATTATACCTTTGCCTTGAGCAATCCACTTGAGATCGATGTAGACGATCTTGTCCTTCTCAAGATGGACACCTTTCTTGATTCCTCGTCATCGATCCATGATCACCGAGGATGGCAAGCATCAAACATGAGATCTTCTATAGATGGCGCATTTTGAGCTTGCACAACACATCTTCTTCTCATTTCATCTATCTTGAAGTCAACACATGCTCCAAGCAATGCCAATGGACAATTCCTACAAGTACAAATTAATACACACATTAGTCCATAAAGATTGTCATTAATTACCAAAACCACACATGGGGTCCCAACATGTTCTTTCAATCTCCCCCATTTTGGTAATTGATGACAATCCCCTTAAGAGGGTTTATATAAGGAATTTTAATGAATAAAATGGTAATACCAATATCAAAAACTACAAAAGTATGTGATATTGGTACCACCATCATATATAGAGCAAACTCCCCCACAATCTATGCATGTGTGATGAACTTGAATTTCATTGCATATATTGCCAATCATTATCATTGGAGGAGTTTCCTCTATATATACCACATGCTAAGCAACAACAAAGATGCAAGAGCATGAGAAGCAAATGCACAAGAACAAACTCAATGCATAAACCAACTTCCCTTAAACCCTCTAAAACTTCTCCCCCATTGGCATCGATTGCCGAAATGGGTGACAAGTTCTAGAAGGCAAATATAGTAATAATTCCTCCAAAGGTGTGCCTTCGCACATATCCAATGATGAATACTTGGGAGGAGTAGAACTATATCGAGGACCCTAAGATTGCAAAAAAGTCAAATAATGCAAGCAACTACAAGGTCCGACAAACCAATTTGAAAACAACAAATGAGTCCAAATGGAAACAACAAGATATTATGATATGAGCAAAAGAGTGTTTTAAATAACAACTAGAGAAGCTCCCAAGATTTGTGCATAATTCAAAATAAATGTATTGGAATACATAATGCACAAATATGGAATCCTGCTCCCCATAAGCATTTAAAACACAACAAATGTGAAAGAATGCAAATGAGTATTATTAAATGAATTAGATGAGCTCCCAAAGAGCATGCACCAATTATGATAATTGCATTTGGGAACAAAGTGCATAGTCATGGAATCCTCACTCATCCAAATTCATTTAACAATACACGACATGAGAGAACTAATATGAGTGTCCGAAGATGTAGACAAGAGAAATAATCACTCATAGGCAAATAAATTTGGAAGCCACCAAAGAATAAAAAGAAATAAAAGGTGGCATCCAAGGATTAAAAATCAATTAAAATTATCTTCTCATATGTGTATATGTCTATAAGTGGAAAACATCATAGATACATATGCCAACAAATAAATATGCACACATAAAGAAGATATACAAGAAGGCATATGAAAAGCAAAAATGAAGTCATAATATATACCAATAAGATTTTTTGCTTCAAAGCATGGCCCAAGGCTCACATATATCTTATTGTACATTAATGAGCTTCAAATACCAACACACTACATATATTACAACTATCACCAAGGGAAAAGGAGAAAGTTGGAATATATGGAGAAAGGCAACAAGTATCATAAGAGAAAATGGACTAGCAAAATCTCACTATTGCACATGAGAGAAGTTGAGGAAATGATAGACAACAAAATTGCTAGATTGACATATTTGGGATTGGAGGATCATATGCATGATTTTGTATAGTCCCAATTGTATGCACTCATCTCAACTTATACACATATACAATAGAGATTCCTCTTAAAAGCATGGCTAGAGATGCAACAATAAATACACAATCAAAGAAACCATGCCAAGATGCAACCTACAAAAGGTTGGAAGCAATATAAATATGCATGATCAAGAGATACTTGTTACCGAGACATAATTGGTAGGATGTAGATGATATGAATTCATTGATCATCCTATAGCTTGACTCAACTTTTCATGTATGCACCACTTCTTCAAAATCGAAGGACAAGCATCCAATATATCTCCAATGTACCTAAAACACAATTAAGTACAACATGGTCCCCAAACTCATTGGGTCCAAAGTAGTTAGAGAAACTACAATACATAGGAGAGACTCCACATAATTATGTGCACATTGATATGAAATTGAATTTCATGCACAACTTAGCCGATGGGAATTGGTGGAGTTTCCCATATAACGGATCAAAGAAAGCAAGCATGCCATAATATAATCATATAGTAAATATGCATGCATGAAGATTTCAAGAACCAAAAAGGAGATACAATTTGAACAAAACACCAAGTAAACCGAGATGGCACACACAAGAGTGTGACAAGACAAGCGTGTCCAAATTGTATCAAAGAACCAATTCAACACATGAAAGATCACAAGTTCAACAAATGAACTAGGCATAATCCAAGGAGCAAAAGATAGATAGAAATAAAATGCTCAAGGATTTATCTCATTCTAAAATGGTCAAATCAAGAAACAAGGAATGAGACAAAACCAACTCCCAAAAGAGCAAGGTTCCAACAAGAAACCAAACTCCCAAACTTCACATGATGGCACAAGTACCAAAATGAAAAGATTGAGGTTCCAAGCACATAAAACACGATATGGATCAAACAATGAAGCATAAATATGAGTGTTCTAAATAATATAGGAGAGCTCCCCCATAGATAGTGCATTATGTAGGATTTTCCTTTTAAATTCAAAATGCACACAAATGGGATCATCACTTGCACCTACAATAAGTAAAACACAAGAGGATATCAATAAAATAAGAAGATCCACAAGAAGCAAGGAAGGCTTGGGAGACAACACAAAACATTTTCTTGGCCAAAGATAGAATAAAAATTAAGCAAGGGCCAAAGTGAATATGATCAATAAATTCTACCATAAGTTGGGTACTCATTGTCCAAGGACAAGAAATAGAATAATTTTCCCAAGGTAGCTTGCATGGATATCCAAGATCATAGTCACAACAAGAAGCATATAACTAAATATAAGAAATTGAGCATGATACTTCGAACAAGATTCTTGGTAGCTTCCCCAAGTCACACAATCACTAGTGAATAGAGCAACTTGAAGCAAATGGTTTCCATGAGGATATATATATATATCTAAATATGAGGAAACGCATACCAAGAAACACTCTCATATACAAGATCCAAAATAATATCAATAAAGCCATTCATGCAAATAGGAACTTGTATGAGCCAATGTGTCACATAGGCGCTAGATAATTATCAATATCAATTCTAAGTGACATAACCTCGAATATTCACATTTTCTAGGATTGTAATATGCACTAAGCATAAGACTCCCCCATAATGTGATACTACCATAAAAACAACACGAGGCAAAAGGATACAAATAGAGATAATTAATGGACATTATAAAACTTAAATTTCTCATGAGAATTATACCACATAGAGACTAGACAAGAATCCAATATAAATACTAGGTGGTAATCCTCATGTACACACATTTTAGGATTGTGGAATGCCTAAGCATAACACTCCCCAAAATAGGATAATCCATTAATTTCTCACAAGAGCCAAATAGGATACCAAATATAACCAAGCAAGGCTCAAACACAAGAAACACACATACATGGTGTGCCACCTAATCATACACAAATAATCTTGATTTCAAGATAATTAAGTGGATATCACAACATGTACAAAAACATGGAAGATACAAATCCAATACATTCACAAAGGCGGGGCTAGTAACTTTCAATGTAAAGAGTTTAGCATATGTTACCGCAAGGAGGAACATTGTAAATATAATATAATCAAGATAATCAAAATGGCTTGGCTTGACAATAATAATTGATGAAGATCCCTCAATTCTTCATAATGTAGCCAAGACTCCAATGCCCTCCAAAACACACCTATTGATCAAGTTTTGGTTTGTTGGTCCCCAACCAAGTTGGGTCCTAAGAGGTTAGTCACAATAGGTTTGGCAAACCAAATGGTTCTTTTCTTGACACCACATTGAGCACCAACAAATTTGGCAAACACATTGCCAACCTCATCCTTCCAAAGAGAATAAGCATCATCAATAATGATAGGGTTGGATGAGGAGATACCGAGAGTGCATGAGGAAGAAATATGCCCTTTTCACGGCATATGTAGCAATTTCTACTCTTGCCATCTTTCTTCTTAGGAGAAGCCACAACTCGAGGAAGAGCTTGAGTAGTCCTCTTAGGAAGAGGCCCATTAATGACTTGAGGTGGAGCTTGAGGCTTCCTTGTTGCTTCACACTAAGAGGCTTTTTCTTCAATGGGCAAGATCTAACATGGTGCCCTTCTTCCTTGCACTTGAAGCAAACAATGTTGGCGGATTCTTGACTTGATCTTGGCCATTCTTCTTGTTGTCCTTGTGCTTCAACTTGATAGTGGACTTGTTCTTGACATTAGATTTGAATCCAAGCCCACTTGTCATTGGGGGATTTTTGCATACTCAAGATTTTGTTGAGTGTGACCTTCCCTTGTTGACCCTTTTTCAAGTCATTCTTCAAAGAAGTGACTTGAGCCTTGAGCTCTTTGATTTCCTCTACATGGTTAGTTTCAATACAAGTACTAGAGGAAGTAGATGCTACATTGTTAGAGCAACAAGGCATGGAATGTAATTCATCACGAGATATAGCATGGTTGTGAGAGGATGAATTACAAGGACTAGCACATGGCAATATAACATTTGGAGTAGATATAGTGCTAATGTCCACATGAGGCCCACTAGATGTTACCTTTGACATGATGGCCTCATGAGCCAACTTTAGCCTACCATGGGAGACTAGGAGATCCTCATGCGAGCTTGAGAGCTTATCATGGCTTTCTAATTTCCCATAGTTGCTAGTTAGCAGCAAGTTGAGCCTTTAGCTCAACATTCTCCTTAAAAATAGATGCTTCACAAGAAATAGAGTTAGTAGCACAAGCATCATTACTATTAACAAGAGGTGAGGGCAACTTGTCAAGCTCTTTTGAACATGAGGCTTTAAGTTGCTCATGTGACTCGGTGAGTTTGATGAGCTCACCCTTTATGACCCTAGAGCCATTTTTGAGGTGCTCAAAATCCTCAACAAGTTTAGCATAAGCAACTTCAAGTTCATCATTTTTAATCTTGAAGGAGTTAGCCACCGCAAGTTCTCTATCATGGTATTCCTTTACTCTAGATAATTCTAGAGTAAAAGTCTCCTCAAGAGATTCTTTGGTGGTTTGTTCTTCTTCAAGGGAGTCCTTTACTTGAGCAAGTTCATTAGCATATTCACGCTCAAGTGCAAACTTTTCATCAATTATGTTTTCTTGCTCCTCAATAAGATCATTGCCTTCTATAGCATAATTCAAGATTTCAAGAAGGTTGGAGGAAGCAAGTTTATTTTTGTAGAGAGCACTATAGACAACCTCTCCCATTTTCTTAATAGAGGTAATATCATACTTACCTCTATAATCATCATTGTCATTCCCAACCTCATCATCATCATCATGAGATACAATGGGATTCAAAGCGGTTACCTTTGTTCCCTTAGCCATAAGGCACATGTGAGAACCGGAGGAAGGTGATGATGAGATTGCACTTGAAGTTCTCTTCAAGACCTTGCCTTGGCCCATAGAATCTTCATTTTCCTCTACATGGTTAGCAACACAAACACTAGAGGAAATAGAAGCATTTTTATCATGGCAACCAGACAACATGAGCATATCATCATGAGATTTGTACAAGTCATTTATACATGATATGCAAGGACTATTAACACAAGCATGTGAGGAATTTTGAGTGCTAGAAGTGTTAAGGTCCAAAGATAGATCATTGCAACTAGATAGATATGAGGGATTACAAATAGTGAACACACTATCCATATTGCAATTTCTATCACCACTCACCATTTCATTACCTTGTGAAAAATCACATGTTGGTGAAGTGGTAGAGGATGAGAACTCATCTCGACCGGAAGTGGAAGCAACACAATAATCCTCAATAATGTTGTACTTGCTATATTTATCTTGAAGCTTGGTCCATATCTCACGAGCGCTTGAATAAGGCATGATAGACGAAAGAACTACATTGCTCACAACATGCAAGAGAATTTTAGTAGCTAGAGCATTTATATGAGAGTTCAACTTCTCCTCTAGAGATTCGTTTTGTGTATCCATAGGAGAAGAGAAACCCACATATAGATAGCCCTCGATAATTGGGTGAATTTCCCAAAATAACTTAAGCATGCGAATTTTCCAAACATCATAATTTGTGCCATCGAATGTGAGCATGTCATTGTGCACTACTCCTCTAGCCGACATCTTTACTCTCAAGGCGGTGAAGACTAAAATGAGAGACCGGGCTCTGATACCAATTGAAAGGATACAGATGTCGCCTAGAGGGGGGGGGGGTGAATAGGCGATTAAAACTTTTCCTAGAGTGGCTCAACAAAGGCGGAATTAAACTAGTGTTTACTTTGTAAAGCACAACCTAGAAACAACTAAGGTTTACCTATGTGCACCAACAACTTATGCTAAGCAATACAAACAACAAAGTGATAGCAAGATATATATTACTTCAAGCACGAAGGCTATCACAATGTAAAGTGCACAAGTAAAGAGCTCGTATAGAGATAACCGAGGCACGCGGGGACACCGATATTTTTTGCAATTCCTCCCAACATGGAGTACGTCTTTGGAGAGGGGTGGTATCAAACCACCAACGCCACAAAGGCCTCCCTTATTCTCCGGTGAATTTCACCCCAGCAGGATCGATCCACGCTTCCACTATCGGTGCACTTGTCGGTGGCAACCGAACCTCTCACAAGGTTGGGGCACAACTCCACAACTTAATTGGAGGCTCCCAACAAATGCCACCAAGGCCACAACCGTCTAGGGTTCCAAGAACCCAAGAGGACAAGCTCCAATGAGTAACTCAAATCAAATCCTCCAAAGAGAACTCAAACCGATGCACCAAATGCAAATGGCAAGAACACCACAAGGTGCTCAAATCCTCTCTCCCAAATTCCACCAAAGCTACAAAAGATTATGGGGAATAAGAGAGGAAGAACAATGGAGGAAATCCACAAAGACTCCAAGATCTAGATCCCAAAATGTTCCCCTCACTTAGAGGAGAGATTGATTGGTGGGATTGTAGATCTAGATCTCTCTATCAAATCCCTCAAGAATATGCAAGAAGCATTGGAGGATTGAGAGAAAGCAAGCTCAAGAAGGTCAACAATGGAGGAAAACTTGCAAGAATGGTTAGGAACCATTGGGAAGAAGGCCCCTTAAATAGGTTCCCCGAAAATCCAACCGTTGAAGCCAAAACAGCGCGAATCCCGGTACTACCGGACATTCCTGGTACTACCGGACAATCCCGGGGGATCCCAGGTCGCCAAACGCACCTTTTTCAGTACCGACCGTACTACGACGGTACTACCGGACCTCCGTACTAGACCCTGGTCCGTACTACCGTCATCCACGAGCAACGGCCATAACTTTTGCATCCGGACTTGATTTTGATGATCTTGGGCTCGTTTCAAGAGGAAAACAAGCTCTAAAAGATAATGCAAAGAAACATTATAGTCCAACAAGGAGGATAGATCCAAATGACGAAAGGTTTAACCTCTATCAAAAGATGAACCGATAAAACCTTCAACATCAAAAACGTAATAGAAAATGCATATGAAATCCGTTTTGATGAGCGAGAGCTTGTCATGGAGATTAACACAAGCTCTAAATCCTCACATGAGTAAGAACCAAATAATGGAAGGTTTTACCTATCTCTAAAATACAAACCGTAAAACCTCCAAGATCAAAACGCAAAAAGATATAAAGGAAATCCGTTTTGATGGACTAGAGCTTGTTATGGAGATTACCACAATCTCTATATCCTCACATGGATAAGACCAAATAACAACCAAATATGATGATGCAAGTATGCAAAGGTTTGATCTCTCTCCGACGATGTGACCGAGTTACTCATTCGAGAGCCCTTCTTGATAGTACGGTTATCTATCCTAAACCCGGTCTCCCAACAAACATGAGACCGGCAAAAGGGAAAACCTATCAATATTATACCTTTGCCTTGAGCAATCCACTTGAGATCGATGTAGACGATCTTGTCCTTCTCAAGATGGACACCTTTCTTGATTCCTCATCATCGATCCATGATCACCGAGGATGGCAAGCATCAAACATGAGATCTTCTATAGATGGCGCATTTTGAGCTTGCACAAGACATCTTCTTCTCATTTCATCTATCTTGAAGTCAACACATGCTCCAAGCAATGCCAATGGACAATTCCTACAAGCAACTTAATACACACATTAGTTCATAAAGATTGTCATTAATTACCAAAACCACACATGGGGTCCCAACATGTTCTTTCAGCAGTGGTATTTAAAGTTTAATGATACCATTAAAAGATTTGGATTCAAAGAAAATGTTGAGGACAATTGCATTTATGCAAAGTTCAAAAGTGGGAAATATATTTTCCTAATTCTATATGTGGATGACATTCTGCTTGCTAGCAGTGATGTTAGTCTACTACTAGAAACAAAGAAATTCTTGTCATCAAACTTTGACATGAAAGACCTTGGTGAAGCATCTTATGTTTTGGGCATAGAAATTCACCGAGACAGAAAGAATGGAGTGTTAGGACTGTCGCAGAAAGCGTATTGTGAAAAGATTTTAAAGAAATACAATATGCATGCGAGTAATTCAACACCTGCTCCCATAGTCAAGGGCGATAGTTTTGGGAAATCCCAATGTCCAAAGAATCAATATGAGATCGATCAAATGAAGTCAGTACCATATGCTTCGTGTTGGAAGCTTACAAGATGCACAAGTGTGCACTTTCCCGACTTAGCATTTATCACGGGTACTGTAGATATCAAGAGAATCCAGCATAGAGCAATCGAAGATGGTAAAGAAAGCTTTGCGCTATGTGGAAGGCACAAAAGGCCTCATGCTAACATACTGAAGATCTGATTCCCTAGAGATAAAAGGGTATTCAGATGCAGATTTTATGGAGATAAAGACGACCGAAAGTCCACGACAGGTATGTCTTTACTCTCGCAGGAGGTGCTATTTCGTGGAGAAGCGCCAAGCGATGATAGTTGCATCTTCTACGATGTATGCAGAATTTATAGCATGTTATGAGGCCATGGGACAGCGTTATGGTTAAAGAAATTCTTACCCGACTTGAAAGTGGTTGGTGCATTTGCGAGCCACTAAAGATGTACCGTGACAACGAGCCCGCAGATTCTATGCTCACAACAACAAGTCGAGTAATGCTTCAAAGTCTATAGATATAAAGTATTATGTTGTGAAGGACAAAGTCCAGGATCAAACTATAAGTCTCGAGCATATAAGGACAAAGGATATGCTTGGATCCGCTAACGAAAGGCTTACCACCAATGTGTTCAAGGAGCACATAGCGGCATGGGTTTAATGGCAAGACTATGATCCCCGGACTATAGAGGCCCAAAATGTGAAATTTGTTTCGGAACATGAAGGCATATAGTAGCTGTCAGGTTCTATCGGCAATTGAGCTGAGACGATGAAACATGCTCTATGTGTCATTCTGTGATGAAATAAGTAAAGAACAAGGTTAAAAGTAAAGTCGATATCTAGGGGGAGAATGCTGGATAGATCTCTCCCACGTTCGGGCCCAACGGCCCGAACGGAGTCCCTTATCGCGCCCTAATCGGGGGAGCCCAACCCTATCCATGGTTGTGGGACCACCCCGTCATCGCATATATAAATAGGTGGGGGGGCTAAGCACAGTGCGAGGTTCACCGTGCGCAGCCCCCACAAACATACCCACCGATTAGGGTTCGCACTAGGCCGACGGGAAGCTCCACCGCCACCGCTCTCAACCTCCCACGCTCACGCCGTCGCCCCTTTTCCCATGGCGAACGACGGCGGATCCAGCTCTGGCTCTGGCTCCGGAATCCCCTCCGGTTCCTGCTTGTCAAGCCAGGGTGCAGGTAGTCTCACTCTCTCTCTCAGTTCTCCTAGATCTAATCCCATAGTGCATCTACTGAGAATGTTCTAGCTCTATCAATGGTATCAGAGCATCTTAGATGCTAGTTTTTTTGGTAGAGAAGTAAAAGTAAAGGAAAACCCTAGATCCAAAGCGCTTGCCCTCCGCCGCGCCGTCCCCCTCGATCCCTATGCGCATCGGCAAGCCAAGGCATAGGGAAGAAGGACACACCCCTTCGGGGGCAAAGTGAATCCCAAGTTGTAACCCCGAAAAGAAACACACACACAAAAAAAAGGGGGAGGCAGACCCACACCGGCCGCCGCCGTGCGCCGTTTGACGGACGTGCGCCCACCCACGGGTGGACGCACCGCCGCCAAAAGGGGAAGTGAGGCGCCATGGTCTCGGCCAAGGTCGACAGAGGGAGGGGCTCGCCGGAGCGCCGGCCACCTCACCTCGCACATGCACGGGGAAGAAGAGATTGGGTGGCGATGGTGGAGAAGGAGGGGACGCCGTGCGGCGCCGGACGGACGCCTCAACGCCACGGAGAACTTCGCCTCGGACCAGCGAGGCGCAACGCCGCCGGTCCCGCCGCCGCGACCCGATGCAGGCCACGGCGACACGACGACCACGCGGGCAACCGGCCGAAGCGCCGCCGCGCTACCGGACGGAGGCGGCAGGGCATGGTGACCACGCTGGGCGCCGGCTGACAGCGCCACCATGGCCACGCTACCGGACGGAGGCGCAGCGGTGACCAGACATTACTGATGACGCGGTGGCCATGCTACGGGCCAAGTTATGGGGCTAGGGTTTACTGCACGGCGGTTGGGGTTTTATACCTCATGAGAGGCCGACGCTCGGATGTAGGGTTTGCGAGTGGACGTCAGATGGAGTCGGGTCACGGCGCTGGCGGGCCAAGCAGCCCGACTGGCGGCAGTTAGCGGTCATGCAATGGTCGACGTGGAGGGCTAACCATGCTGGGCGGTGGTGCAGCCATGGCGGCAGCTGGGCTCCGCCAGTGTTAATGATCTTGTTGGCCATCTCTTTTGGCCCAGTAGGGCGTTTTTTCTTTAAAGTCTTCTGTTTTTTATTTTACAGAATTGTTTTTAATGGTTTTTTCTTAGTTTTAAGCAAAATTTTGCATAGTTTCTCTAGTCCTTTTATTTTAAGTATATTGTGACTAGAGAGTGTTACAAAGGCAGATTTTTTCTGCAAAGTATAAGTTTTTTTATTGAAAGTTTCCGCTGCAAATAGTTATTTTTACATTGAAATGTATGGTTTAAAATTGCTCCAAATGCAATAAAAGTTGATTAAATCTTGACATAAAGATGTGATTAAAGTGATTATGCCTCATGCTATTAATTGACCAACGTTATTAATCATGACCATAATCTTTTCCTATTAAGTATAAAAGGTGCATTTAAATTTATTTCTGCCCAACAGTGATGTAATTTTAAATAGCACGAAACGATTGCATGCTTAATTTATACCAACGTTGAATTAACGCATACAATTGTTTTACTTGGTGATCTCACATCTTTTGTGATTTTCAGGAGGTCTCAACCTCATGGCATGTTTGAAGGACGTCCTCCTCGGGGGGACAACTACTCGAATGGAGGAAGAAAGTTGACTTGGCGTTCAGATGCCAAGTGGATTGGGTGGTTGACACCAAGCAACCGTCAAGCCGGCCGACGGTCGAGGGGCGGCGAGGAAAGTCTTGACTTTGAGAAAAGGAAGAGGGACCATGCTCCATTGGAGCTGGCTTACTCTATCGATAACAGAAATGGGTGAACGCCAACAAGAAGTGTCGGCATTCAGAAGAACACAATTGAGAACGCTATCGGGCTCAATTGGAGAGTGTACCGTGGGCGAGTATCTCAAGATAAAGAGCCATCTTGGCTCTTCAAAGATATGCGACCCAATTAAAGCGGTTGATTCTTGAAAAAGTATACGGGAGGACCCCACGGGATAAGAGAGAACATCTTGAGGATGTCGAACATGGCAGCAAAGCTCAAGCCAATGGATGAGGACCTCGAGTTAAAGCCAGCACTCTTGGTGCACCTTGTGATGGCCTCACTTCCACAGCCCTTTGAAAACTTTGTGATAAACTATAATATGTCCCCTGAAAAGTGGGACATAGAAAAGACCATTGGGATGTGTTCCCAGGAAGAGGAAAGGCTGAAAGCCCTTCACAGAGGTTCTCTGAACTTCGTGAAGGACAACAGGAAGAGAGGCTTCACAGGAGGCAACCATGGTGGCTCACCCTCCAAGCCCCATGGCAAGGGTCCAATGCAGCACCAGTACCAGCATCACCAGCCCACCCCTGGGGAGAAGGATCAGTGCCATCACGGCAAAAAGGCGGGCCACTACAAGAAAGACTGCCCGATTTGGCTAAAGTACATCATGGCCAAAAATGGTAAAGATATTATTTCTTTTGTTAATGAATCTTTGTATGAAAAGTTTACTAGATCCACTTGGTGGATTGATTCTGGAGCAACTGTTCACGTTGCCAACTCTTCTGTGGGTTCCATTCGACAAGGACCACGCCAAGAAGAGAAAGACACATTGAAGTGGCGAATGGAATAGAAGCAGAAGTGGAGGCCATTGGTGACGTCCCTCTGGAGCTGGCTGATGGCTCTTTGTTTTTGCTCAAAGATGTGCTTTTCGTTCCTTCATTACATAGGAATTTAATAAGTGTTTCCTGTTTGGATAAAGACTCTTACGAATGTTATTTTGGAAATGGCAAGTGTGCCATTTGGTTGAAAGACAAATGTGTGGGTGTTGCTACATTATTTGATAAGTTATATTTGTTATCCCTGCATGAGAAAGTTCTTTCTGTGTGTGATGTGAATGAAAAAGTTTCCTTGTCGAACAAAGAACAAAAGAAAAGAAAGCGAACTCTTGACTCATCGAAACTATGGCACTGTAGACTAGGCCATATTTCGAGGGGAAGAATAGAAAACCTCGTTAAAAATGACATTCTTCCTCCGTTAGAGTTCTCCGACATAGAACAATGCATAGATTGCATCAAAGGAAAGTATGTCAAACAGATTAAAAAGGGTGCAAACCGAAGCATAGCTACACTAGAAATAATCCACACGGATATTTGTGGACCGTTTCCGGTGAAAAGTGTGGATGGCTATGATTCATTCATAACATTCACGGATGATCACTCCGTATGGTTATATTTATCCAATCAAAGAAAGATCTGGCGTTGGATAAATTTAAAATTTTCAAAGTCAAGTAGAAAATCAGCACGATAAAAGAATCAAAATAGTTCGGTCCGATCGTGGGGGAGTACTACGGCATACTCCATATGGTCAAGTACCAGGACCCTTTGCACGGTTCCTGCAAGAAAATGGAATAGTCGCCCAGTATTCAATGCCGGGCGAACCTCAGCAAAACGGAGTAGCTGAAAGGCACAACCGTACCCTCATGGATATGGTGCGCAACATGATGAGCTATTCCACCCTCCCATTGGGATTGTGGATGGAGGCGCTTAAAACCGCCATTCATATTCTCAACAGAGTACCAAGTAAGTCGGTGCCCAAAACACCGTACGAATTGTGGACAGGCAGAGTCTCCTCTCTGCACCACTTGAGGGTCTGGGGGAGCCCAGCTGAGGCAAAAGTTTTCAATCCAAACATTGCAAAGTTAGACCCCAAAACAGTATCTTGACATTTTATTGGCTATCCAGATAAGTCCAAAGGCTATCGTTTCTCATCATTCCGACAGATACACAAAGTTTGTAGAAACGAGACATGCGTCTTCTTGGAGGACGAATTGATGAGGGGAGCACGGTAGCTAGGAAAATTGATCTTGAGGAGAAGAGGTGCATGCACCTAATCCGATGAATCAGAGCCATTTTTCTCGCTACTGTCAGGCACCATCTACAACCCCGAGGTTGTGGTGCACACTTGTGACTCCACACGTGACAACAATGGGCGAAAGTTCGAGCCTGTCCATCAGAGCCACCAACCCATTTGAGCACGAAGGGAGCCAGAACAGCCACCTAGTGTAAATGTGCACGAACCCGAGGCAAGAAATGAGCAAGAGTCGATGAACTCGAGACGGTCTAAAAGAGAACGAAGACCAGCCATTTCAAAGAAATCTACAAAGTTTACAATGTAGTTCATATGGAGGCGATCCTACCACATATGAAGAAGCCATGAGTAGTCCTCACTCACCAAGTGGGTGGAGGCAATGGAAGATGAAATGAAATCGATGAGTTCCAACAATGTTTGGGACTTAGAGGAAATTCCCAAAGGAGCCAAAACAGTAGGATGCAAGTGGGTCTACAAAACAAAATATGACTCCAATGGGAATGTAGAAAAGTACAAAGCTAGACTCGTGGCAAAAGGTTTTACGCAAAGAGAAGGCGTAGATTACAATAAGACTTTTTCTCCGGTCTCATGTAAGGACTCCTTCAGAATCATCATGGCACTAGTTGCACATTTTGATTTAGAGTTACATCAAATGGATGTCAAGACGACATTTCTAAATGGAGATTTAGAAGAGAATGTTTACATGAAACAACCCAAGGGTTTTTTCATGGAGGGGAAGGAACATATGGGATGCCGCCTAAAGAAATCCATTTATGGGTTAAAGCAAGCCTCTAGGCAGTGGTATTTAAAGTTTAATGATACCATTAAAAGATTTGGATTCAAAGAAAATGTTGAGGACAATTGCATTTATGCAAAGTTCAAAAGTGGGAAATATATTTTCCTAATTCTATATGTGGATGACATTCGCTTGCTAGCATGATGTTAGTCTACTACTAGAAACAAAGAAATTCTTGTCATCAAACTTTGACATGAAAGACCTTGGTGAAGCATCTTATGTTTTGGGCATAGAAATTCACCGAGAGTAAAGAATGGAGTGTTAGGACTGTCGCAGAAAGCAGATTTTAAAGAAATACAATATGCATGCGAGTAATTCAACACCTGCTCCCATAGTCAAGGGCGATAGTTTTGGGAAATCCCAATGTCCAAAGAATCAATATGAGATCGATCAAATGAAGTCAGTACCATATGCTTCGGCTGTTGGAAGCTTACAGTATGCACAAGTGTGCACTCGTCCTGACTTAACATTTATCACCGGGGTACTCGGTAGATATCAAGAGAATCCAGGCATAGAGCACTGGAAGATGGTAAAGAAAGCTTTGCGCTATGTGGAAGGCACAAAAGGCCTCATGCTAACATACAGAAGATCTGATTCCCTAGAGATAAAAGGGTATTCAGATGCAAATTTTGCGGGAGATAAAGACGACCGAAAGTCCACGACAGGGTATGTCTTTACTCTCGCAGGAGGTGCTATTTCGTGGAGAAGCGCTAAACAGTCGATAGTTGCATCATCTACGATGTATGCAGACACGTGGCATGTTTTTAACAGGGTCTACAAGAGACCCGTAACCCGGTTTTCCCCCTCAAACTTTGCCTGGGGGGGGGGGGACACCGAAGCAAGGCTCGTTTGGGAAATTGCTATGTCATCAGTCACATCTCTTAAAATTGGATCTGTCTCGTGATTCAAGCGATCTAGGAGTTACGTGATGGACTGTAACGGAGAAAAATGTTCGTACAACATAATTTATTTTTGCGAAATTCCCCCAATGTATTAATAATTATAAATAACAGTATAAAGAGTCTTAAAAATAATAAAAATTATAAATAGTTCATTGGACCACATAGCGACGACTACATACACTAGCACGAGCCGAAATCGCGCCACCATCCTCGCCCCTCCATCATCGAAGCCGGACAAAGCTTGTCGTAGTAGAGCTTGCTGTAGTAGACGGATGAAAAGTCGTGGTGCTAAATCCCCAAAAGACCAACATATCAGAGCAACAACCATCGTCAAGAAGACAAACATAAAACGGAAGAAACTGGTCTCAAATCACACCAACGAATACGAAAAGAGATCGGATCTCAAAAGATCCTCCGAACACACAACTCTAGCGTCCTCCATCAATGCTAGACGCACCAACGAAGCGAGGATAAGACACGGAGAACCTTATTCTAACTTCAGGACGTAGCCGCCACCTCAACATCCTAAATTCTAGTTTTTCTAGGAAGATTCTGTAAGACACTGGAAACAGACTAAAAAAACACAAAGACCTCCTATCAGCGATAAGTGGTCCGCCACGACTCCAAGGCTCTAAGGCCGCCGGAGACGGGACGGGCCGGTGGCATCGCTGGCGGAGGGAGGAAACCTTTGATGGGTTCTAGTCGCCGCCTTGGACAGCTGCTCTCGCCTCTCCCGTACTAGTTCGGTAGACAGTTCATGCAGAATTTTTTTGTAGCGCGGTACAATTTTCCTATCCTTCTACAATTTTTTCTTCATGAGGTTAAAAATTGTTCATGTTGGCGGAGGGAGCAATCTGGCAAGGTATGGCCTCCGCCAAACCTCAAATTTAGAAAACCTCAGCCTATATATATGTTAACACTCACAAAAACTTCAACTTCGATGTTTTTGTGTACATGGATGCTTGGGTTGGCCATACCTAAGAAATATTGTCGGCTCCGCTATTAATAATATATCACAAATAGTAGGATGACGTCAACTGATTCACATTTATCTCATTCGACGCTGAGCTCTAGACGCTTCCAGATAAATTCAAACAGGTTTCTCCAGAATGTTTAAGGATTTGGGAAATTTGAGTGCATGCCCAGGTCCACTTAGCCCTCTTTGGGAGGTGGCTGTAAATAACTAGGTCAAGCCTTGCTCCGGTACAAAAATATGCATCAAACAAAATAGACACTGAAATGGTAGTCAAATCAATTTTAGATCTTCATCAACGTGGATGCGACCTTCACGGTTTCATTGCATAGCGCGAAACCAAGTGATGAATGTCTTTATACAATTCAATGTTCGTGAAAAGGAAAAGGTTTTGCTTTGGTAAGGTTAGTGCTAGCTTGAAGAGACAAACACTCTAGGTCCAGTCGTCCAGAGGTGAGGCAGTGCTCAGGGTGATCTTCTTTCCCAATGTTTTCCTTCCTCTCTATCGCGATCCCGAATGGTGTTTATGGCGATTATCTCCAGGTTTCCTAGGATTTCGTCTAGCAACACCAGGATTTCTAAAGAAAGGGTATCATGCATGGGAGATTGAGGCACTGGGGAGGAGGAGAAAGCTAATATTTTTTGGAAAACCTAGACCCAAAGTTGCTATCCTGTTGAGGAAGAAGATCTGTAGGTTGGGTTTCGGGTTTTCTGCAATGGGAGGGGGAATCCGAATCTATTTTTTCCCACATACCGGCGGCTGTACTACTTGAAAATAGCTGCCAGAATGGCTCAATCTCCCCCATTTGATCTCCTAATTTGGTCCCACTTATTTTCACATTTAGTAGGTGAAAGATGAGAAAGGTTGGAAACACAACTAGAGAGGCTATGACTGGCACTAGCCGCACCTAGCACATGTGATGAATATCCACCCTTGAATTAAACAGGGAAAGCTTTCATATCCATCCATCCAAGATCCAACCAGCCACCATCGAGGAGATGGAGATACAAAGGAGAAGGATGCCACCATATCCACCCATGACAGCATTACAGGTAGTGCCACCTCCATCGATGGAACCACCATCATCACTGTTGTTGCCGCCATGACCAACACCTCCACCTCATGTTACTTCCCCAAGCCTCCACCTCATGTTCATTCCCCAACGTGAGTCATGCACTACAGGATTTTTTTTCTTTGCCGTGCAACAGTCCATACACGGCAAATCCCCGAAAAAACACGACAAAGCCTTTGCTGTGTAAGACTACACGGCAAATACCGCACGGCAAAGATCAGGCCGGCAAAGGAGTCTTTGCCGTGCGTCTAACACGGGGAAGGCTTTGGCGTGTGCCAGACAGCCCTGCACGGCACACAAAAGTAGCTTGACGCCGCCTCGAGCAAGACGGCGTCGTGACAGTGGGTCCCATCACGTCTTTGCCGTGTGTTTTGCGAGTGGGTCCCATCGGTCGAGTTTACCGTGCGTCGATCGTCGTCGTGCATCTGTCTTCTGCCGTGAAGGACTCTTTGCCGTGTTTTTTCCATGGCTCCTTTTCCGTGTGTTTTTCTGGAGCCCTTTGCCGTGTGCGAGGAGACAAACTATACGGCAAAGCCTCGTCAGTACAAATGAAAAAACACCGCCGCCGCCGGTTTGCACGGCAGGGCCTGCGCCACGCATAGCCTGCAATCCGTGGTCGTGATGTCCTTCGGCGCCGACACAGGACATGAGTTGGTCTGGAAGGTCTTGGTATGGTCTAGCCCGCATCAACGATGACAGGGAATGAGGAGAGTGAGAGGCGAACAGCCAGCTCGGTGATGAGCGACGAGATGCATAGGTCGGCCGTGAGCGTGGGCTGGAGCACGGGAAGGCAGCAAGATGGCAAGCGAGACGATGGAGCCGGCGAGGCCGACGGCCACGGCGCGGTCTCTGGGGAGCACGGAGGGCGCCGTGGAGCTCGTGGTTGCGGCCGAGCACGGAGGGGACGAGAAGGACGCCGACGAGCATGTGAGTGACGAATTGGGACTGTCCGAGGCGGCGGAGCACGTGGTGGGCGGCGACGGAGAGGAGGAGGACGAGGGAGACATGGATGAGGAGGATCAGAGGGAGAAGTGCAGCGGCTGGTCCCCCAAGAACATGCCCCATGGCAGCCGTCAGGTTCTCGGGCGCGCATCCGCGTATCTGCTTCCATGAGCGTCGGTGGTGTACGTGTGGTGGTGGGAGAGAGATAAAAGAGAGGAGAGTGGATAAGGAGAGAGAGAGAGGGGTGGTTTAGGAGAGAGGTGGGCTGTTGGATCTTTACGGAATGGACGGCTGAGATTAATTTGGAGGGGTGATCCGTGGGTAGTGTTTTCTCCTCTTCTAATTGGCTTGATGTGTGTTTGTTTGGTTTGATTTTGACCACAGAATCAGAAACACCGTAACTTTTTCATACAAACTCGGAATAAGATGAAACTAATTTTGTTGTAAAGCTAACGATAAGTAGTATCCAACAAAAAGTGAAAATATAAACAACCTACAAAGGAGAAAATACCAAGGAGAGAGGCTTTCGGGTCAAATGACCAATGTTATGGCTAGAATCAAGGCATAGTTTGTCATAATGTTTCCATATAGTGCATGCATGTGTATCATGGGATAGCGAACAATGTTTCAGGAGAAAGTTTTCCTTTTCATCGCACGGAAAATCCATCTTTCATTTTTCGAGCGCAAAAAAGGAAGGATTTTGTGAAGCAACTACCAAATGGGTAATTCCAAATGCTACCACCCAATTTTAAAAAAAATACTAGACCACCTTACATAGATAATGTCCCAACCGGGAGAACTCAAACCTTTCCGTCCACGCCTGGTGAAAAAGACAAATGTCGGCCAAATCGGTAGGAGTGGGTCCGGTTTGAACTACGGGTACATGATCTAATGCTCATGATTTTTTGCAAAAATCATGTTTAGACTAACAATATGATGTTTCTTTGGAGATCCAGTGCAAGTTTAGCGAGGCTCGGCCCCGAGCTAAGAATCTTCATACCCGCCTTTGAGAAAGTTTGAAGACGGTTTAAAACGGGCATAAGAAATTTAAAAACGATCCAAACGATGCGAAACTTCGCATGGCTTTCATATTATGTGACATAGTTGGAAGAAAAAATTTCAAACTTGGTATATTGATTATGTCCCAAAAAAACCTTCACAAAATGACCTATCTCATTCGAGGTTTCCTGGTTTTCGGTCAAATGGCCAATGTTATGGCTAGAATCAAGGAATAGTTTGTGATAATGTTTCCATATAGTGCATACATGTGCATCATGGGACGACGAACAATATTGCAGGAGAAATTTTTCCTTTTCGTCACACGGAAAATCCATTTTCCATTTTCCGAGCGCAATAAAGCGACGATTTTGTGAACCAACCACCAAATGAATAATTCCAAATGCTACCACCCTAATTTTAAAAAATACTAGACCACCTTACATAGATAATGTCCCAACCAGGAGATATCAAACCTTTCCGTCCATGCCCGGTGAAAAAGACAAATGTCGGCCAAATCGGTAGGAAGTGGGTCCGGTTTGAACTACAGGTACATGATCTAATGCTCATGATTTTTTGCTAAAATAATTTTTAGACTAACAATATGATGTTTCTTCGGAGATCCAGTGCAAGTTTAGCGAGGCTCGGTCCCGAGCTAAGAATCTTCATGCCCGCCGTTTGAGAAAGTTTGAAGATGGTTTGAAACGGACATAAGAAATTTAAAAACGATTCAAACGAGGTGAAACTTCGCATGGTGTCATATTATGTGACATAGTTGGAAGGAAAAATTTCAAACTTGGTATATTGATTATGTCCCAAAAAAAACTTCACAAAATGACCTATCTCATTCGAGGTTTCCTGGTTTTCGAGTCAAATGGCCAATGTTATGGCTAGAATAAAGGAATAGTTTGTGATAATGTTTCCATATAGTGCATACATGTGCATCATGGGACGGCGAACAATGTTGCAGAAGAAATTTTTCCTTTTCGTCGCACAGAAAATCCATTTTCCATTTTCCGAGCGCAATAAAGCGGGGATTTTGTGAACCAACCACCAAATGGATAATTCCAAATGCTACCACCCTATTTTTAAAAAATACTAGACCACCTTACATAGATAATGTCTCAACGAGGAGATATCAAACCTTTCCGTCCACGCCCGGTGAAAAAGACAAATGTCGGCCAAATCGGTAGGAAGTGAGTTCGGTTTGAACTACAGGTACATGATCTAATGCTCATGATTTTTTGCTAAAATAATTTTTAGACTAACAATATGATGTTTCTTCGGAGATCCAGTGCAAGTTTAACGAGGCTCGGCCCCGAGCTAAGAATCTTCATGCCCGCCGTTTGAGAAAGTTTGAAGATGGTTTGAAACGGGCATAAGAAATTCAAAAACGATTCAAACGAGGCGAAACTTTGCATGGTGTCATATTATGTGGCATAGTTGGAAGGAAAAATTTCAAACTTGGTATATTGATTATATCCCAAAAAAACCTTCACAAAATGACCTATCTCATTCGAGGTTTCCTGGTTTTCGGGTCAAATGGCCAATGTTATGGCTAGAATAAAGGAATAGTTTGTGATAAGTTTCCATATAGTGCATACATGTGCATCATGGGACGGCGAACAATGTTGCATGAGAAATTTTTCCTTTTCGTCGCACGGAAAATCCATTTTCCGAGCGCAATAAAGCGGCGATTTTATGAACCAACCACCAAATGGATAATTCCAAATGCTACCACCCTATTTAAAAAAAACTAGACCACCTTACATAGATAATGTCCCAACCAGGAGATATCAAACCTTTCCGTCCACGCCCGGTGAAAAAGACAAATGTCGGCCAAATCGGTAGGAAGTGGGTCCGGTTTGAACTACAGGTACATGATCTAATGCTCATGATTTTTTGCTAAAATCATTTTTAGACTAACAATATGATGTTTCTTCGGAGATCCAATGCAAGTTTAACGAGGCTCGGCCCCGAGCTAAGAATCTTCATGCCCGCCGTTTGAGAAAGTTTGAAGATAGTTTGAAACGGGCATAAGAATTTTAAAAACGATTCAAACGAGGCGAAACTTCGCATGGTGTCATATTATGTGACATAGTTGGAAGGAAAAATTTCAAACTTGGTATATTGATCATGTCCCAAAAAAACCTTCACAAAATGACCTACCTCATTCGAGGTTTCCTGGTTTTCGGGTCAAATGGCCAATGTTATGGCTAGAATAAAGGAATAGTTTGTGATAATGTTTTCATATAGTGCATACATGTGCATCATGGGACGACAAACAATGTTGCATGAGAAATTTTTCCTTTTCGTCGCACGGAAAATCCATTTTCCATTTTCCGAGCGCAATAAAGCGGTGATTTTGTGAACCAACCACCAAATGGATAATTCCAAATGCTACCACCCTATTTTAAAAAAATACTAGACCACCTTACATAGGTAATGTCCCAACCAGGAGATATCAAACCTTTCCGTCCACGCCCGGTGAAAAAGACAAATGTCGTCCGAATCGGTAGGAAGTGGGTCCGGTTTGAACTACAGGTACATGATCTAATGCTCATGATTTTTTGATAAAATCATTTTTAGACTAACAATATGATGTTTCTTCGGAGATCCAGTGCAAGTTTAACGAGGCTAGGCCCCGAGCTAAGAATCTTCATGCCTGCCATTTGAGAAAGTTTGAAGATGGTTTTAAACGGGCATAAGAATTTCAAAAACGATTCAAACGAGGCGAAACTTCGCATGGTGTCATATTATGTGACATAGTTGGAAGGAAAAATTTCAAACTTGGTATGTTGATTATGTCCCAAAAAAACCTTCATAAAATGACCTATCTCATTCGAGGTTTCCTGGTTTTCGGGTCAAATGGCCAATGTTATGGCTAGAATCAAGGAATAGTTCGTGATAATGTTTTCATATAGTTCATACATGTGCATCATGGTACGGCGAACAATGTTCCAGGAGAAAGTTTTCCTTTTCGTCGCATGGAAAATCCATTTTCCATTTTCCGAGCGTAAAAAAAGGGGATTTTGTAAACCAACCACCAAATGGATAATTCCAAATGCTGCCACCCTATTTTTAAAAAATATTAGACCACCTTACATGGATAATGTCCCAACCGGGAGATCTCAAACCTTTCCGTCCACCCCTGGTGAAAAAGACAAATGTCGTCCGAATCGGTAGAAAGTGGGTCCGGTTTGAACTACAGGTATATGATCTAATGCTCATGATTTTTTGCAAAAATCATTTTTAGACTAACAATATGATGTTTCTTCGGAGATCCAATGCAAGTTTAGCGAGGCTCGGCCCCGAGCTAAGAATCTTCATGCCCGCCATTTGAGAAAGTTTGAAGAGGTTTGAAACTGAAGGGTTTCGCGGCATAGTAAATCAAAATTTTCTACGGATGCGAATAGAGGGAAAGCCAAGATCTAATCTAGGAGATGCAATCAACGAGAGAGATTGGATTAGATCTTCATACCCTTGAAGATTCGACAGTGGAACGCGTTCGTCCGAACGTGGGTGATGTAGTCGCATCGCTTCTCCTCCTCGCGATCCGATCCGATCTAGCACCACAAGTGGCGGTGCCTCCGTGAGATGCACACGCAAGACCTCGACCTCTCCTCCTTCCTCGGACCAGCAAGTATGATGGAGAGATAGATTGGATCTACAACACGACGGTGGTGTATATGGTGGAGAATTTCGCAGCAGGCTTCGCCTACAAACAATGGAGGGGAGAGAGGAAAGCTAGCAAGGCGGCTAGGGTTTGGAGGAGAGGTGTGGGGGGTTGGTGCGCCCCCACCCCTATTTATATAGAGGGGGGGCGCAGCCCTAGCCCCTCCCCCAAGCCCAAAGGATAAGGCGTGGGGGGCATGGACTCTCCCCTCTTCTAGAAACTCTATCTCTAGTTTAAACGAAACTCTCTAGGATCGGCTGGGCCCTATGGGGCCTTGTGCCCCTGGCCCAATGCGGCCAGGACACTCCCTCATAGGCCCATGCCCCTCCCGAAGGTGGGGCCACGTTGGTCCCTTCCGGAAGGTTCTAGAAGCTTCCGTACATAATACCGACAACTTAACAATTCAACTCCAAAACTGCATTGCCTTATATGAATCTTATTCTCCGGACCATTCAAACCTCTCGTGATATCCCGGATCCCATCCGAGACTCAACAAAAATTCATAAACCAATTATCCAATCTATCCTAGCCGAGATACGTTATGTGTGACCTGCGGGTTCGAGAATATGCGCACATGATCTTCTATCAATAATCAACAGCGGGTCTGCACCCATATTGACTCACACATTCATCGATGATCATATCGGATGAACCACGATGCCGGATTCAATCAATCCCATATATATATATTTCCCTTCGTCTCGCGATATTTTACTTGCGAGATTCGATCGCTTGCCGTCATACCTAGTTCAATCTCGCTCACAAGTAAGTACTTTACTGCCCGTAATCCGATATCACTTTGTGATTAACTCCTTAACCACATGCTTGCAAGCGGTGTTGATATCGACACGAGTGGGTCCCAAGTATATCTCCGACTTGGGAGGGACAAATTCCATCTCGATACATACAACCCAATGATACTTTCCGATGACCCGAGAGACACCTTTATGATCACCCTCTCATAGGATGACGTTTGATGACCTCAAAGCTTTCTTCCGGTACTGTGGAGTTGCATTATCTCATGGTCTAAGGAATACAATATTTGACATAGGAAAAGCTTCGCAAAGATGAACACGATGAAACGATCTAATTGCTTCGCTTAGTTTGTCTCCATCATATCATTCTCCAATGATATGATCTCATTATCAATTGACAACTCATGTCTGTGGTTAGGAAACCTTAACCATCATTGATCAATGAGCTAGTCCATAGAGGCGTACTAGGGACACGGTGTTGTTCACAAACCACACAAGTATTAATGTTTCCGCTTAATACAATTCTAGCATGGAATATAAACTTTATCATGAACAAGAATTATAATAATAACATATTTATTATTGCCTCTAGGGCATAATTCCAACAGTCTCCCACTTGAACTAGAGTCAATAATCTAGTTTACATCTGGCAACAATCTCACACCCATGGCACTGAGGTGTTGATCATGTTTTACACGTGGAAGAGGTTTAGTCAATGGATCTACGACATTCAGATCCGTATGTACTTTGCTAATCTTCGATCTCCATCCGCTATATAATCTCGGATTATATGAAACTTGCAGTTGATATGATTGGTCTTTGGATGATATCTTGGTTCCTTAGCGAGTGCTATGGCGCCTGTTGTCACACAATATCTCCAAGGGTCCAATGCACTTGGAACCACGCCAAGCTCGGATGAAGTTTCGATCCAAACTCCTTCACTTGACGCTTCTGCAGCCCATGTATTCCGCTTCCACCTAGATCCCGCGATCACGCTTTGCTTGCACTTCTCCACTACAGCCTCCATTCAAAATATAAACGTATCCCGTCTCGAGATTTGGAATCATCCTTGTCGGTGTCGAAACTAGCATCGACGTAACCTTTTATGCCAAGTCTGTTCATCACCCCATAGACTAAGAACATTTCTTTAGTTCTATTTAGGTACTTTAGGATGTTCTTCACGGCTGTCCGAGGTTCCACTCGGATCACTTTGATATCTGCCGTCAAACTAAGAGCATTGGACACATCCGTCTAGTACACAAGATGGCATACATGATGGAACCTATGGCCGAGGCATAAGGCACTTTGCTCATAGCTTCCTATCATTTACCCTAGTGGACACCGAGCCTTGCTCAATATCTTACCCGACAACATAGGCACTAAACCTTTCTTTGCCTTATCCATTCTCGAACCTTTTGAACTTTGTCTAGGTATGTACTCGCTTAAAGCTATCAGCGCCTTTGTCTATCTCTATAGATTTTGATGCCCAATATATAAGCAGCTTCACCTAGGTCTTTCATTGAAAACACTTGTTCAAATAACTCTTCACATCGTTAAGCATGTTGATGTCATTTCCGTAATCAATATGTCATCCACATACTGCACCGTAAACGCCACCGAGCTCCTACTCACTTTCTTGTAGATACAAGCTTCAGAGCAATTTGGAACAAATCCAAAACTCTTGATCACTTGATCAAAGCGAAGGTTCCAACTCCGAGATGCTTGCTTCAGTCCATAAATGGAACTGAAGTTTGCATACTTTACTAGCATCCTTAGGATCGACAAAACCTTCTGGGTTGCATCATATACAACTATTCATCAATGTTCCCATTGAGGAAAGCGATCTTGACATCCATCTGCCATATTTCATAATCATGAAACGCAGCAATTGCTAATAAAATCCGAATGGACTTAAACATCGCTACGGGAGAGAAAGTCTCATCGTAGTCAACACCTTGAACTTGTCGAAAACCTTTTGCGACAAGCCGTGCTTTATAGACGGTAACATTACCATCCACGTCCGTTTTCTTCTTGAATATCCATTTGCACTCAACGGCCTTTCGGTCGCTAGGAGGATACACCAAAGTGCATACTTGGTTTTCGCTCATGGATCCCAATTCTGATTTCATGGCTTCCAGCCATTTCTCAGAGTCTGGGCTCATCATCGCTTCCTCATAGTTCGTAGGTTCACTGTCTTCTACCAACAAGACAGTCAAGACAGGTTGCCGTACCACTCGGAGAGGGCACGCGACCTTGTCGACTGACGCTCAAGATGTGACATCGTCCAAGCTTCATGATCCTTGTCATTAGCTTCCTCTATCGGTGCAAAGCCTTTGGAACAATTTCAGTGTGCGCTACTCTCCAATTCAAGAGAAGGTTCAATAACCTCGTCAAGCTCTACTTTCCTCCCACTCACTTCTTTCGAGAGAAACTCCTTCTCAAGAAAGGAACCATTCTTCGCGACAAACACTTTGCCTTGGTTACGTGATAGAAGGTATACCCAATAGTTTCCTTAGGGTATCATATGAAGACGCATTTCTGCGTTGGGTTCGAGCTTGTCCGCATCAACTTCTTGACGTAAGCTTCGCATCCCCAAACTTTAAGAAACGACAACTTAGGTTTAGCACCAAACCACGCTCATACGGTGTCGTCTCAACGGATTTAGATGGAGCCCTATTTAAAGTGAATGCGGTTTCTAATGCATAACCCCAAAATGATAACGGCAAATCAAGAAGAGACATCATTGATCGGACCATATCTAATAGGGTTCGATTCTGCTCGTAGACACACCATTGCTGTGGTGTTCCGGGTGGCGTGAGTTGTGAAACGATTCCACTTGCTTTAAGATGCGTGAGAAAATCATAACTCAAATATTCACCTCCACGATCGGATCGTAGAAACTTAATCTTTCTATTACGATGGTTCTCCACTTCATTCTGAAATTCCTTGAACTTTTCAAATGTTTCAGATTTATGTTTCATTAAATAGATATACCCATATCTACTTAAGTCATCGGTAAAAGTGAGGAAATAGCGATATCCACCGCGCGTCGAAACACTCATCGGTTCCGCATACATCGGTATGTATGATTTCCAACAAGTCCGTTGCTCGCTCCATCATACCGGAGCGGGTTTTTATCATCTTGCCCTTGAGGCATGGTTCGCATGTGTCAAATGATTCAAAATCAAGAGACTCCAAAAGTCCATCAGAATGGAGTTTCTTCATGCGCTTTACACCAATATGACCTAGGCAGCGATTGCCACAAATAAGTAGTATTATCACTATCTACTTTGCATCTCTTAGCCTCAATGTTATGGATGTGTGTTTCATCCCTTTAGATTTAGAAGAAATAAACCATTCACAAGAGGTGCATGACCATAAAAGATGTTACTCATATAAATAGAACAACCATTATTCTCCGATTTAAATGAATAACCGTCTTGCAATAAACACGATCCGAAATAATGTTCATGCTCAACGCAGCATACATAATAACACTTATTAAGGTTTAAAACTAATCCGAAGGTAAAACTAAGGAGAGCGTCGACGACCATCACATCAACTCTTGATCCGTTGCCCAGCGCATCGTCACCTCATCCCTCAAGCCGCCGTCTATTCCGTAGCTCTTTGAGTTACAAATATTAGCAACCCGGTATCAAATACCGTGCACTACAACGAGGGCTAGTAAGGAAAACATCAATAACATGTATATCAAATATACCTTTGATGGTGCCAGCCTTCTTGTCCGCTAAGTACTTGGACGCTTGCTCTTCGAGGACCCTTGTCCTTGCAATAGAAGCACTCGATTATCGGGCTTAGGACGGACTTGAGCTTCTTCTCGGCGAGGGCATTAAGCTTGCCGCCGCCCTTCTTGAAGGGTTTCTTTGCTCCTTACCTTTCTTAAAGGAGGGCTTGTTGACCATCAACACATGATTATCCTTCTTGATGTCCACTGCAGCCTTCACTTTGCGAAGAGCTCGGTGATCGTCGATGGAACCAATCGATTATGAGTCACTACAAAACTTTTGTAGCTGGGAGGAGTGATTGCGAACCCTGTCAATCTTAAGCTCCTCTGGAATCGTGCATTCCGGTTGCTCAAGCGTTGAGTGTAGCCCGACATCTTTATGGCGTGCTCACTAACGGAACTCCTTCCTCCATCTTGCGCTTAAAGAACTTCTCGAGATCTCATATCTCTCGAGCGGGCCTGAGTTTGAAACATGGTTTTCGGCTCGAGAATCTCGAAGGGCCGGATACTGCTCAAAATGATTTTGAAGCTCGGTTCCATAGCAAACAACATGGTGCTCTTAATCACACCATAATCATCTTTGCGCTTGTTGATAGACTTTCTCATCAAGCGCGATTGCTGAGGGTCACCTAACGCTTTCCCAAGGACATAGTCCTTTTGTCCGCAGAATGATTCTTAGATTGCGGAACCAATTGGTGAAGTTAGACCCATTGTTTCTAAGCTTTTCCTTCTCGCAAAAACGTTGAAGTTGAAGTTGGACTTGGCCATGTGATCTACAGTATTTGCAAGTACAATTTAGACTATGTTCATGATAAATAGTTCAATTTAATCAAATTACTAGATGAACTCCCACTAAATTCAACATCCCTCAAGTTGTTTAGTGAACACTATCCAAATTCACCACACCTAATCCGATCATCACGAGAAGAGATGTGGTTTCAATGGTGGACAACAAAGTGTCGATCATATCACTCATATGACTCATGCTTAACCTTTCGGTTCTTGTGTTCCGAGGCCATGTCTCATACATGCTAGGCTCGTCAAGTTAGACCAAGTATTTCGAGTGTGCAAAACTGGCTTGCACCCGTTGTATGTGAGCGTAGAGTCTATAGCACCTGATCATCACGTGATGCTTGGACACGACGAACTTTCGCAACGGTGCATACTTGGGGAGAACACAGTTTTTATCTTGATCTTTAAGTGAGGAATCATCTTATAATGCTACCGTCGCGATCTAATCATAATAAGATACATAAAGGGATAAACATCACATGCATATAACTTTATGTGACATGGTATAGCCAATCCTCGCCCAATGATCTCCATCTTGTGCGTTCCGGCATGATCTCCATGTTGGAGATATGCCCAAGAGGCAATAATAAAGTGGTTATTATCATATCTTCACACTTATGATAAATGTTTACATACCATGCTAAAACTGTATTAACCGGAAACATTAAATACTTGTGTGATTTGTAAACTAAAATAAGAGTCCCTAGTAAAGCCTCTTGTTAAACTAGCTTGTTGGTTAATATATGATCATGGTTTCCTGATCATGAACATAGAGATGTTATTAACAACAGGATCATATCATCAGGAGAATGATGTGATGGACATACTCCTATAGATAAGCGTAGCATAAAGATCAAGTCATTTCAATAGTTCAATTGCTATATGCTTTCTGATACATAGTTACCTAATTCCTTCGACCATGAGATCATGCATATCACCTTACAGATGGATGCTTTGATGACATCAAACACCACACCGTGAATCGGGTGGCTATAAAGGTGGCATTGAGTGTTCGTAAAGTATTGGTTGAAACACATGGATCAAGAGTGGGATTTGTCCATCCATATGACGGATAGATATACTCGGCCCTCTCGGTGGAATGTCATCCAAATAGCTTGCAAGCATGTGACTTGGTCACAAGGGATCACATATCACGGAACGAAAAGAGTACTTATCGATGCGAGGTTGAACTAGGTATGCGGAGATCACGCGATCATAACCTCGGATAAGTAACATATCGTGAGACAAAGGGAAATTGGTATCGTATGTAAGTGGTTCATTCGATCGCAAAGTAATCGTAGAAATATGTGGGAGCCATATGAATTTCCGATTCCTCTATTGGTTATTGTTCGAGAAGTGTCTCGATCATGTCCGCATAATTCACGAACCGTGGAGACACACTTAAGGATTCGACGTTGTTTGAGTAGTTATGGTATTATGAGAAAGAGACCAATGTTGTTCGAGTCTCGGATGGGATCCGGGATATCACGGTGATCCGGAATGGTCCAGAATAAGATTCATATAAGGAAAGTCCCGTTTGAGTTCGGGAATGATTCGTGTTTTTATCGGGAATGTTCGAAGGTTCCGGATTGTCCCACTCCGGGAGGGAGGTACATGAATGTGTCATTACATATTGGAATGATTGCATCATGTACTAAGTGTTCTTTGTCCCAAATAAAGGATTAAATTGAATCCTAAAACAGAAAAGTCAAATGTCCAGTTTGAAAGTCAAACGCTAAAACAAGAAACCTGGGAAACAAGCAAGAGGAGTTGGAACCGACTTGGAGGAGGAGTTTCTCTCCTCCAAGCCGGCCAGCCCTAGGCCGAGTCGGGGAGGGACTCCCTCCCTCCCCTGGCGCGCCAAGCCCCTCCCATCTATATAAGGAGGGGCAGGGCTCCCCTCCTAGAACACACAAGTTCCTATCTTCTACCTCCGGTTTAGAGCCGTTTTGGTTTAGAGCTTCTAATTGCTTTAGCCAGCGGTTTCGCGCCTTCTAATTGGTTTAGAGCCTTCTAAGTGGTGGGTCTAATTACTAGACCACTAAGAGCCTCTCTCATAAGCTCCACCATACCATGCAGGCTTAAGACGGCCTCATGATCTCCCTCTACTTAGGTACCACGCCGTTGTCTGCGAATCGCGAGAGAGTGCTACAACCTCCGCTGCTGGAACAAGGGAGAGGAAGGTCTTCGTCAATCGAGCGATGTGACCGATTGCGGAGCGCCGAACGCGCGGAAGGATCGTCTACACGATCTTGAGATCGGAAGAGTACGACTACATCACCCACGAGAATCGCTCGTTAAACGCTTTGGAATCTTCGAGGGTAAGTTATACCATCGACTCGTTGCTACAATCTAGTAGATAGATCTTGGCTTGTTTGTTTGTATGCGATAGAAAATTTTTGTTTTCCATGCTACGAACCCCTACACTCCATCACTCCACCATGATTGCCTCCACCATGAATAGCAACTACAACAATTGCTAACTACTTAGCTATAAAGTAAAGCTATTACATGGCGTATAAGAAGTTGACTCGCAGGTCATACACAATTATAAAGACAACCATATGGCTCCTGCCAGTTGTGTACTCATCGACATGCAAGTCGTGAAACATTACAAAACATGATCATCGCATACAATATACACATCACATCTTGGGCCATACCATATCACAGAAAACACTCCCTGCAAAAACAAGTTAGACGCCTCTACTTTGTTGTTGCATGTTTTACGTGGCTTATGGGAGTAGATGCTAAGAACGATTCTTACCTACGGAAAGCCACAACGGTGATATTATGGTTGCCAAACTCCGGTGTTAATCCCATGACAACTATAGTGAGAGAAATCACATCCACCACCGCATGTGTGGAACAAGCAAGCCACGTCAAGTGCGGAGCGGTCTCATGACGGCGTCGTAAGGTTGGCCTGGACCGCTTCAATCTCACTATCCCGCGTCATAAGAAGAACATAAACAAGAGGCTTGCAACAGAAAACATCAACGCACGGGACAACCATGTTGCGTTCTACTCGTGAAACACATCTACGCATAGATCTAGCTCTGATACCCTTTCAAGGGTTTCGTGGCATAGTAAATCAAAATTTTCTACGGATGCGAACAGAGGAAAGCCAAGATCTAATCTAGGAGATGCAATCAACGAGAGATTGGATTAGATCTTCATACCCTTGAAGATTCGCAAATGAACGTTAAATCCGGAACATGGGTGATGTAGTCGATTTCGCTTCTCCTCCTCGCGATCCGATCCGATCTAGCACCACAAGTGGCGGTGCCTCGTGAGATGCACACGTGCAGCACCTCGGCCTCCTCCTTCCTCGGACCAGCAAGTATGGTGGAGATAGATTGGATCTACAACACGACGTGGTGTATATGGTGGAGAATTTATGCAGAGGCTTCTCCTACAAACAATGGGAGGGAGAGGAAAGCTAGCAAGGCGGCTAGGGTTTGGAGGAGAGGTGTGTGGGGTTGGTGCCCCACCCTCTTTATATAGAGGGGCGCAGCCTAGCCCCTCCCAAGCCCAAAGGATAAGGAGTGGGGGCATGGACTCTCCCTTCTAGAAACCCTATCTCTAGTTTAAACGATTTAAACTCTCTAGGATCGGCTGGGCCCTATGGGGCCTTGTGCCTGCCCAAGTTGCCAGGACACTCCCTCATAGGCCCATGCCCCTCCCGGAAGGTGGGGCCACGTTGGTCCCCTTAGGAAGGTTCTAGAAGCTTCCCAGACAATACCGATTAACCCTAACAATTCCGAACTCCAAAAACTGCATTGCCTTATATGAATCTTATTCTCCGGACCATTAAGGAACCTCTCGTGATATCCCGGATCCCATCCGAGACTCCGAACAAAAATTCATAAACCAATTATCCAATCTATCCTAGCGTCGAGATACGTTAAGTGTGTAACCCTGCGGGTTCGAGAATATGCAGACATGATCTTCTATCAATAATCAACAGCGAGGTCTCGGCACCCATATTGACTCCCACACATTCATCGATGATCATATCGGATGAACCACGATGCCAGGATTCAATCAATCCCATATATATTCCCTTCGTCTCGCGATATTTTACTTGCCCGAGATTCGATCGTCGGTACCTTCATACCTAGTTCAATCTCGTTTACAACAAGTACTTTACTCGTTCCGTAATCCGATATCACTTTGTGATTAACTCCTTAACCACATGCTTGCAAGCGGTGTTGATATCGATTACCGAGTGGGCCCGAAGTATATCTCTCCGACTTGGGAGGGACAAATTCCATCTCGATACATACAACCCAAAAGATACTTTCCGATCACCTGAGAGACACCTTTATGATCACCCTCTCATAGGATGACGTTTGATGACCTCAAAGCTTTCTTCCGGTACCAGGGAGTTGCATTATCTCATGGTCTAAGGAATACAATATTTGACATAGGAAAAGCTTCGCAAAGATGAAAACGATGAAACGATCTAATTGCTTCGCTTAGTTTGGGTCTGTCCATCATATCATTCTCCAATGATATGATCTCATTATCAATTGACAACTCATGTCTATGGTTAGGAAACCTTAACCATCATTGATCAATGAGCTAGTCCATAGAGGCGTACTAGGGACACGGTGTTGTTCACAAACCACACAAGTATTAATGTTTCCGCTTAATACAATTCTAGCATGGAATATAAACTTTATCATGAACAAGAATTATAATAATAACATCTTTATTATTGCCTCTAGGGCATAATTCCAACAGAAACGGGCATAAAAATTCAAAGACGATCCAAACAATGCGAAACCTTAGCCTTGTGTCATATTATGTGACATAGTTGGAAATAAAAATGTCAAACTTGGTATATTGGTTATGTCTCAAAAAACCTAAACATATCTTAACAAACAAAAGTATATTGGTAGAATCTCGTGCCGAGAAAGCTATGGGATAGATCCCCGGGTGTCCAACAGACTAGGGTTTTGATGCGAGACAGCCGCTAGAGCGCCAGAATCTAAGAAAATCACATAATTGAAGTGGGATGGCCAAACCACATAATTAAAGTATCCATAGATGCAATATGGGTGATATTTGAGATAAAATATGTGCTAAAAGAAAATAGAGGCAAAAAAGGGGGAAATGGGAAAAAACAGGGCTTTGCCGTGCGAATACCGTCCCTCGTTGAATAAAACGAGCGGGAATATTTCACGCGTTGAGTAAAATAAATGGCGGGAATATTTCGCGCGGAAAAAAATAATTTAAAATAGAAAACTTTGCCGTGCCTGACGGTGAGGCACACGGCAAAGCCCTATCGTTACCATGGCTCGTCAATTACGCCGGAACGGTGAGCCCACGAGAGGGTGTGCCGTGCGATTTTTTTGCCGTGGGCCTTTTTTGGTCTTTGCCGTGCATTATTTTTGGGCTTTGCCGTGAAGATTTTCTCTGCCGTGTGTCTTGTATCGTGTCTCCGTGCTACACTTCTTTGCCGTGTGTCGTGTTGTTTGATTACACGGCAAAGAGATTTTTGCCGTGCATTGGCACACGGCAAAGCCCAAGTGCACAGCAGCGCCAAATTTTCCCGTAGTGATGGGTTCTTGTATCATATTTTTATCAGACATGTTGCCATGTTAGGGCTTTATTTATTTAAAGTCGGCTCAGCTTGAACCTTGCATCTTAGTCTTGGGTTGGGCTGTAATTCTATCTCAATTTGTTTTGTTGAACAATATATGTTTTTGTAATTTATGAGTTCTTGGACAATGGTAATTATCTTGTTATCTTGTTCGATCAATGTTCATATTATATCAATTCTCGGCATCGATAAAGGTTGCATATGTTACTTTGGTAAAATACTTGTAGGATTCGTAACAGGAACATGTGACACGAGTTCGACGGTCCAAGTCAAGGGAGGGGGGAGAAGACCCAATATATTAAATGTGTATCACCACGAAACCTTCAATAGTCAGGGCACCACGCCGGAAGGTCAGTACCAGATCCAGCGGTACAAGGGACATGCTGATGCGGCAGCTTGTCTAGTTTTTTCACCCCCTTTTTTGCCACACTCGTTAATCATCGTGCAGTTAGTTTTTCTCATGCCCAAAAATAGTTTACTACTTGAGCATCGGTAGTTTGTCTACTTTTTTCTTATTTTTAATTTTAGCTTGTTTTCCTTGTTGATCCTACCATTTTATGCTCCAATAGAATATACTAGCTAGCACCAAGTAGACTAATTTTAGAACAACCGTTTGGGTGCCAATGTTACTAGAGACCATGAAAACTTTAGATGCGATAGAGGAACAACAAACCATAATCCCTTAGATTCGATTAATACCTTGAAATCTTTCCACCAAATGGTATCGGTGCACTAGTGATCATCCCATATGCACCAGAGTTTGATTGATTCTATAACATGAATGCAAAAATTCTAAAAAGGTCTACACAAATGTTAAATCCATATGGATATTTTAGAAGGAAAATACTATAGGACTCATTTTTGAACATAAGTCCTATAAGACTCAATCATACATAACCACCATATATGAAAATGCGTAAAGATTTAAATTCCCCAATGATCCTTAAAAAAGTCCATGGATAACAACTTGGCCATCTAGAGGTCGCTCGCAGGTGACAGACACAGCCACCTCTAGTATCCCGGCCCATTAAATCTGGCGAGAAATCGCGCGCAAAATAAGCCACACTAGAGGAAAAAGGGCCATCCGTTCGCCACCCCTGGGAGCATTAGTCCCGGTTGCGCCACCAACCGGGACTAATGCTGGCACGCGTCCCGGTTGGAGCGGGCACGGGGCCAGGGGGCATGGGTCCCGGTTGGTAAGAGGCATGCGTCGGTTGGAGCCACCAACCGGGACTAAAGGTTTGGCCACAGCCACGTGGCACGCACCTTTAGTCCCGGTTGCTGGCTTCAACCGACTAAAGACCTGCCCTCTATAAATGCAACGCCCAGCCCCTCTGCCTCCACTCTGTTTTGAATGGTGTAAGGTGTGAGGTGTGTGCTAGTTTTTCTCATGCATGCATTGAAGGTGTTTGTTGAAATGTTTGAGTGAAAAATCCAGTTGAATTTCTCATAGAACAAAAATATAGAAGGTGTCCGAGACGCACTTGAGCTTTCTCCTCTTTATTTCCCTCGATCGAGGTTAGCAATCCTATCTTTTCTAGGTCATTGATACAATTCATGTGTCGGTGTGAATTGGTTATTTCACTATTTATGATGTCCTGTTTTTTGATAAACTTACTTATATGATGCAGATGAACGGTCGGGAATGGATGTACGGTGACCGGCGGGTAGCCGGGTATATCAAAGGCGTGGATAAATTTATCGATGTGGCTACGGCAAACAAAGAGAATGGATTTATACGTTGTCCATGTGTTCAATGTCGGAACAACAAGGAGTACTCTTCCTCGAAAATCATTCGCGGCCACCTAATTATGAAAGGTTTCATGCCCAACTATAATTGCTGGACCAAGCACAGGAAAAGAGGGGTTATGATGGAAGATGGTGAAGAAGAAGATGATGATAACAGCTATCATCATATGTTTCTGAATCGGTGATACCGCTATGGAAGACAATGGAGAGGAAAAAGGTGAAGAACGGGCATCGATGAGCCGTGATGAACTTGGTAGGGTCATTTCGATGCAAAGCGAGACTGTGAAATGTAAAATGAGAAGTTGAAGTTAGAGGGCATGTTAGAAGATCACAAGAAATTTTGTACCCAAATTGTGAAGATGGCAGCACAAAGCTCGGTACCACCTTTGGAATTGCGATGGAAGGCAGAGTGTGGTCTAACCGACTCCTCATTTGAAAAGATGCTGAAAATAATGAAGTCAAGTTTCCAAAACATAACGAACTTCCCGAGAGTACCTACGAAGCAAAGAAGACTCTCATCCTCCGGGATTAGATGTGCAAAAGATACATGCATGCATTAATGATCGCATCCTCTACATGATGTAAGGAGTATGAGAATTTAGATAAATGCCGGTATGCAACGTTGCTTGGTATAAGATCGACGAGATGACCTCGGTGATGTTGAGGAGAGCCCCTCCTAAGAGGGTTCTGCTAAGGTTATGTGGTATGCTCCTATAATACCAAGGTTGAAACGCATGTTCGAAACAAAGAGCATGCCGGGTTGTTGCGATGGCACAAAGAAGACCGTAAGAAAGACGGGAGTTGAGACACCTGGCGATGGGTCACAGTGGAGAAAAATCGAGAGACTTCCTGCACTTTGCGGTGACGCAAGGAACTTATGGTTTGGTCTAATACGGATGGCATGAATCCTTTTGGGGAGCGAGCTGCAATCCTGACAGACTGGCCCGTGACTCTATGTATCTACAAAACCCGCCTCCTTGGTTGTGCATGAAGCGTAAGTTTATTATGATGCGGTGCTCATCCAAGGCCGAAGCAACCGGCAACGACATTGATTTGTACCTTAGGCCATTAGTTGAAGAACTCTTACGGTTGTGGGGCAAACCAGGTGTACGTCGTGGGATGAGAACAAACAGAGCCATTTAATCTCTGAGGGTTGTTATTCAGAACCATCAATGATTGGCCTCGCTTAGTAACCTTTCGTGACGTACAAACAAAGGATATAAGGCATGCACCCACTGTTTAGATAAGACCAAGGTACATATTTGCATAAATGAAAGAAGGTTGTGTACCTAGCGAATCGACGATTTCTTCCGATCAATCATCCGTAAGAAAGAAAGGCAAGCATTTCAAAGGTGAGGCGTATCACCGAAGAAGCCTGAACTCCCAAATGGTGATGATGTATTTGGTATGGTCAAGGACATAGAAGTAATCTTTGGAAAGGGTCCCGCGGTCAATCAGTTCGAACGACGTCGCTACGTGACACGCACCCATGTGGAAGAAGAAATCTATATTTTGGGAGCTGCCATATTGGAAAGTCCGTGTCCGCTCTTCAATCGACGTGATGCACGTGACGAAGAATCTGCGTGAACTCGCTAGGATTCCTAGGCGTGTATGGGAAGACAAAGATACACCAAGCACGGAGGACCAACAAATTATGAAAGACCCAAAGAACATGCATACAAATAACAAGAAGGATAAAGGCGTCACTTAAGTCGTGCCACTATGCTCTTACCAAAGCAGAAGGAAATCTTTTTGAAGTCCTTTACAGATCAAGGTGCCGTCAGGCTTCTCATCTAATATAAAGGGATAATAAATATGGCAGAGAAAAGTTCCAAAACCTGAAGTCTCATGATCACGTGATTATGACGCGCTTGCTTCCGATTGCATTGAGGGGCTTCTACGTAAAATGTTCGAGTACCCATTGTGAAGCGTGTGCATTCCTCAATGCAATATCTCGAAGGTAATCAATCCGGATATTACGCCAAGGTTCTGAAGGATGTGGTACAATGTCTTGTTAGTTTTGAATTGGTGTTCCCACCATCCTTCTTCAATATTATGACGCATCTCTGGTTCATCTAGTGGAAGAGATTGCCATTCTCGGTCCGTATTTCTGCACAATATGTTCCCCTTTGAGAGGTTCATGGGAGTATTAAAGAAATATGTTCATAACCGTGCTAGACTGTAAGGAAGCATCTCAAGGGATATGGAACAGAGGAGGTCATTGAGTTTTGTGTTGACTTTATTCGACCTTAAGCCGATTGGTGTTTCTAACTCAAGATGAGGAAGACTAAGTAGAAAAGGCATTTGGAAAGAAAGCACTGATATGTAGGACGGGATTCTTTCACTAAAGCACACTACACAGCTTCTACATAATTCCACCTTGGCAGCTCAGATATGGAGGAACACAAGAATATTACGCTCAAAAACCATGGGAAGCCCGAATCATGGATTACGATGAACACATGAAGTCTGGTGGTTGGATGCGACACATCTCTTGAATGACACCACCGTTGGAGATCACTATACTTGTTGGCGCGTCACCATCTTCTACTGTATTGAATTTCCAAGGGTACGAAATAAATGGGAATACATTCTACACGATCGCCCAAGATAAAAAGAGCACCAACCAAAATAGTGGTGTCCGCTTTGATGCAATAGACGAGAATGGACAAAAGGACACATATTATGGTTACATAGAGGAGATATGGGAACTAGACTATGGAGTCTCTTTTAAGGTCCCTTTGTTTTGCTGCAAATGGGTCAACCTGAATGGGGAAGGGGTAAAGATAGACCAGTTGTACGGAATGACAACAGTGGATCTCAACAATCTTGGTTATAGAGATGAACCATTCGTCCTAGCCAATGATGTGTCTCGGGTTTTCTATGTGAAGGACATGTCCTCGCATCAAAAAAGAAAAATATGCAAACGAATACATCATATGATGATCCAAAGCGTCACATAGTTCTTTCGGGAAAAGAAACATCGTGGGAATCGAGGGCAAGATGTACATGTCAAGATTATAATAAGTTTGATGAAATTCCCCTTCACAGGAAACCGGCCCAAGCATTCCGTTAAGTAAAGAAGATGCTCCATGGTTACGTCTGAAGCGGTCATAAGGAATGACATATGCCAAGAAGTTCATGCTCATATTATGTAACTCTAGTTCATGTCTTTCGCGGTTTGTGGCTTGACCGAAGGATATCTTTCGCGGTTTGTGGCCTTTAGTCCCGGTTTTGTAGTCTCAGTTTTTAATATTAATAAATGTCTTGAGTGTTAGTCCCATTTTGTGGCTGGACCGAGAGTGCCCCTATGTCCAGTTTCTCAGAGATGCCGGAGGACTGGGCTCCGTCGGCATCTCCCTGAAACTGGCCGCAGTGGTGTCCCTGCTCTCTAAAACCATCTTGCAGCTTGTAACTTCACTAACTAGATCAATGTTCGAGGTTTCATGGCTTTCGGTCCAAATGACCGATGTTATATGCTGAATCACGGCATAGTTTGTGATGTTGTGCCCATATTATGCATGTGTGTGGACATTGGTATGTAGAACAATGTTGCAGGAGTAAGTTTTCCTTTTTGTCGCATGAAAATCCTTTTCCATTTTCCGAAAGCGCAAAAAACGGTCGCTTTGTGAAGTAACCACCAAAATGCCGCTTCGAATGCTACCGCCCTATTTTCCTAAAATACTAGACCACATTACATGGACTATATCCCAACGGTACATCTCAAACCTTTTCGCCCATCCCGGTAAAAGGATAAATGTTCATAGAATTCCAAGGAAGTGGGTCCGGTTTGTACTACAGTACATGATCTATCGCGTGATTTTTTGAAAAATCATTTTAGACTCAATATGTGGTTTCTTCAGAGATCCAATGCAAGTTCTAACGATGCCCGCCCCTATCTTCATGCACACCGTTCGACCATAGTTAGAAATTCAAATAATTCAAAGCGGGCATAATAAATTCAAAAAAATCCGAACAATGAAAATCCTTCGTGGTGTCATATTATGTTACATAGTTGAAAGGAAAATACCAGACTTGGTATATTGATCATGTTTCAAAAACCTTCACAAAATGACCTATCATGTTCGAGGTTTTATGGCTTTCGGTCCAAATGACCGATGTTATGTGTGAATCACGGCATAGTTTGTGATGTTGTGCCCATATTATGCATGTGTGTGGACATTGGTATGTAGAACAATGTTGCGGAGGAAGTTTTCCTTTTATGCATCGGAAAATCCCTTTTCCATTTTCCAGCGCAAAAAAGCGGGTTTTTGAAGTAACCACCAAAATGCCGTTTGAATGCTACCGTCCTATTTTCCTAAAATACAAGACCACCTTATATGGACTATATCCCAACCGTACATCTCAAACCTTTTCGTCCATCCCGGGTAAAAAGGACAAATGTCTAGAATCGGTAGGAAGTGGGTCGGTTTGTACTACAGTACATGATCTATCGCCGTGATTTTTGAAAAATCATTTTAGACTACAATATGTGGTTTCTTGAGATCCAATGCAAGTTCTAACGATGCCCGCCCCTATCTTCATGCACCGGTTCGACCATAGTTAGAAATTCAAATAATTCAAAACGGGCATAATAAATTCAAAAAATCCGAACAATAAAAATCCTTCGCGTGGTGTCATATTATGTTACATAGTTGAAAGGATAAATACCAGACTTGGTATATTGATCATGTTTCGAAAAAACCTTCACAAAATGACCTATCATGTTCGAGGTTTCATGGCTTTCGGTCCAAATGACCGATGTTATGTGCTGAATCACGGCATAGTTTGTGATGTTGTGCCCATATTATGCATGTGTGTGGACATTGGTATGTAGAACAATGTTGCAGAGTAAGTTTTCCTTTTTCGCATGAAAATCCTTTTCCATTTTCTCCGAGGCAAAAACAGGTCGCTTTTGAAGTAACCACCAAAATGCCGTTTGAATGCTACCGTCCTATTTTCCTAAAATACTAGACCACATTACATGGACTATATCCCAACGGTACATCTCAAACCTTTTCGTCCATCCGGGTAAAAAGGACAAATGTCTAGAATCGGAGGAAGTGGGTCCGGTTTGTACTACAGTACATGATCTATCGCCTGATTTTTTGAAAATCATTTTAGACTCGCAATATGTGGTTTCTTCAGAGATCCAATGCAAGTTCTAACGATGCCCGCCCCTATCTTCATGCACACCGGTTCGACCATAGTTAGAAATTCAAATAATTCAAAACGGGCATAATAAATTCAAAAAATCCGAACAATGAAAATCCTTCATGGTGTCATATTATGTTACATAGTTGAAAGGACAAATACAGACTTGGTATATTGATCATGTTTCAAAAACCTTCACAAAATGACCTATCATGTTCGAGGTTTCATGGCTTTGGTCCAAATGACCGATGTTATGTCTGAATCACGGCATAGTTTGTGATGTTGTGCCCATATTATGCATGTGTGTGGACATTGTTATGTAGAACAATGTTGCGGAGGAAGTTTTCCTTTTGTACGGAAAATCCCTTTTCCATTTCGGCGCAAAAAAAGCGGTTTTTGTGAAGTAACCACCAAAATGCCGTTTGAATGCTACCGCCCTATTTTCCTAAAATACAAGACCACCTTACATGGACTATATCCCAACCAGACATCTCAAACCTTTTCGTCCATCCCGTAAAAGGACAAATGTCTCGAATCGGTAGGAAGTGGGTCGGTTTGTACTACAGTACATGATCTATCGCCTGTGATTTTTGAAAAATCATTTTAGACTCAATATGTGGTTTCTTGAGATCCAATGCAAGTTCTAACGATGCCGTCCCTATCTTCATGCACACCCGTTCGACCATAGTTAGAAATTCAAATAATTCAAAGCAGGCATAATAAATTCAAAAAAACCATATAAGTTCAAAATCCAAACACTTCTTATGTTTAAAGTTTTTCTAAATTCCAAATTGATATTAAAAAATATAAGTTAATTCATTTTAATTGTAAATGGTTCATATTTTAAATGGTTACATAAATTATTTTTAAAACAAAATGTTTTTGAATTATTTATTTAAATCCAAACACTTTTTATGTTTAATTTTTTCTAAATTCCAAATTAATATTCAAAAATATAAGTTAATTCATTTTAAAAGGTTACATTAATTATTTTAAAATAGAATATGTTTTGAATTATTTATTCAAATCCATACACTTCTTATATTTAAAGTTTTCTAAATTCCAAATTAATATTCAAAAATATAAGTTAATTCATTTTAAAAGGTTACATTAATTATTTTTAAAATAGAATATGTTTTGAATTATTTATTCAAATCCATACACTTCTTATATTTAAAGTTTTTCTAAATTCCAAATTAATATTCAAAATATAAGTTAATTCATTTTAAAAGGTTACATTAATTATTTTTAAAATAGAATATGTTTTGAATTATTTATTCAAATCCATACACTTCTTATATTTAAAGTTTTCTAAATTCCAAATTAATATTCAAAAATATAAGTTAATTCATTTTAAAAGGTTACATTAATTATTTTTAAAATAGAATATGTTTTTGAATTATTTATTCAAATCAAGATGGTTTCTATTTTTCGATTTTTCATCGTACTCATATGGATAGAAATCTAAAGAAAAATGCATGTCTTTTCGAATTACTATACAAAATAAATCAAGTTCATGATTCTTAGTTTTGGATCAGACATAAGTGCAATGGTTTTCGGGCATGGGGCACGTTGGACTCGGAAATGTATATATCATACTAACCCTTGCCAATCGAGAGGATGAGAAAGCGGTAAAGGCTGTTAAAGATGACTTCATTCCCAAGAGAAAATGAGCTCACCTACTTGGAAATAGAACATGATGGGCGAACACGGGGCCCCCAATCATGGAGGGTTTCCAAATATCCTAGCGTCAGGCAAGACGGTTGGCAAGTCGAGAAAGAAGCGATCGTTTAATTCGATTAAAGCAAAGATGAAATCTCGAAAAAACAAAATCTACTCCCCATCTCATGACTCTCATTAATGCTACCGATCTCGAATGCAGCTGCACCGTCGGTGATGACAATGGCGATCCGATGATGCCGCCGATGGCTCTGTTGCTACATTGGATGATATCGAGAGATGACACGCTGCGAGCTACATGTCAAAGTTGTGAACATATCAATGAAGGTGGCGGTGGCTATGCCTTACCAATTGGACCCACACCAACTTACGGTCGTCCGGTTCGGACTCGTTGTATGCGTTGAAATCATACCTTTGAGGTTTTGGATCTTCACTACCTGGTGAAGGGATGTATTTATCTTTGGTGGAAAGTCACCATTCTATGGCGGATTGTATCGTGCTTAATCCCACAAAGCCATCTTTATCTCACCATCTCAAATTGTTAAGCCGTCTTCAAATCGCCTCAGCTCGTCGCCTCACCAATCTTGCAGGCCGCGCCTCGGGATAAAAAGCGTGGCGTGCTCTTGTCGTAAATGGCGATCGAAAAGTAAACAAAGCCTCTTCAAAAGTACCAGCGGTTCCTCCCAGAGCTTATATTATGTGAAGAGGCTGGCGATCGTTGATCTTGAAAGCAGCGTTTTTAAAGGTGACGAAGAGCGAGTTCCCACAAAGAAGAAAAAGCCAAAGTGTTGAAAATGCTAAAGACTCTTCATCCCATTTGTCATCGACTATAGCGTTCTATTCTCAAGTCACATGCGGCACAAAAACTCGAAGAAGCGGTCTTGATCTGGCGGAAATCATTGCCCAGCTGGAGAACAAGCAAACAGACTGCCCTCTCAAGGTGATTTCTCAAACCAATGTAATTGAGCAAATATGGGGCGAGCGGTATGATCCGGTGGTTACTGTCTGGAGTGCTGCTCAAGGTATGATATTGCCCTTACTTATCCATTAGAGTTCTTCCCGTGAGTGGTAGCATACAATACGATGCGAAAACTCGTCAAATGTGAGGTAAACAATCTTCAACAAAATCAGGTGCATAAGCGGTACATTCATGCCACAAGGGGGCTTCGGATAGTCTTGAGGTTACAAAAAGCATCATGGGAAAGGGATGACATGATATCCATTGAATTTGATGAACTATTTCAATTATTCAATCAAGGCCTTGGACAAATCGATCATCTTCTATTATACGTAAGTACTAATTTATTAATTTAGTCTCCATCTATTATTTTGTTTTGTGCATGTAATCATACTTTGTATAGAATGAAGATTCTCGAATCGGAGGACAAATCTATGACATTGGCTTCATTGACCCATATTGGGTTCATGAAGCTAATCTCAAAATAAGCCCCGGGATACGGAGGATAATATAGTACGTTAAGGTTTCAGAAACCAAAGGAAATACTATTTCCTTACAACTTCCGATGAGTGTTATTGTCTTATACACTTTCTATTTCTTACTCGATGTTAAGTATATAATTGATTAGTTGCATTCGAGTACCACTATATTACATTAATCATTCAACTTGACAAAGTACTAGTCATGGACTCAAACATAAACCCTTGAGGCGTGGAAGGACATGATACTTCTCGTGTAATTCTAATCATTACGACACTATATAAATAGCGTTAAAATTAATTTTATGATATCAAGTACTTAATAACTTATTTTATTAGTTTTCTCGCGGTAATTTGGAAGCAGTTCACCAAGGCTAGGGGTGTTTGGAAGAGGAGCTTACATTTCAACCACTAGATGTAACTAGCTATATCCGCGCATCTCTTTGATTCTAGTTTGATGGTTATTATCATGATTATTTTTGATTGAACTGTTGTCGTAAAGGACTTGAGGACGGTAACAATCTATGTGGATACTATGTATGCGAGTTCATCCGGCCGTGCGATGAAGAAATTTAGAGCAACTCCGCGTGTAAACAATTTCTATAGTTTTTAATTACAATCAAATTGTGTTTAGTTTCATATTCATATAGTGACTCCTTTTTTTAAATCAGATCGAGGCGTGGAAGGTCTTACATGAGATCGCATGAGTCTGAGGAGGAATTGGCGGGATTCTTGGATCTGATCCTAGACAAGGGAATACTATTGTGTATAGACAATAGGAATTGTAAAAATAGCAACTTTCAAGGTTAGCAAAATGTTGTCATGATGATCTTGGAATATAAGGTTCCTTCATTGATAAGTGCAAAACACTAAATAAACAATAAAACAACCTAAATGAATTCTCTGCGCGGCACAAAAGTGGCGAAAATCTGCGGCAACAAAATGAAATGATTCTGCGGCAGAAATGGAAATCTCGGCGGCGTTGTGTCGGTTGGAACGACGGGAATATCTCCACCCCTCGCTCGTGCGCCTGTGCCCCATTTGTCGGTTGGTGGGGCAGCAGGACTAATGAAGCTTTAGTCGATGCCCGTCCGGTTGGCGGGACTAATAATGCAAACCCTAGGGCCCGTAGGCGTTTTCTACAGAATATATGAAGCGGTGTCTTCAAGCGGCTATGAATACAAATGACTTTCTCATCAACTTCTATTTATAACAATTTAAATGATTTTTAAAATACAAATCCTTGGACATGAAACATCTGAACTTGGTAAGGTGGCATTAAATCTGAAAGTACAAATGTGAATATGAAAAGGTGAGTGAACCATTAAAAGTTTCACTATTTGAATTGTGTCTCCATGAGCTTTATATACTCATCACGAATATGATATTTTGATTAGTGGGTGCATGAAAAAAACCCTAATGGATGGTCTTGTTCTTTCACATGTCAAACTCAAATGGCGAATATTTCTTATGAATAAATGCACCATAATATAAATTAAATTCTTTAATGTCTGATTTCCCAATAAGCTGGAAATATCGAATCATCTATAGAATGACCTGAGTCCAGAAATGTTTCGAGAAAATATCTTGAGTCCAGTGTTAACATAATCATGCATAGAAAGTTAAATAACATGACAAAAGATATTGATCATCGTGATCATGCTTTTGTGAATAAGAGGCAGCCGTGAATGATATTAGACGAGCAATTCTGAGCTGATCAGACTCTTCATCTGAAATGGATCAAAATTTAATAGTGTGAGAATCATCTTGGGTGTCATTTACCATCTTGAAGGTGATGATTATTTTAATTGTTCTTAATGTCGGGAGATCTACTGTTTACCTGGTCGATAGGTAAGCTTTTGCCTCTGTTGTGATTCATTGTAGGTGTATGTCCGATATAAACCAATTTGAACAATCTTCCGAATTTAGGATGACATTAAATCTCAATTCTCGGCTCATTAGATAAAGCTAACTATCTTGAGTTTAAAATAGTTTGTATGTGAACAGTCGGTAATCAAGATTAAAAAATCATATGAATGATCTGTGATTATATAATGCAGGAGGTCTTGGTCTTTCTGGCGTTTGATTTCTTTATGAATTGATAAGGTCTGTTTGAAACAATATCTTTGATGGGGAGAAAACAAGATTTGAAATCAGCAGCATTAAATTATTCAAAAATGTTTACAAACCCATAATGCTGAAACATCTATTATTCTTTTGTCCACATAAAATATGGATCCTACGAGTGTTAACTACAACATTCCTAAATACTAAAAAGCCTCTATTAATTCCTGTTCAAACAATTGTAGCAAATATATGAAACCAAAGAGATCTATAAGAAAATCCTAAATTTCTTTTCATTTTTGAATAAGAATTTGCTACATTTTATCGAGGAACATATGTAAGATCAAGCAAAGCATGTGACATTGATTATATGCCATATGCAATATATTTATGCGATCTCTAGGATGATTTTATATTTTGAATCCTTCACATTATCAAGCATGAGGAAGGCCTGGACTCAAAATCTAACATGCATTTTCTCACTGAAATTTGAATCTTTCTCAAAATACACTAAAATTTGAATCTTGTTAAATACAACCATATTTCCTATTCAATGTTCATGATCATAGTAAAACAACAACCATAACAAAGATAACAAATCATGTTTTATTCATTGTTCACATGAAATCATGACAACAAAGAGCATGAAAATAAATTAAGTTATAGATAAACATCTTGTGGACAATATTTTCCTGATTACATTGAATATGAGAGAAGATTAGTTTCTCCTCTTTGTTTTTGTTGTTGACACTTTATACATCTTGAATGAGGCATGTTTTACAACACAAGCAAGTGAAAATACATCTATAGTCAGCAACATTGATGATCTAGTACCAAACATACTTATCTTCTTTGACTATGATCAATCAAATGAATTGATATATCTTTTTTTACATTTTTCTGCACTGATCTTTCTTGTTTGTTAAATTATAAACAAAAACAAAATTATTATCTAATAAAAACAAAAAATATCATAATCACCTCTCACCCTCCACACACTCATTTAGATTTGCATAACAAGTCTCATAACAATGTTCCTCATATAAACACATATGTATATGTAGAGAACATACTTGAAATCAAAAGCAACAATTACCTTTCTCTTTGGCTCAAGATCAAGGAACTGATGAGCATAGAATAATGCGTTACAAAAATGTTGGCTCGATTCAATTAAATCTTGCGAAAGAAAATGTATACAACACCAACCGATAAATTCTGAGAAGATCCTTCACATGTGATGTGAAAAAACCTTTTATAGGGACCACATGGCCCACCATGTCCCTCTTATTCATGTGTGTCACTCAATAAATGTTAAAAAATCATAAATCCACTCATGATTAAATTTTCCTTTAATGCAAGCTCTCAATGATAAACTTTTTATTTATTTATTCAAATTTTTATGATTACTTTAATTAACAAACATTCTATCTTCTGTATTCATTTTATGAGCCTTCAAACATTGATTTTATGTCTGAAATCATTCCTCCTCTTTTGACATGACTTTTTTATGTATTGTCTCTTAGTGTGTCACTTTGGTTGTAATAATCTGACATGATCAACTCTCAATCAATAATCAGCTCGAGATTTCATTCATATTCTTTATGATTTTACTGTATCTTAATCCTTCATAACATGTATATTTGGTACCTAATTGATCTAAATTCTTGACTAAATATTTTCTCCATTCTATAACATTCTTGATCAAATCAACTTTTAGCTAATCAATGTAATGTCACCGAGACATATATCTTCGTCATGGATGAACAAATTCCATCGATCGTGATCAACATAACACTTTGAGTTTGAATCCATCTTTATAATCACATTTTGATTATGAACAACCCTTTTGTTGTGATTGACATGATCTCTCTATTATTAGGATCATCTTGTATAGCAATATAACTCAATGACTTTGTAGTGCTTTAGGATGAATGTTCATCACCATTGCACTAATGTTGTGACTTATTATATCAATGATCGAGCCTTGATCATCTTGTTAATCACATGATTTTCATAGATGTGAAACATCCATGTTCTTTATTTATAGATCCAAATAACCGATAGGTTTTTACACCTTTCGGAGGGTCTTCCAAGTTCAAAACTTGATTTCTGATATGGAACTATCACGGATTTTATGGCTTCAAGCCATTTGAGTCAGGCCCATCATCGCTTCTTGCATATAGTCGGTTCATCATTGTCAAACAATGATGATTTACTCTCAAATCTAAATATTTGATTGTTTATCCAACCGACTTGGTTCAATAAGAACTTAGATCTCCGTGACCACAACCTTTGAGGCACATAAGCTATGAGCATTATGGTTGCCTCCTAACATTTTCCTTGCCATTGCAACTCAAAGATATTTAAGGTTCGTTAACCTTATCAAAGTTCTATTGTCCTCCCACTTAACTTTTACGAAAAATTCCTTTTCAAGAAACTTCACGTTTCAAGCGACAAACCCTTTGTCCTTGGTGTTATGGAGGAATAACCAATTGTTATTCGAAATAACCTACAAAGACATGCTCATCCGACTTCGGTTGTAAACATCTTACTTATGTTTAGCATACCAAAATTTAAGAAATGATAACTTGGGTTTTACCCCAAACCATAACTTCCATGGTGTCATTTCACCGGATCAAGATGGAGCTCTTTTCAGTGTAAAAGCGGTAGTCTCTAAAGCTTTAATCTTTTAAAACATAATGGCAGTTTTATAAATAACACCTTTGATCCAACCATGTCAAACAAGGTTTCATTACAAATCTCAAACACTCCATACTCCTATGGTGTTTTGGGAGATGTAAATCTAGGTGTTTTGCTAAACTTGCAACTCAAATAAATCCCTTTATGATAAAATCATAATTCATTTATTTTCTTGTTACACTTGTAACTCAAATAAATCCCTTTATGATCAAATCATAATTCATTTATTTTCTTGTTACAATGATTTTCCACTTCATCTTGAAAGTCTTTGTAAACATTTTCAAATATTTCATACTTCTTTCTCATTAAGTGAATATTCACTCAAAAATCCGGAGAAAGCATATGAAGTTGAAACCCATCGCTTACGACTGCACATAATGGACTACATACATCGATATGTATAAATTCCAATATTTTAGTCGTTCGTTCTTCTTGGCCTTTGAAGTTTTAATTATCCCGAGAAAGTCTCACAAGCCACTTGATCAAATCAAAGACTCCAAAAATCCATGAATATGGAGATTCTTCATGTTTTCTTTCCAATATAATTTAAATAGCGATGTCACTGTAAGTGATCTTTCAATCATTTGTCTTATGACATTTTAGCATTAGGTTTTATGGATGTGATTTCTCCAACTAGATTTGTAAATCATCCATCTTATATGGAATACGGTAATTATTTGAACAACCTTTGTTCTTATAATACCCGATTCAAATAACAATTATTAAAACAAATCTTGAAGTCAAGCTTGATGTCAACGAGAAATACAAACAACGGTTTGTTTGTTTTCGATGAACATCATCACATATTCTCTTGCTAGTTACTTAGGCCATTGTGGTTCATGAATTGCGTCATTCCATGAAATTTCATACCAACCAATTCGTATCCAATACCCAAGAACCACATTGTTTAACAAGCAAAGAATACAACCATAACATGTATATCATATATATACCTAAATTGGATATTTCCAATCTTTTTCTTTTTCGCCAAATATATTTTATAGATTCTCTTCAAGATTTCCTTTTCCTTTTAAAAGAATTTATCAACATCAAAAGTGGCGCCATATACATGACACCTAGTCCAAAGCGTGTATATTCAAATAATAATACCTTTGGACTTGCACTTTGAAGTAGATCACCATCATCAAATGATCGGTATTCTTTCAAAATCCATTCTTTAGTAATCTTTTAGTGTAGTAAACATTTTACATACATATTCTATTCACCCTTATCATGACGACTTTCATGATCAAGCTACTTTAGCTTATAAAGGAGAATCGTGAGTATAACATTACTTTCCAAAACCCTTTTGGATGATTAGGATGTCTAGCATCTCCAACCTTCGCAATTCTCATCCAATATGAGAACATATATTATACTCTATCATATTGCAACCAAAAACATTGTTTCAGATATCGTTATATCCGCCACACATGATGGTTTCAAATAATTCTTTTCACTCCTAGATAAACTTGATGTTTAAATCAAGAATCATGGAGGCAAACATGATACTTAAGATACTAACATCGGAATTGTTACTCTCGATTTAATACCAATTATTAAATTTCACGAGTAAATAGAATTTGCTGAAAGTTTGCAATACTACTTTAAACTTTAGATTGACACTCAACACAATACGATACCGGTTCAGAAAGTATATCCGTAATTCTATAGTTCTATTATCTCAATTACAACTATGCATAAGGTGGTGAACGAATGCCAATGACTACAACAAATAATGCAAATTCACTTTGATTTAATTTATGATAAATTGAGTTCTACTAATCCAAATTAGAAATGAACTCCCACCAAAAACGACATCCCTCGTGTCTTTTTGGTGATTACATGAACCAAATCCACTACACCAAGTCCGATCATCACGTGAGTCGGCGTAGCTTCAAAGGCGAAAGCATCCATATGGTCATCATATCAAAACATATGACTCATGCTTAACCTTTCGTCCGTTCCGAGGCCATGTCATACATGCTAGGCTCGCCAAGTAAGAACCTTAGTATTCACAGTGTAATCGTCTTACACCGAGATATGCTCGTGGATTCAAGTACACCGATCATCACGTGATGTCTTGAAGTTTACGAAACATTGTCGGTGCATACTTAAGGAAGAACACATTTTTATCTTGATATCTAAATGAGGGATCATCTTATTATGCTAATAAAACGCCAAACAAACAATATAAGATGCTATCAAACATCACATGTTTATTAGTGGAATGATATGGTTCTCGACATGATCTCTATCATGTGCATCGTGGTATGATCACTATCATACCTTTATGTGTAAGTCCAAGGTCTATGGAGATTACACGTTATGTGTGTTGTAAGAGTATCATCTTATACTTCTACTTACAACATCACCATATTATAACACTAGCCCAAGAACAATCTAAACTAGACGCCTAATTTATCCATTGCAAATTTTACGTGGCTTAGGGCTTTCAAGATAGAACCGTTCTTACCTACGAACATGAACCACAACGAGGATAACCAAATTGTTGACAACTCGTTGCAAATTAGATATTGACTATAGTAGGAGAGATGACACCGCCAGCCACTTATGCAAAACTAGTTGCATGTCAAGCGTGAACAGTCTCATGCGAGGACATGTAAAGTTTGTCCGGGCCGCTTCATCCCACTATGCCACCAATATCCAAAGTACAACTAAGAAGCAATAAAATGATCATCATCGCCCACATCCTCATATGTGTACTACCTGTGCAAAGCATCTACGCATAGATCCGACTCGATACCAATCAAGGGTTCGCAGATAGAAAACAAAATTTTCCTACGATGGGAACAACTATGTACCAAGATCTATCTACTAGATACAAACAACGGGCGGATGTATATCCGTAGAGAACATACCCTTGAAGACCGACAAAGCTTAACGAGTCCAAACTCGTGGTTGATGTAGACGATCTCTTGCCGATCTCAAGATCGAGAGAAGTCCTAGCGCCAAGAAAAAAGCAAGATCCGTCCGCACACACGTTCGAGGCACCGAGCAACCTCCGCCTCGCCCAGCGATGCAGCGGAAGCACAACTCTTTCTTGCCGAAAAGCCACCGGAACATGTATCTCGCTAGTCCGAGACCATGGGGATAAATTCTAGGGAGAGAGATCCTTCACGAGGAGGTGTGATGTGAGAGGAGGAGAGGGGGCCTTTATAGGGGAGAGGGGCACCCAAGGGGCATGGCGCCCAGCCATGGGGCTGCCCCACCTCTTCCACATTCATGGGTGGAGCTCCCACTCAAAATGAAAAGCCTCCACTCCCATTAAAAGCCTCCACTCATAAATCACTCACATGCATTAAATTTCCACCAAATTTAATGCAAGCTCTCATTTAAATAAAACTCTTTTATTTATTTATTCAGAATTTTGTTAATTACTTTAATTAACAAACATTCACATAAAACCCTTGCTAGTATTCTATTTCACATGCAGAACCAGTTTAATTTCAACCAAAGCAGTTTCGTGTCTAGTGAAATAAATTCTCGCTTTCCTTTTCTTTTCGGCATGAAACTTTTGCTCCAATTGGATGTCGTGTCTCTTAAGTGTGTCACCCTACGGTTCGTGAATAATGCGGACATGATCGAGACCCTCTCGAATCAATAATCGAAGCGGGATCTGAGACCCATATCGACTCCCACACATTCAACGATGACTTTCTTGTGATCGTCGGAACCTTTTACGCTAGTATCTTAATCCTTTTGTTTCGATATATTACATGTCCGAGATTCGATCATCGGTATCTCCATACCTAGTTTGATCTCGTTCGACATGCACTCTTTTCTCGTTCCGTGATATAACATTCTAGTGATCAAATCACTTGCTTGCAAGCTAATCAATGTGATATCACCGAGAGGGCCCAGTATATCTATCCGCCATCGGGATGAACAAATTCCACTCTCGATCCATGGGCCTCAACATAACACTTTAGTAGTTCGAATCCATCTTTATAATCCACCGTTACGGTGTGACGCTTGATGTTATCAAGAAACTCTTAGGTGTTAGTGATTGACATGATCTCATGGTCTAAGGATTAGGATCACTTCGTAAGTTGTTATAGCAATATAAACTCAATGACTTTGATCGTAATGCTATACTTCGGATGAATGTTCATCACACCATTGCACTAATGTTGTGACCCCGTTATTAACAACATCCAATGTCCATGATCAGGAAACCTTGATCATCTTGTTAATCAACGAGCTAGTTTATAAGAGAGGCATAACTAGGAACTTTCTTTTGTTTATTAAACACACATGTATTAACGTTTCCGTATTAATACAATTATAGCATGTAAAATAAACATTTATCATAAATAAGGAATACGATAATAACCACTTTATTATTGCCTCTCGGGCATATTCCCTTCAGGTTAGGGTTCGATCGAATTTAGGGAAGAAAGGGAGAGAAGGGAGGCGAGGCCGTTATTTTGGCTAAGTCAGGGCAGTTCGTGGCTGTAACACCCTCAGAATCGGACCTATGCAAGTTTGAGCAAAATTCACCAAACCCGCATAGAAACGATTCAAAGGTGCCCACCAGGCACTTTCGTGCGGGTGGAAAACGAAGTAATAACATTACACAACAGTCCTCGATGGGACCCACAGTAATGTATAGATATAACATGACTCAAAGAGTCAAGAATACGTATATAATATACAAGATCCAAATCACCTTGAAAATGGTAGAGCGTCCACTACGGACAAGAAGCAAATGGGGCTAAGAGCCCCAAGAATAACCGATGGCGCCCATAACCACCTGTGCCAAGCGGAAGGGTAACCCCGCTAACGGCGTCGATCTCAAAACACCTTAACAAAGGGGCGACAAAGGCAAAGCGAAAACAAAGAAGGAGCGTCGATCGAGGCCAAGACAGCGAGGCTAGAATTCGCGGTCCTCGCCTACATAGGTATGGTGGATCAAGCGGCAAAGATGCACTAAACAACCTATAGAGACTCGATACAATGGCGGTTATCGAGAGGGGTGAGAATGACCTATCCGGATCCAACAAGCTAACACCAAACAAACCCATCCGGTGTTTCCCCTCGAGACCAAACGAGGAAGTCAACCGAGGAACTCACACCGCTGGCGGTTTTATTTATTCGATTATCGCTGCAGCAATTACTAATCAGGTTTAGATAATCATCCCGATAAAGTAAACGTGGGCACTTTTAGTTGACCATTCCGTTATAGTGGCAAGACTTACTAGTCGATACATTTAACATGAGATACCCCATAAACCCGGCGTTGTTGGTACTTTTATTCAGCCAATTCCGCTAGTTGCCATACTTACTAGTCAGTACAATGGTCGCAAGACAATCCAAACAATTGTGGGCAGTATTAATTAGCCATTCCGCTGTAGTGGAGCTGATTACTAGTCATTTTAAGTCAAATTTATAGCAGTAAACTTTAGTTATGCTTGTCTATGATCGAGATCATGCTCCAAGTCGTCCATATCCGCGACACGGCTTTCGTAAAGTTTTACCCGGGGTGCACCAATAGCAACACACACGCCGATCAACCTCGGAAAAACCAAATCAAAACCCAACGAGGCTTTCACGGTGAACAATCACAGATTCAGAAATATTTCAGGCCACCCTTAAGTAGAATCCATAACGAGTAAGCAAGCTCGAGACGGCCTCAAGGTCTGCGTCGATGGCGTGAGCGAGCGGGAACCCCAAACGGGCTTGTCGACACCGCGTAAACACTCCGCCTAAAATAAAGACAAAGTGCAACCTCGCACAATCGTAAATAAAGCAAGAAACCATGGCATAAGTACAGATCGTAAATAAAACCTCAAACTAGTTTGTGGCCCCAAGAAATAAGACGGAATCAAGCTCGTCCAGGGGTCCCATATACCTCCGGATGTGGATAGCGCAGAAAATCAAGGAACAGTATCAAGTACTTGGGGTCTTACGGACACAAGTGGGCGTCGAAACCAAATATTATCTATCACCCACCGATGCCTCTGCTTATTCAATTTTAGTTGTTAAACAGAAAGTAAAGTGAACAATAAGTAAAACTAGAATTCATCTCCAACATCAACATGCGGCAATACATCAGCAATTGTGGCATATGGTGACACACATCAGCACTTGAGCAAGCAACTACGACGCGCAAGTCCAACTATCTACCAAACAATGTAATAATAGGTGTGTCCAAGGCAATATAGGGCTGCACGGTATATCACAGTGCGAAACTAAAGCATCGCAACACGTAGCAATAGATCAACAGGAGGGAATAAAGACTATAAAAGTAAGATAGGTAGAAAGGGGAGATGCTCGCCGGAAACATTGTCGAAGGTTTTCCCAAGATCGGGCTGCTCACATCAACTCAACGGCCTTATCCGCGAAGAAGCAAAACACTAGAAGAAACACCGGATGCAATGTTTAATACACGGCGTAAGATCGGCATGATGCAAGTATGATGCATGGCATGGCAAATGCGATGCAATTAGGTCATATTAAGCGGAACGGGTCCGACAATTAATTAGGTGGTTCAAGTTGTTTAGATCGCAATTAAATATTGTTTAGCAAGACAACAGATGGAACCGGTTCGCTACACATGTTTAAATGAGGCCAATATAAGGCTAGATTTGCCATATGGGCCCCATATTTAATTATTAGGTGAATCGGCAAAAGGCCCCCAAACCACACAAATATGCATGCAGTATGGCAATTCAATATGCAATAAGTTGTTATTATATTATGAAATTAGGGTTTCGGAAGGGGTTCGCATTAGGGGTCTCGACGATCTTGGGTTCGGGGTTCGGGGTTCGTGGTCCGAGTCGGTCTCGGGGTCGAGGTTCGAGGTCTCACGGAACGTTCTCGGAAAGGGTATATCTTGGTGCATCCGTGGTCTTCGGTCATGTTGTCGGCCTTGGTGTCCTCGTTGAAGAACTGGGTATCCGTGTAGGAGAACTCGAGGTTGAAGGCGAATCGTCGTGCCGTGGTTCGGATCCGGGAAGGAGCTTGTCGCTCGTGGTCTCGGTGTCGGTGAAGAACTTGGCGTTAAGGTCGCTGTGTCCTTGCCGTGTTCTCGAGTACCGCACCGGGAAGGAGCTCTTGTCACGACGTGGTCTTCGGTCCGGGTCCCGATCATGGCGTCCATTGTAGATCTTGTGGATGGCCAAAAAACCATCGGGTTCGGTCTTGGTTCCGTTGTCGACGGCGATCTTGGCGGAACACTTCGAGTGGCGAAGGTCTTGAGGTTCCCCGAGTTTGGTTGATCTTGAACACCGGCATCGTTCTTCGGATCGGCGTCGGGGCTTCGGGTCCGGAAGGAGATCTTGGCGTCTTGGTCATAGGAAGAGGAAGCGCTGGGTCCGACGGTGAATTGCGGCGACTCGCTTCATATATGTTGGGACACAACACAACGGCACTGTGGCTTCGAGACACAAGCACTATGATACATCACCCGTCTGCAATGCAGAACATCGACCACCAAAGCGTGTGGGGAAGAAGGAACATACATCGTGTCGCGGCGAACAAGCGGCGAGGTACACGACTAGGCGGACATGGTGCGAGGAGGAAGACGTGCAGGCGACGGAGCTTGAAGGCGGGGAGAAGCGAGCGGCGGGGTTCGAGGAGGATGCAGAGGCTGGGCCGCGCCGGGCGAGAGAGGCGGCGGAGGGGCTTGGAAGCGACGGTGACGGAGGCGAAGCGGCGTGAGGCGGGCTGTTCGGGCGGGCGGCAGGCCGGAAGCTCGGCAGCCTGACCGACGGAGCGGCGGCCTCCGCGATGACGAAGACGCTGCTGGTCCCGGTCGAGGAGGAGGGGGCGCTGGGAGGCCGTGGCGAGCGGGCGGAGGCAGCGGACGCGAGAGCTCGAGGGAGCGCAGCTACGGCCAGCGCGCGGAGCGAAGCTAGGGAGAGATGGGCGGAGGCGGGCGAGCCGACCGGGAGCCAGACGCGGTGGCTCGGGCGCGTGAGGAGGGCAGGGCATCGGCGGGCGAGAGGGCTTAGGCGAGAGAGACTGGCCGGCTGTGGGAGCCCGAGCGGAGGAGAGGGCCAGGCAGCTGGGGCGGCTCGGGCGAGGTGGTGGTTGCCATGTGGCGGCGCCGGCCGCAGTGGAGGCGGAGGATGCGCGTGGCGCTGCTGGTGCCGGAAGAAGAGAGAGGGAGGAGGCCAGCGTGTGGTGGAAGAGGAGCAGGTGGGCCCTGGGGAGGAACGGCAGGAGTGGGGTGGGTGGGGCGTGGCGGGCGGGGCCTGTGGAACAGGGGTGTGGCCGCATGCGTGTGCTTGTGTGGTGCGTCGAGGGATAAGAGGAGAGAGGGAAGAGAGTGGGGTGGGATTAGGAGAGAGAGAGGGATAGGCTAGGTGGCGTTGAGTGGCTAGGAAAGAGGGAGAGATGAGGTGGCTTATGGGGATTGGTGGGAGTGATGTGGAGGGAGAGTTGGGTAGATTGGTAGGCTTAGGATTTAGCCGGGCTGGTTGGGGTGGACCGATTTAGTTCTTGGGCGGTCGTCGGGTCAATCGGCCTCGACCCCGCTAAAAATAATTAATAATTTTATTCATTTCAAACAAAAACTTTGCAAACCGATACGGCAAAACAAATATTCCGGGACCCGTCTTTGTTTGAATAAAGAGGGCGTTTGGAAAACAAATCGGTGTTGCGAAATAGTTTTGGCAAACAATGCATGATGATGACGATGCAATGTACAAATTCACGCGATTTTCTAGTAGTGGTTTTATGGATGCCACAATTCGACACCACTAACAATGGATCTCGCCCTCGAGATCCGCCTCATGGTACCGGAAGGAAGGTCGGCGATCTGCTTCTCGCTTTGTGTAGATCCTCGCGACACCACTAACGAGGGTCCATCCTCCATCTTGAAATCTGACACCACCAACAAAGGGTCGTTGCTCGATCGTCGCGAGAGCACTCGGGAACAAAAGGTCAAGGTAGAGGTATCAAATAAAGCCACCCTAACTTCCGCTAGAAGAGGAAAAGTTACATTGATCCACCGATTCGATGTACAGAGCGTAATGAGAGTCGGGTAGGGTGATCACCCATCCTGACCCAACTATCAACTCTATACATGGGTAGGAGAATCAGCAACTCAACTCTCGAGATATAGATCAAGATCTTCATCGGTGGTATCCGGAACAAGGAATGCTGCCAGCAGAAATCGTAGGTAAAACACAATGATTAGGTTCCGCAATGGTTCCATTGGCATGAACAACACATGCTCAAGGTATACTCCAACTTCACCAATGCTCGTCCTTCTCATATGTTTTCAACGACACCGATATCCAAAGAAGGAACACATGGGGATAAAACTCAAGAACAAAAGATTGGAGGAAGGGTACAATGCATAAGTGGCGATTGATGATCGTAGCACCTCCGCTGCAAAAGGAAGCGAAACCCCGAGGTACGACGGAACCCAACCACGAGAAATCTCGGACTCAAGAGGGAGAAGAGAGCGGATTCAAAACACGAGAGGTAAGAGGGAATAGCAGAGGGTAAGGAGTAAAATCAGACCTAATCGTAACTATCCAACCGATTTTGCAAAAATAGTTTTGACACTCTACTTGGCCGTTAGCTAGGTTATCCTCTGCTGAACTTGTGGGGTATCGCAATAGCTCGATACCACTCAGTAACACCCTCGAATCGGACCTATGCAAGTTTGAGCAAAATTCACCAAACCGCATAGAAACGATTCAAAGGTGCCACCAGCACTTTCGTGCGGGTGAAAAGCAGTAATAACATTACACAGTCCTCGATGGGACCCATGTAGATAGATATAACAATGACTCAAAGAGTCAAGAATACGTATATAATATACAAGATCCAAATCACCTTGAAAATGGTAGAGCGTCCGACTACGGACAAGAAGCAAATGGGGCTAAGAGCCTCAAGAATAACCGATGGCGCCCATAACCCTGCCTGTGCCAAGCGGAAGGGTAACCACCTTAACGGCGCCGATCTCAAAAACCTGCTTAACAAAGGGGTGCCGACAAAGGGCAAAGCAGGAAAACAAAGAAGGAGCGTCGATCGAGGCCAAGACGGCGAGGCTAGAATTCGGTCCTCGCCTACATAGGTATGGTGGATCGCGGCAGCGCAGATGCACTAAACAACCTATAGAGACTCGATACAACTGGCGGTTATCAGAGAGGGGTGAGAATGACCTATCCGGATCCAACCTGAAGCTAACACCAAACAAACCCATCCTGGTGTTTCCCCCTCGAGACCAAACGAGGAAGTCAACCGAGGAACTCACACCGTTGGCAGTTTTATTTATTCAGTTATCGTTGCAGCAATTACTAATCAGGTTTAGATAATCATCCTGATAAAGTAAACGGTGGGCACTTTTAGTTGACCATTCCGTTATAGTGGCAGCACTTACTAGTCAGATACATTTAACATGAGATACCCCATAAACCCAGCAGTTGTTGGTACTTTTATTCAGCCAATTCCGTTGTAGTTGCCATACTTACTAGTCAGGTACAATGGTCGCAAGCGACAATCCAAACAATTGTGGGCAGTATTAATTAGCCATTCCGTTGTAGTGGAGCTGATTACTAGTCATTTTAAGTCAAATTTATAGCAGTAAACTTTAGTTATGCTTGTCTATGATCGAGATACTGTGCTCCAAGTCGTCCATATCCGCGGACACGGCTTTCAGAAAGTTTTTACCCGGCCGGGGTGCACCAATAGCAACACACGCTCGATCAACCTCGGAAAAACCAAATCAAAACCCAACGAGGCTTTCACGACTGAACAATCACAGGATTCAGAAATATTTCAGGGGCCACCCTTAAGTAGAATCAACGGAGTAAGCAAGCTCGAGACGGCCTCAAGGTTCTGCGTCGTGGCTGACCGGGAACCCCAAACGGGCTTGTCGACACCGCGTAAACACTCCTTCCAAATAAAGCGATGCAAGACCTGCATAATCGTAAATAAAGCAGTAAACCATGGCATAAGTACAGGATCGTAAATAAAACCTCAAACTAGTTTGTGGCCCCAAGAAATAAGACGGAATCAAGCTCTGGTCCAGGGGGGTCCCATATACCTCCCGGATGTGGATAGCGCGCAAAATCAAGGAACAGGTATCAAGTACTCGGGGTCTTACGGGACACAAGTGGGCGTTCGGAAACCAAATATTATCTATCACCCACCGATGCCTCTGCTTATTCAATTTTAGTTGTTAAACAGAAAGTAAAGTGAACAATAAGTAAAACTAGAATTCATCTCCAACATCAGCATGCGGCAATACATCAGCAACTGTGGCATATGGCGACACACATCAGCACTTGAGCAAGCAACTACGACGCGCAAGTCCAACTATCTACCAAACAACAGGTAATAGGGTGTGTCCAAGGCAATATAGGGCTGCACGGTATATCACAGGTACGGAAACTAAAGCATCGCAACACAGGTAGCAATAGATCAACAGGAGGGAATAAAGACTATAAAAGTAAGATAGGTAGAAAGGGGGAGATGCTCGCCTGGAAACATTGTCGAAGGTTTTCCCCGAAGATCGGGGCGAAGCTCACATCAACTCAACGGCCTTATCCGCGAAGAAGCAAAACACTAGAAGAAACACCGGATGCAATGTTTAATACACGGCAGAAGATCGGCATGATGCAAGTATGATGCATGGCATGGCGGTAATGTAATGCAATTAGGTCATATTAAGCGGAGTCCGCAATTAATTAGGTGGTTCAAGTTGTTTAGATCCCGCAATTAAATATTGTTTAGCAAGACAACAGATGGAACCGGTTCACACATGTTTAAATGAGGCCAATATAAGGCTAGATTTGCCCATATGGGCCCCATATTTAATTATTAGGTGAATCGGCAAAGGCCCCAAACCACACAAATATGCATGCGAGTATGGCAATTCAATATGCAATAAGTTGTTATTATATTATGAAATTAGGGTTTCGAAGGGTTCACATTAGGGTCTCACGATCTTGGGTTCCGGTTCGGGTTCGACAGGTCCAGTGGTCCGGTTCGGGTCGTGGTTCGACGAGGTCTCACGGAACGTTCTCGAAAGGGGTATATCTTGGTGCATCCGTGGTCTTCGGTCATGTTGTCGGCCTTGGTGTCCTCGTTGAAGAACTCGGGTATCCGTAGGAGAACTCGAGGTTGAAGGCGAACTGTCGGTGCCGTGGTTCGATCCGGAAGGAGAGCTTGTCGCTCGTGGTCTCGGTGTCCGGGTGAAGAACTTGCGTCGGTGTCCTTGCCGTCCGTGTTCTCGAGTACCGCATCCGGAAGGAGCTCTTGTCACGCGACGTGGTCTTCGGTCCGGGTCCCGATCATGGCGCCCCATTGTAGATCTTGTGGATGGCCCAAAGAAACCATCGGGTTCGGTCTTGGTTCCGTTGTCGACGGCGATCTTGGGAACACTTCGAGTGGCGAAGGTCTTGAGGTTCCCGAGTTTGGTTCGGTCTTCAACACGCATCGTTCTTCGGATCGAGGCGTGGGCTTCGGTCCGGAAGGAGATCTTGGCGCTTGGTCATAGGAAGAGGAAGCTGGTCCGACGGTGAATTGCGCGGACTCGCTTCATATTGTTGGGACACAACACAACGGCACCAGGCTTCGGTAGACACAAGCACTATGATACATCACCCGTCCTGCAACAGGAACATCTGGCCACCAAAGCGTGTGGGGAGAAGAAGGAACATACAGCCTCGTAATCGCGGGCGAGAACAAAGCGAGGTACACGCACTAGGCGGAACATATGGTGCGGAGGGAAGACGTGGCAGCGGCGACGGGAAAGCTTGAAGGCGAGGAGAGAATGGGTTCAGAGGAGGATGCAGAGGAGGCGCGCTGAAGGCCGTAGGGCGAGGGAGAGAGGCCGCGGAGGGGCTTGAAGCGCACGGTGGCGAGGCGGAGCGAGGCGGGCTTGAGGCGCTCGGACGGAAGCGGCCGGGCGGGCGGGCTCGGGCAGGCTCGCGACGACGGAGAGCGGCGGCCTCAGCGACGATGACGAAGACGCTGCTGGTCCGGGTCGAGGAGGCGCTGGAGGCTGTGGCTGGCGGTGGCGGGCGGAGGCCGCGAGAGAGCTCGGAGGGTGCGGGCAGAACGAAGCTAAGGCGGGCAGCTAGGGAGGAGATGGGCGAGGCGGGCGAGCCGGACCGGGAGCGGGCGCGGGCGGCTCGGGCGTGAGGGCGGCAGGGCGTCGCGTGGAGAGGCTGGCGAGGAGACCCCAGCGCGAGGGTGGCCGAGAGGCGGAGGAGAGGAGGCCCAGGCAGCGGCTCGGCGGGCCTGGGAGGGTGGTGGCGGCAGCCAAGGGCCAAGGCGGGAGGCGGAGGATGCGTGGCGGTGCTGGGCTGCAAGCGGGCGTCTTGGGCGCGAAGGAAGAAGAAGGGAGAGAGGGAGGAGGCCGCGGCGTGTGGTGGGGAAGAGGGAGCTGACAGGTGGGCCCTGGGGGAGGAACGGGCCAGGGAGTGGGGTAGGTGGGGCGTGTGGCAGGGGCGGGGCCCAGGGAACAGGGGGTGTGGCCGCACGCTGCATGCGTGTGCTTGTGTGGTGCGTGGCTGAGGGATAAGAGGGAGAGAGAGGGAAGAGAGTGGGGTGGGATTAGGAGAGAGAGAGGGATAGGCTAGGTGGCAGATTCTGAGTGGCTAGGAAAGAGGGGAGAGATGAGGTGGCTTATGGGGATTGGTGGGAGTGATGTGGAGGGGAGAGTTGGGTAGATTTCTGGGTAGGCTTAGGATTTAGCTGGGGCTGGTTGGGGTGGACCGATTTTAGTTCTTGGGGCGGTCGTTCGGGTCAATCGGCCCGTTCGACTGCCCCGCTAAAAATAATTAATAATTTTATTCATTTCAAACAAAAACTTTGCAAACCGATACCGGGCAAAACAAATATTTCGGGGACCCGGTCTTTGCTGTTTGAATAAAGAGGGGCGTTTGGAAAACAAATCGGGTGTTGCGCAAATAGTTTTGGCAAACAATGCATGATGATGACGATGCAATGTACAAATTCAACGCGATTTTCTAGTAGTGGTTTTGCGGGATGCCACAGTGGCGCACCCCCATATCGGTGCGCCACAAACGTCCATGAAAATTCTGTAGGGCGCCTGGCCCACCGTAGTTCGTGGGCACGCGCGAAACGGTGCGCCACAGACTCCACCCACGTTCGTGGCGCACCACAGTTTCCGCGCGCCACGTATAGTGGTGGCCGACCGTCAGAGGCGGGCCCCGCCTTATGCGTGGCGCACCGATCCTGCGTGCGCCACAAATACTTTGGAGTTAGTGGCGCATAATTTGCGCGTCCGCCACAAATAACCTTGTTGGTGGCGCATTATATCAGGTGCCCACGAACAAGGGGCCTGTGGATAAGGGTTTTCCCACTAGTGCATCCTACTATTTGTGCTAATTTTTAGTTGCAAGTTGCAACTTATATAATTTATACTATTTCTCAGTTGCAACCTAGTTACAGATCATTAAAATCCCAGTTACAACCTAGTTGCAACTCATGTGAAAGTCCTATATTGCACGAATCGCGAGGTAAATCAAATGGCGAGAGAGGTGACCGAGAACTAAGAAATTCTTAGGCGCCTGAAAACTAGCAAATCCGCTATTTTAAACGTTGTGAACATTCTCTCGGCCCATGAACATTTTTAGAAGGGTTTATTACGCCTATCGCCCAAATTTACCCGGAAATTGGAACTATGCCACTACAAATCGGACAACTGATGCTACACCATCGGCCGACGTGGATTCGTTACACCCGTACCCTAGACAGACATGACGCCGACTGCCATTACGTTGGGATTTTGCTTCCCATATGTTTGACTCGTTTTGTTACATGTGAGACCACCTCTTTGCTCTGTCAGCCGCGATGGAAACAAATAGATATGTTGCCTTCTAACATGTGGAACCAATCACACAACCCACCGGCGGAGACAAAAAAAAGATTTTTTATTACTACTGATATGTGGAACCCAACACTTAGCCCCGTCAGCATGAGAGAAATAGCTGTTAACAAAGTCTATCCCTAAGGCATCCCAAGATCCGACGCGGACGCTCTGGTCATGCTGAACGGCTACACAGTCATGCCGGTCAAGTTCTGCTGATCTTGGTACCATGATACGGTTGACCGTGCCCACTTGGAAGCACTCGTCTATTGGTATAGGAACGTTAGTTTCACAGAAAGACACAAGTTTGATCTCGGTTTGGAGCGAACTTAAGTAATGCATTTTAAGTATTTGTCGATTGAAATAGAAGAGAGTGCGGGACCTGGCGGATCCAACATGTAGCCGCATTATCAGCGTCGAAAGAACACTCCATAAAGTCTATCCCTAAGCCCTCCCAAACATCGTAGCGGCCGCTCTAGGCATATCAAACGGCTACACGGCTATGCCAGTCACGTTCTGCTGATCTCGATGCCCTAGTAAGGTTGATCGTGGCCACTCGGAAGCACGCGTTTATTGGTACAAGAACGTTAAATTCACGGAAAGACACGAGGTCGAGCTCATTTTAGAGCGAAAGTTAGTAATTCATTTTAGGTGTCCATTGATTGAACTAGATAGGACTGCATGACCTAAGGGACCCATACGATAGCAGCGTCAGAAGCTTCAACCCTCAAGAAAGTCTACCCCTAGGGCCTTGCAAGCCCTGTCCTGAGCAGTCGTAAGCACGCATTTATTGGTACAGGAATGTTAGATCCTAGGGGAAAGAAGTACTTGGAGCCTAGTTTTGATCCAATGTGAGTACTGCATGTTAGGTGTTTGATGACAAACTAGATAGGAACTAACTAAACAAAATATAAATTTCTCGATTTTTTAGACCAACACAGATACAAATACAATGATTAGATCACAATAACCATCCTCTGTGATGGCTCTTTGCTTTTCCATCTTCAGATTCTACCTCCAAATTGATTTTTGTACTTTGTGCAGTGCGGCTGATCTGGAAGGATAGACATATGGCCGATGCCACAGTTCATTATTTCGGAATTGCGTTAATGGATGAAAGGAATAGCGAGGAAAAGGAAAGTAAATTTACCTATATCGCGGGTTCGATTTTATTGGCATTTGTTGCTAAGGGACCAAGTTCGTCGGTATTTCACGCTAAGGGACCAAGTTCAGGTGTGTTTGAATATCGGCTGCTCACAGAACCCGAATAAAAAAATACTCGATCATAGAATATTACAAACAGAACACTACTAGATCATAAACTAAAATATGATTTTTCATTAGTATACGAGCAGAAGTTTACAATCCAAATACACGACTACTCGATGCTAGAAAAATCAACGATAGAACTGTCAGTTCCGATTCCGTAGTTTCGGTTGCATAATCGGGACTAGAGGCCGTCCACAACCGGGTCTAGATGCCATTTTTCTACTAGTGTATTCACCAAATTATCAATTTGTATGTATCGATATTTTTGTAAGTTCTTTTGTGTTGTTGTATTTTCTTACTCATGATGTGGAAAATGGCACATAAACTTTTAAATCATTGCAAGTAGAAATGTCAGAATTTTTAGCCTCGAACGATGATAGGGGCTTGAGCTCATAACTACCTACATGACTGTTGTTAGTAGTACCATTCGACAACGGAGAGATTTCGATGAATTGGGCTTGAAAGAGAATAACATCAAGGAAGTTGGGCATGCAAGTCAAGTTAACAGGCTGGCTCAGATTTGTGAGCTGTCGACGCGTTTATCATAAGAAATTTGGGCTGAGTAACCTTCGTTAAGAGCTATTGGTACTCGCTGGCTTGTAGCTAGGCAGTAGGCTAGGATCTGGAACATGATTAAGACATGAATGAACACGGCTTGATAGTTGAGGGAGCAGGGTGGAACAACCACCATCGTGAATATATCCCATGATCCCGATGATCGCTGGTGTTGCTAGGGTTTTCCCTAGTTCAGTATGTGATGCTTACACTAGTAAAACAAAGTACTACTGTTGATTCAAATTAGTTATAGCAAGTTCACTAACCTTAAAAATATTTAAAACAATATTTTGCCTAAATCTACGATAATTAGTTTGGATGAAAGGGAGGCGTATATCTTCAAAACAAGAACAGTGTAATGTTAGCGTAGGGGGTGAAGCAACATAGGTAGGTTAGGTAGGTGTAGCTCAATTCAGGCTAGTGTTTTTTCCTTATTATTGGCTTTGTTTTTTGAAATTGCCCGCAGACACTTCTTGAATGGACGGTCAAATGAAGGTGGCAGCGTACCAAACTATGCAATTATTCGGAACCTTGGTGATAATTAGTTGCAGTTGGCACGCCTGAAAGTGTGATAATGGATTCATGAGTCATGCCACACGAGCTTTTGAACAAAAATCATTTCACTGTAAGATACGATAAGTAAGCATATTAACCTTGCGCTGAAAAAAAAGGGCATCAAACATGGCTCGCGAACAAGATCTTTGCTTTATCATTCAACAAGTAACCAGAGTATATGTGTCACCTTTGAAGATGCCTTGGTCATAGCAAATTGGAGATATATACAGATGCGTGTTACAGTCACTAGATACCATGACTAGATGTGAATCACTACATCCCATGATGATTCCGATGATGATCGCCAGCGTTGCTAGGGTTCACTAATAGTTCAGTGTGTGCTGCTTACAAAGTATAGTGTATCTTCAACATAAAACATATTAATGTCGACGTACAAAGGGAAAGAAAAAACTAGCTTGTAAGCTAGGCCGCTTTCACCGACCTCATATGTTTTTCTTTTGAAGATATACTACTCCCTCCGTTTTGCCAGATGGGGATACTTTGTTTTGCCAGTAAAGACAGCCTGAATGGACGGTCAAACAAAGGTGGAAGTGTACCAAACTCTGCAAGTATTCCGAACTTTGGTGCAAATCATGGATTCATGAGTCATGCATCCCAACACAGGCTTTTGAGCACACAGTAAATCATTTCACTCTAAGATACGATAGGTAAGAATATTAACCCAAGGCACAGGAAAAATTTGGCCATCAAACATGGCACTCGAATATGATCTTTGCTTTATCGTTCAACAAATAACCAGAGAGTACGTACGATATGTGTCACGTTTCCAAGATGCCTTGATCACAGCAAATTGGAGATATATATAGATCTGCGTTAGAATCACTAGATACCTTCACTACATTAGAAGCTACAGAGCATATATCCATGGGTCTTATTCAAAAGAGTGAATTCCACTTTTTACTTTCTACTAGTTAAATGCCTGTGCGTTGCCACAGTCTCTTTTTCTTATAATATATATCAACAATTTTATCTAAATTGTATTACAGGAAATGTTATAACTATATCTTTAGGACACATGTAGTGAAATAAGAGCAGCTCCTCCACAGTTCCGAAACTCGCTTCCAATACCAAAAAAACCAGTTATATTATCTAGGAAATAGAAAAAAAGAATATTGCAACAGAGTGCCAAGAGGACTCTTTCTAAAAGAAAATTTTTAGTCCCAAATTTCATTTCCTCTCTCCACGGACTTTAGAAACATATTCCCAATACTACTGGACATATATGGAAGATACGACTGTCGACACCCCTCACATCGCTACACTTGCTTGTTTCTTGCCGTTAGCATCATCTAGAGGTTGACTTTCCAACTGTTGCGGCCCAAAGAGCTTCGTTGCCTCCGTCACCTCTCCTACCACCCCCGAAGACACAACCGAGCCTCACTGAGGCCCAGCCAAAGGACCTCATCCCCGTAGTCAATCCCAACAACAAGAGTGGTCCACCGCAAACCCATGCGAGGCCTCGGTTGGTTGTGAGCCGTGGGGACATCATCGTACCCGAGCTCAGCCGCCACACCAGTTGCAGCCTACGGCGACACACGGAGTTGAGCTCGACACCTCCAATAAAGATAGAGGTTAATGTTTATATATTCTCAGAGAGATAGAGTAGGAGAGCATTTTTGCTCCTAATATTTTCTCTCTTTTCCAAAAACCATTTTTTTAATGACATATTTTGGGGCAGGCACCCATGTAATTTCCTTCATTTCTATGGTGACCATCTTTTTTCTTTTCTAAGGGTCTTAGTGTGTGTCATCTTAATCCTACCAGAAGACAAAAGATTCATATAGCTTGGTCCATTCATGTCGTTCACTTTGTTATTAAACTCAAATGAAACTTTTAATTACCACCACCTTAGTACTACAGTCAGGAATATCCGTCTCCTCTCATTCTCATGAACTGTTGCATTATTATGTGATAATACATGTAGCTCACCCAAGATAAGATAATAAGTACTTCAGTTTTTATAGACCAGATTTGCACCCCAATTTGATTAAGAATATCAAAATATTACTTACAAAGGAACAAAGAAAATAAAAGGAAAAACTGCCAAGGGCAACAAAAGTATTGGGAAGCGAACACAACCTCCCTTATGTCCCCAAAAACCATAGACAGTTGCCATGCACGAACTGGCACACATGCTAACACAATTTTGCACAAAGGGAAGTTAACTATCCCAAACATCACTCCTAGAGGCACGAGGTCGCTGGTGCCCAACCTCGACCTCTTTCGACACTCCTATAGGCACAGCCAGGAGACTTGATCCTTACCGAAGAGCCACTTATTCCGGTTCTTTCTGCAGTTTAGACCAGTGATGAATTCAAAAACAAATTATGTATATCAATCGTGGGATTAGCACGAAATATGCCCTGAAACCACAGATTATCGCAAGCATTACACAGAGTCATACAACCACCATAGATCAATAACAAAACATTAACTCTTACGTTTAGATGTTAATGCTAACCAACTATCACACATGAGAGAGAAGCCATTTTTCTCTCTCTTCGTCCTATCTGTGCAAAATCTCTGATGGACACACTTATCCCTTCTTTCTCTAAGAAATTTACATGCTCAAGAAGACATTAACAATATGTGCGTCTAAAAATGGATTCTGGAAAGTTACTTTTGCCTCCTAGGTCCAACTATAAATTACACACAATAGCATTGCTAACCTGTGAATACAAATTCAAAAATATAAAGTTGATGGTTGTTTGAATGAGCACCGGAAAGAGTTAAATATTTACTTTGAACTCGTGTAGAAGAATAAGCCAATGTTGAGGATAACATGTACTAATAAGCAGACCCTAGGCAAAAAAAACTTGCTGCATGTTTAACACGAGCATATGTCATGTGTAACACGTGTACCGGACATATGAGCTCTTTGGTCTCACTAATATGGATTTTCAATACATTAACTTGCAGTTCACATAAACAAATACAAACATTAACAAGACTCTGGTGGTTTACTTGCAGTCCACATGATACTTCTACTGCATCTAGATAGTGGTAGGGTTGGAGGCATCTGCATCATGCAATATGGAAGAGTCACCTATGAAACTACAGATTGATGGCCAGATACTTTAGTAACATCGAGTTATCTTCGATAAATTTTGATACATCCTACAGGTAAAAATAAGTGTATGAAAAATTGAGGCCTTTCACCAAGAATATATGGAAGGATAGGAGTTGAATTGGCTCCTTCGCCTACTTGTAAAAATTAGTATATGGAAAATTGAGGTCTTTCACCAAGAATATCGGGAGGATATGAGTTGAATTGGCTTCATTCAGTATATAAAATCATTGATTAAGCAAGAGAATATAGCAAATGTATAGCACACTGAAGTATGACAGAAAGATAGAAGATCAAACCAGAAGTCCAGCTTTTTCTTATTTAATTTTTAGCGCCAAGTCTAGCTTTTTTTTCTGGAACCGTACATTTGATAACAAGTGAACCTTGAAACATGCCATGTGCTTTATCTCCGAGAGAAAAATCTATGAAGCAGTGGCACAAACAAAAGGGATAAGAGTCATTTCTATAATATTATAGAGTGGAGAGACCAAAAGTAGAGAGACAAACCAAATGATTCTGAACACTCTTCCCCTGCATAAAGGAAGACATGCCGTTGTTTGCTCACACCCCTTTCTACCTTTTTGTCTCGGATACACAAGGTCAGGTCAAGCCCCGAGTACTTTGTAGCGCTTTGACTGATGCTTTGATATGATCAGGTTGCATTCGACGATCATGTCAGTTTCTTTTATTAATGCAGTTGATTGTTTTGAGACAACAAGTTAAATTGCTGGGTCATACATACCTCCTCCAGTTGCTTGATGGACTTGGATACATTGGCAGCATGCAGGGACAAAAAGTTGAATGATGCATAGATGTCTTTCTTTGTGCAAACAAACACTCTGTGTAGAAGAAATTTAGAGTAAATTGTAGCATTAGAGCACAGACAAGAGTGATAAGAAACCTATGAATTTTCTTCAACCTTCTCTTTCTTGTTGATGGCACAGAGCACCACAAAGTCTGGTTGGCTGGTAGGCCTTCTCAAGTTTAGCCCTTGAGTTGAGTAGGTGACATTGGAATGAAACTGTATTTGTTAGTGCGAGGATTAGGATTATAGATGAGATCGCAGTATATGCTAGCGATGGGGAATTACCTTTCAGCTTGTTCCCCTTTGTCGAAGGCGCAAACATATTTTTGACAGAAACTCTCAATTTTGCGGGCATCACTTTTCTTCAATTGATTCGTGATACTATGGATATTATTCTGTTGGATTTTGCAAGAGTAAAAGATGATAATCAGCTAGCGTAGAGGAGAGAAGATCCCTCATGAATGAGGAAAATCATAACGAATCTTGCATTGCTATACCTAAAACATGACCAAAATCACCCAAAATGACCACGGGAAATGCGGATACCCTCGTGCTTGATCTCAGTGGTGACACGCAGGATTGGGGCAATGTTGGTGAGCTTCGAGGACACGACCTCATTGTTGAACACCCCCATCGAGAAAGTGGCCATTGCAGCTCCCCTCAACCCACATCGGTTTAGCACCAACATGTATGCCTACGTATGTGTGGTGAGCTCCACAGTATTTCCTGATAAAATGGATGTGGAGCTACCATGAAAAAAAGGTGCTAATGTAGAGGCGTTATCTGACAATTTCTGAATCACCAAAACAACAACCAAAAGAATATTTAAAATCTCATATATGGGTGTATATGGTAGTTCTGTGAACAGAATTGCAAACAGAAATGCTAGGAATTTGATAGTAGTAGCAGTAATCTGAAACTATGTTAGTTACTGAAGAACACCAATTTGTAACGTACTTTGGCTTTTCACTGAGCTAGCACATGTTCATTCTTTCCTCGCCAAGTCATTATGGAACTGATAATAATTTTGTCATGCAAAAAAATTCATTATAAGTTGATCTTTACCACTTCACATCTGATAATTGATCTGACAAAATAGTTTATGAATACAAAATTTATAATCAGTTGAACACAAGTAAATCATCTAAAACTTGCACAAAGTTTCAGCCCCTGAACATTTGTCATCCATAAATACAAGTCGATGTGAAGCAAGAACAACATTCAGAGAACTGTAACTATGAGACACAGTCGCATCATTCAGTTGCCCACTTATTTTATGACCTACATGCCAACAAAAATTAAGTCACTTATACCTGTGAATAATAGCCAATATCTCGAGTTCCATCCAGATTCAGCTTAGGAGCTAAAACCATGCGAATTTGTCACCTATACTCATTGGGTAGATATCATAGCAATATCTAATTGCATGTACATATCAAAACCGCTCGCTTTTACCCTCGATTAACTGCACAACAATATAGAGAGGAAAATGTTTAGTTCAGAAAAGATCCGTCGATACAAGATTGTGAAAATATAGCTATGATGTGTGCATTACCACGGATCTAAACATTTGCATAGTGCAGCGTAAAATGGCTAAGCGTAAATTGTTACCAAGTCATTGCTAACAGCACTCCAAGAGACATACATGAGCAGTGCCATTTGGCAGAGTAAAATACTGTTTAGTAGAGCTTAAATTCACCATGTGAAAGAGAGAAAATAAATTACCTTTGTCGAACTTTTTCCCGTCAAGTCGATCCTACTCACAGTGTTGCTGCATTTGAAATAAACACAAATGAGATAATAAGAAGATTATTATATATTAACTCATTTTCTCGATCTAGAATCGTTGCATCACATCCGATGCTCCCAGAGCCGTCGCAATTAGCAAAACGAGATAAAAAAAATTAGAGGTGTAAGTTAAATGCAATTTACTGTAAGTCGGACTCATGCAATACATATAGCCAGCCAGCCTCCACCATGACCAGTACCGATGGAGAACCATGCAAAAGTAAGTAACAAAATAAGATAGATACTACACAATGTATTAAGATTTTGAGGAAAACAAATATATCATTTCTGCCTCACCTTTCGTATTTCCTCTATATGGATAAACATGATAGACTATATATATACACATGAATTTTTAATATGAAGTTCTACTAACAACGATGATACATTGTAAAAAAAACAAATTCAGCGCATCAGAGTATTGATTAGTAAGTTGTCAGTATGATAAATGATGAAAATCTTAGAAGCCAGTAATAACTCACATCATCGTTGTAGGAAACCGGAGTGGTCTTGGCCGTGAAGGAGCACCTGACTTTGATGGTGACCTCAAACTTCTTAACTGACTTGGGGCTCGCACATGCACTTTGCAAAGACTCAACCTGAACATAAGAACCTTGGCCTGCTGTGATGCCTGGTCACGACAAGGTCTTCGCCACCTTGGATATCCATGTATCCTGCTGAAAGCTCTTGACCATCTTGGATATGCCTGTATCCTGCGGAAAGGAGGAAATACGCAGGGATCTCTGAAAAATAGTCAAATCCATCTTTGGCTACATCAGATTTTTTTTAATTAACACGGTAGCTAACCAATTTATTTAAAGAAAAGTGCTCATGATTTAGTATGGATTCTAAAATAATCAACTAAAAGACTATAACTTGAACTTCCTAACAAACATGGTTTAAATTTATAACATCGGACCTTAGATATAATATCAGAACATTTATTTTTTAGATGTGTGAGCTGGTTCATTGGAATTGCAGGATGAAATCAAGAATAGGAGGAAGATGGGATATAGTGCATAGCCATTAGGTCGCCTCCTTCATCTGCGATTTGCTGGGGAACGAGAATAGACCACATAGATACATGTGACATGTGGAAAAAAACAACGTCTAGAATTTAATTAGGCTACTGATGTGGATAGCAACAGGATGCCAGACGACCAGCCGGTTGGAGAGAGAGACCAAACTCAATACTCCGGCGATGCACGCGCAAGTAAAAATAGTCAGAACGGGTCAAAATTGTACTACAGTTTGGAGCGAGAGGTCGAACCTGTAACCGATGCGTCGGCGACGCCCACCATGGAAGGCTTGATCTTGATTATCTGTTCATCATGAATCTCCTCCTCATCCCCGAACTCTAACTCCCATTCCCCGGAGTGCAGATCGAGATCCTCAACCTCCCCCTCCACCATGAGCCCCGTGTTGTGCTCCTGGCCTCCTGCTCAAAATCGCGGTGCGTAACAACCGCTATGGCGGGGCTTGCACCGCCATGGCGAAAGCAGTGGGAGTGGTGTTCGCGAGATCCGGACAATGTGATGCGGGAAGTGGGAGGGAGGGATGCGGTGGTGGAAGATAGGACGCGCCAGTGGTGCTCCTCCCTTAGGGATCTCCCGTCGGGCTTGGGATGATGGGGGAATGTCGATCTGTGGTGGACATGACCTCGTTCTCGTCAAAGTGTGGCCGATGCGGGGAGAGTAAACAAGGAAGGGGGTGGCTGCGTGGATCGCTCAGTTGGTCGTTGGAGCAGGAGGGTGCCCAGTTCTTGGCTTGATTTGCGGGCGGGGAGTGCGGTCGCGAACAAAGAGACGGAGCGGGACTGCGGGAGGAAGGACGCTGGACGAAACCTACGACGTAGTGGCAGAAAACGGAACACCAATGTATTTTTTAGATAGTAGAGATAGAGATAGAGATAGAGATAGAGATAGAGATAGAGATAGAGACTTGTGCATTTATGACACTAATTATCCATATAGTGAAAATTCATCTAAATTACCATGTTCGTAAACTATAAACCCTCATTTTCTAATACATATCTATTGGACAAGGTGTGAGGTGACGATTGAACCTCGAAATTATCGAGATGGCAACAAAGAGTAGAACATTTGGTACAGAGATGGATAGATATAATCGGCAATGACGTCCTTTGATCTTGACATATTTTGTTGCGTTACATCGTCCTAACATGTCGGTCTTATCCAAAAACACATGTTAAATGCTAAAACGAGGCAAAATCATGCTCAGAATTTTACCTGTCAGCTACTATACCAAGCACAGACGGCATGGCCTCCCACTCGCCGCGGTGCCTATAAAATCCTGCCTTGCAAGGCCAGATATACGAGCACGAACCAAGCTGATCAGAGCAAGTAGGAGTCCGTTCAGAAACAAGAGAAATTAACTACTTTCCCAGAGCCAAACAAAAAAAAAACAGAGCAAACCCTGATGAACTACCACACTCAAAACTCCGACCCCGTGGCCACCGTCGTGACAGAGGTCGGCCGCATGAGCGTCAACGAGAAGCCGCCGTACAACGGCGCTTGCGCCTTGCAGAGGCAGCACGCCTTCCCGGAGGAGGAGGAGGAGGCCGGAGTGTACTCTGGCCACCACGGTGGCACTGGCGCCGTGCAGAAGGACGGCTACGGAGCGCAGAAGGCGTACCCACTTGGCGCCGAGGTTGGAGGGTACAGGTACCCTCTCCATGGTGCTCCCATGAACGGCCGTGCGGCGCAGGCAGCATACCTGAACAGATACGAGCACCAGATCGGCGGCGCCGGTGGCCAGCTCGGCGGCGGTGGCACCCTGACACAGGAGTACGAGAGCGACGGCAGCCAGGAATACGAGGACGAGAGCGACTGCAGCGAGGAAGAGCTGGCCTATGGCCAGTACGGCACCGGCGGAGCGCAGCAATACTACGAAGGGTACAAGCACCCGCACGGCAGCAAAGTCGTAGGCTACAGCTACAGCCAACCATTTGTAATTTGGGATTCCTGGGGGGAAACCCGGTGGTGGCACTGGTGGACAGGTGGACCTAGAAGAAAGAACTAGGGGGAGCTTATCCGTTTGAAGATTAAATAAAAAGGAATTTTTAGCGCGCAGTGGACTATGACGTAGTTTATGTCGCAGTTGGTTGTCGAGGTTGTGGGAGAACTATGCGTACCCGTGGGGTGCACCGGTACGTGTTAATATAGGTAGGGAAAAACCCTCTACATGGATAGATATAAGTCCAGTTGGAGTACTACTCCATACCAATTGTAACAAGAATAAATACAACTCTAACACCCCCTTAATCTAAAGCTTGGAAAGATTTAGATTACGCTTGAACTCATCGAGCTTCTTAGAGCAGAGCGTCTTTGTGAAACCATCTGCAATCTGATCCTTGCTGGAGATAAATTTGACCTCAAGTTATTTACTAGCAACTCGTTCCCGAACAAAATAGAAATCAATCTCAATGTGCTTGGTACGAGCATAAAACACAGGATTAGCAGAAAGCAAGGTAGCACCAAGATTGTGACACCATAAGCAAGGTTTTTCAAGAATAGAGATACCCAACTCTCGAATTAACGCCTGAAGCCAAATCAATTCGGCAGTAGCATTAGCAAGTGCTTTGTACTCAGCCTCGGTGCTAGAGCGTGACACAGTGGGCTATTTCCTAGCACCCCATGATATGAGATTAGGACCAAAGAAAATAGCAAAGCCACCCTAGAGGCGTCACATCAAAATTGCTCGCCAATCTGCATCTGAAAATGCACTAAGAAGTGTGGAATTGGACTTACTAAATGTTAGTCCAACTGTACATGTACCATGAATATACCTCAATATCCGTTTAACTGCTGTCCAATGAGTTGTTGTAGGTGCATGGAGGAACTGACATACCTTACTAACAGAGAAACATATGTCTAGTCGTGTCAAAGTCAAATACTGAAGAGCACCTACAATGCTCCTGTATCTGGTACTATCCTCGGGACCAAGCAGAGCACCTACAATGCTCCTGTATCTGGTACTATCCTCGGGACCAAGCAGAGTACCATCATGTAGTGATAAGGTATCATTGACAGACAAGGGTGTAGGAGATGATGAACAATCTTGCATACCAACACGTTTTAGAATATCAGTAGCATACTTCTCTTGATTCAACAGTAAACCATTAGACTGTCTGTGAACCTCAAGACCCAGAAAATAATGAAGATCGCCAAGATCTTTGAGCGCATGAGATTCTTAAGAAGTGTTGTGATTGCATCATTAGAGGAACTGGTGACAATAATATCATCAACATATATAAGAAGAAAGATCTGAATACCACCATGATCAAACAGAAAAAGAGAGGTGTCTGCCTTGGACGGTATGAATCCAAGTGTATGAAGCTTAGTACTCAACCGAGAATACCAAGCCCGAGGTGCCTGCTTCAGTCCATAAAGAGCTTTGTCAAGTTTACAAACATAATTTGGGTTAGCGGAAGACTCAAAACCAGGGGGCTGTTTCATGTAAACCTCCTCTTCCAGAACACCATGTAAGAGCGCATTCTTGACATCTAGCTGTCGTAGACTCCAACCTTGTGAAACAGATATTGACAGAACAATTCTAATAGTAGCAACTTTAACAACTGGACTGAAAGTATCCTCATAATCTATGCCATACCGTTGTTTGAATCCTTTTGCAACAAGGCGAGCTTTATACCTGTCAATTGTACCATCGGCATTTTTCTTGATACGATAGACCCACTTGCAGTCAATGACATTCCTTTTAGAGCTTGGAGGAACAAGATGCCACGTGTTATTAGTTATAAGAGCATCATACTCATCTTGCATAGTGTGTCTCCAATTTGCATCAGAGAGAGCCTCATGAAGATTTGCTGGTTCTCCTGTAGATGTTAACAAAGCCCATCGAACAGTATCATCAGACGAATTTTGGGGTTTTTAATACCTTTTTTGCGAAAAGTCTGTGTCCAAAGCGAGCAAAGCTGCAGCAGCATCTGGTATAGAAGATCCCTGAGGTGTATGAGACAAAAGGTCACTGTTAGGGTCCACAGGGGACCGGTCGTTGTCGCTGTCCTGGGAAGCACTGTGGCCGTATTGGTCATTGCTTTGTCTTGGCGGGCGATGACGCGGTCATTGTCGCGATCTGGTGCGAGGCGGGGGTGCAGGGCGAGGCCGCCCCACTTGGCGTGGCAGGAGAGCAGAGCGGGGACCACTCCGCGTCAGAGGGAGGGCGGGACAAGGACCGCGCGCGGACGGGCGTCGCGTCCGAGGGAGAATCCTCCCGCGTGGGCGCGCGAACGGGGGACGACAGCGACGTTGCAGAGTCTGCTGGCTCCCGATCCGAGGCGCTGTCCCCAGAATCAACCTGAGAATCTGTGTTTTCTTGTCCTGTAGCAGCTTGTTCTTCTAGCTCTATATTGCATGTGTTTGAGGCTGTGATTTGCTCAGAATTTGATCTAGTTTCTTCAGCAAGATTGTTGGTAGGGACCTGGGAGGAAACAACAACGGGAACAATCGGCAAATAATGTTCATTAGTGTGCACACCCCTATTTGTATCAACCGGTGGTGGAGTTTCTGGAGACAAAAGAAGAATTTCCTCTCGAAGACGACGACCAGCATTTGGGTGTAGGGAGGCAAAGGGAAAAACATTCTCATCAAAAACAACATCGCGAGAGATGTAAACACGACCAGTGCTAACATCAAGGCACTTGACCCCTTTGTGTAATGGGCTATAACCAAGAAACACACATCTCTTAGAACGAAAAGAAAGTTTATGCTTATTGTATGGGCGTAGATTTGGCCAACATGCACAGCCAAAAACACGTAGAGAATCATAGTCAGGTTTGGTGTGAAGAAGTCGTTCTGTTGGAGTTTCAAAGTTGATAACTTTGGAGGGAGTGAGATTAATGAGAAAGGTGGCTGTTAGGAAGGCATCATCCCAAAATTTTAATGGCATAGAAGCGTTGGCAAGTAAGACAAGACCAACTTCAACAATAGGACGATGTTTTCGTTTAGCAGAACCATTTTGTTGATGAGCATGAGTACATGAAACATGATGAGTGATGCCCACCTTTTGGAAGAAACCATTAAGTTTTTCATATTTACCACCCCAATCAGTTTGCATGGTAATGATTTTCCTATCAAACTTGCGCTCAACAAATTGTTGAAAATTTAGAAACACTTGATAAACATCAGAACGCTTCTTGAGAAGATAAATCCATGTAAATTTACTAAATTCATCGATGAAGCTTACATAGTATGCATGTTTGTCTAAAGACAAGGGAGCAGGACCCCAAACATCAGAAAACACCTGTTCCAAAGGGACAGTGGAAACACTAGTGGAAACATGATAGGGGAGCTGGTGACTCTTAGCCTATTGGCACAAATCACATATGTAAGAGTTTATTTCTGGGGTATAAGGGAGATTGTTTCTTCTAAGAATTTGCTGAACAATAAACGATGAAGGATGACCTAGACGATGATGCCATGCAGAGGAGGAAGGCTTGACGGTGACCAAAGCATGCTTGGAGGGACCCGTTGACACAGGGACAAGAGGATAGAGACCACCCCGACATGGACCTCTATACATTATTTGCTGCGTGGCCTGGTCCTTGATCAAGAAAAAGAATGGATGAATTTCAATAAAGGCATTATTGTCTAAGGTAAGCTTATGAGCAGAAACTAGATTCATGGAAGAGCTAGGAACATGTAAGATATTACGAAGTTGAAGAGAATGATTAGGGGTGTGCAAAACTGAATGACCAATATTAGCGATTTCCATACCTTGTCCACTAGCGTTGTGGACTTGATCATGGCCTGGATATGCATCATGGACCTGGAGCTTGTTTAGCTGTCCTGCAACATGGTTTGTCGCCCCCGTGTCAATGACCCAATTGGTGTCAACACCATAAGCACCTTTGGGATCATTGGGTGTATCATCATCATCATCATCATCACCATAACACCACCAGTAGTCATTGGCAGGATGACCCTCCTTTTTGCAGATCTGACAATAGACACCGGGCTGCCAAGGAGAGGCAACTCTTCCTTTATTTTTGCCGCGCCCCCCCTTGGGGCGACGATCCGGGCGACCTTGGTCAGGGCACGCGCACGGCTGTGGTGGAGGAGGAGGGGGGTGATATGGTTGAGGAGGATGGTAGGGTTGTGGTGGATAGGTATAGGGTGGCGGCGCATAGGAGGGAGGGGAGTAGTGTGGGTGAGGTGGTGTGGTGTATGAGGGATGGGTGTAGGACGGTGGTTGGTAGGGATTTGGTGGCGAGGGGTTGTAGGGTTGTGGTGGGGGTTATATGGTGGTGGCGTTGGATGATAGTTGGGAGGGGAAGGTAGGAGGGGTGGTTTGGGTGGTGCGCCTCCATAGGGAGCAGGAGGGTGACAAGAAGCAGCATTGACGGAGGAGGTGAAAGTACCATTGTTTTGACCAGTGGCAGCGAGCATATTTTCACGATACTCATAGGATAAAAGCTGAGAGCACATGTCAGGGAGGGTTGTAGCAGGATTGGCATTAATTGAGGCAACAAGAGGATTAAAAGTACCATCAAGACCATTGAGGATGTAATCCTTGAGCTCATCATCATCAATCGGTTTTCCTGCAAAAGCAAGCTCCGAGGCAAACCCCTTCATTTTTGTCAGGAACTGAGTAGCAATCATGTCGAGCTTTTTGGTGTTGGTGAGGGCGCCACAGAGATTAGAGACCCTTGTTTTGGATTGGGTGGTGTAGAGGCTGGTGAGGGTACTCCATACATCCTTGGCATGAACAAGCCCAAAAACGTTGGGAGCATCTCATCAGAGAGGGAATTCACCAGGTAACTCATAACCTGTTGATCCTTGATGACCCAAGCATCATAGTCGGGGTTGGGGATGGAGATCTTCTTTTGATTTGCATCTTCAGCTTCAATATGCGGAGGGGGCGCCACGTCAGAGCCATCAAGGATGCCCATGACACGGGCACCACGAAGAGTAGGAAGAGCCTGGGTCTGCCATAGGAGGAAATTTTCTCGAGTCAATTTGGTGGCAGGGGCGCCCCAAGGGAGGCCGACGACGAGATTGTCGAGGAAGACATGTTCCTGGCGAGCTAGGGTTCTGGGGAGGGTGGGATTTGTGTGGTTGTTTTGGATGGAATTTGTGGGGAATAGGTAGAGGGGGACTTGATCTATGGAGAGGAGATGTTCTTGGGATTTTTTGGATGGGAGAAGGAGGGCCGACGGGAAGGAGAAAACCAGGCGGTCGGCGGCGGCTAGAAGGGAAGAGGCAATGCTCGTGATACCATGTTGGTTGTCGAGGTTGTGGGAGAACGATGCGTACCCGTTGGGGTGCACCGGTACGTGTTAATATAGGTAGGGAAAAAACCCCTACGTGGCTTTACACAAATAGATATAAGTCCGGTTAGAGTACTACTCCATACCAGTTGTAACAAGAATAAATACAACTCCAACACTGACATCATCCCCGCATGGTGTTGGTGCTTTGCTGAGCCAATAGTTCTCTCTGTTGCCTGCTGTGTGTATGGTTTGCCTCGTACCTTGCTACTTTTCCGCTTGCCATGAGTCGGAAATAAATCTATGAAATCGGGTCTATTGATAGACCCTCTCTGATGCATGACAGTGTTCGTTTTTTTAATTGTTTAGTTTTTGTTTCTGTTTAAAATTGCATAAAGTAAAAGTTATGTATTGAGACGGGTCTATCCTGCAGGATAATAGACCGGGTCTTATAGGATTAATTTCCTGTATAGGCCCCTATGTCATATCCTATCTGTGGTGGTCTCACTTGCATGGAAAAAAATATCTTATGACATCGGATCTATTAATAGACCCTCTCTTATGTCTGACGTATGTCTGTTCTTTTAGTTTTTCAGCCCTTTTTTATCTAATAACTACATATTTATAATTGGATAGTGCCACCGTATGCATGATGATGAGTTTTTCATGCAGGGATATAAGATTTTTTATTGCTTGCATGTGCCTACCTGCTCGTTGCTTTGTTATTTCTTCTTTGTTGTAAACCATGTGGTACAGTACGAGTGTGGGGTTAGCTAGAGTAGTAGAAAATACTTAACCCCATTAGAAAAAAATTCTATTTTGATTCCAAGTCTAGCAAAATATAGTATATTTTACAAAACGGGGGTAATAACTCAGTCGCAACCTCACGTGTAACTGAAAAATCAACTCAGTTGCGAGTGAGATTGCAACGGTAGAAACAACTCAGCTGCAACCACATTTGCAACTAAATAGCCTTAGTTGCAATCAACTTCTGATGGAAAAAACAACTCACGTCTAAATAGAAAATATCAGATGTAACGTCACTTGACACTGAAAAATATCAGTTCTAACCACAATTGCAACTGGAAACCACGGTCGCAATCCCGGTTAAAACTGAAAATATCACAATTACAACTCCACATGCAATTGAAAAAATCGCAGTTACAGGCTCACTTACAATCTAGAAAACACAATTGTGATACTATTTGCAACTAGAAAAATCTCGTTACAACCCACTAAGACCCACACAAAAAGTGACACGAAAAATCGACGGACAAATGTCCGAATGTAAAAAAGGTCAACTCACCTAGTTTAAAAATAAAATAACACAAACAAAAATTAGCTATCTTGTAGTGATCATTTTAATCTAGACGACATCTATATTACCACTTACTACTCCTAGTATAAGAGCATCTCTAGCAGTAAAAGGCGGAACCGAAAAACGCGTTTCCAGGTCGTGTTTCGTGGTTTTTTTTAGGTCGCGAATAGCGGGGCGGAACAGAAACCAGTAACTCTAACCGGAAAAGGGAATATTTGATTTAGATTCCGCCCGTCGCTTCGTCGTCCTCATGTACAAATAGGAGGCGCCGATGCGTTCATCCCCATCCATCCCCTCCCTCTACAATCTCCACCGCGCCGCCATGGAGGTGCCCGCGCTGAACTTCTACGAGGAGGTGATATTTGCGCACTTCAACATCGTCGTGCCGCCTGCCGCGACGGTGCCCCATGGATAGCGCATCAGCTACGCGGGGGTGCCGGTGGCTTTGTGATGACCCACAAGTATAGGGGGTGTATCGTAGTACTTTTGATAAATATGAGTGTCGATCCCAACGAGGGAGCAGAAGGTGCTGACTAGTGGTATGGAGCAGGACATCTCTGTAAATACTTAGCAAACGGATTTTTAGGGGTTTTCTGATAAAGGAAGGAAATAAAATGCAAGTAATAAAGACAGCAAACAAATGCAGCAAGTGGCTCAATCCTTTCTTAGCAAAGGACAAACCGGTGGGAATACTTATGAGGACCAAACGTTCTCGAGGACACACGGGAATTCTGTCAAGTGCTTTCGCTTCAAATAGCTGAGTAGTCTTCTTTGGTTTTGTAAGTGTTGTGTGGGTGAACCTGTGCTAATGTACTGACCTTACTTGGACTAATACATATTTGTGATTAAACCCCTTGCAAGCATCGGCAACTACAAGAAAGCAATTAAGGTACAAACCTAACCACAGCCTTAAACTCTGACATCCTACACTCCCTTGTGCAATGGTGTCCTAACGGGGGTTCAGGTTTCTGTCACTTCGGCAACCCCACGATTAGTATCCAAATACACAATGCATTCCCCTAGGCCCATAAATGGTGAAGTATCATGTAGTCGATGTTCACATGACACCACTAGAAGAATAGCACCACAACTTAAATACTAAACCATTGAATAATATCTCAACACAAATCCACTACTAACAACATGACTTCTCCCATGTCCTCGAGAACTAAACGAACTACTCACGAGACATCATATGGATCAAGATCAAAGATGATATGGTGATGAATAAAAATCTGAACATAAACAATAATCCAATGGTTCCACTCACAAGCATCAACTACAATAGTAATAACCATTGGGAAAGTTTCCCCTAAGAACTATGCAAGTATTCAACACGATTGTCACAGCGGTATGGAGTGATGATGATGGTGCTGGTGGAGATGATGGTGTGGATGACGATGATGATGATCCCGATGAAGTCTAGCTTGATGATGGTATTGACGGCGACGATCTCCCTCTCCGGAAGGAATTTCCCTGGCAGAAATCTGTCTACCGGAGAGCTCTTTCTCTCTTGGTGTATTCCGCCCCGCAGAGGCGGCGGAATCTTTCGGTGGTCACTCTCCATGTATTAGGGTTCCGAGGAGAAGATATAGGCGAGAGGGCGGAGCCAGAGGTGGGCCAGGTGGGCCACACCCCCTATAGGCGCGGCCTAGGGGTGGCTCGCTCCTGGGGGGTGTGGGCCCCTGTGGCCCATCTCCGCCTCCCCTTCTGGCACTCTTCGTCTTCTGGGAAAATGGGATTTTCCGTAGTTTTTCTGTTATTTTTCTGATCTTCACGAAATTGCATCAAAACACCTCTTTTTCCATCAGAATCCTGACTCCGGCAGTTTATCCTCCAAGAATCATCCAACATGCAAAAATAGATGAAAAGACATAAGTAACACCTCTTAATATGAAATATATCAATGAATTGAGGCAAATTATGATATAGAATGGTGATGCAAATCGGACGTATCAACTCCCCTCAAGCTTAGACCTTCACTTGTCCCCAAGCGAAAACTGAGCTCAGTAAACATGTCCACAGGTTTATGGAGTGAAGTGTCAATAAAAGAATACAGACAAGAAGCATCACACTTACCATTACACAACTCATAGAAGAAGGCAACTCACCATTATATAACTTAGCTTGCAACAAGTACAGGAGTCACAATAGAGATGCATAAAGATAAATCATAATTGGAATTGGAAAAATTTGTTCTTGGTCAGAGAACAGTTGGCAAACAGTTTAAAAATAAAGCTTTTGTAGAAGTTTTACAACAAGAGTACTCTTCGCTCAAACATAAAAGGTTTTTCACAATGATGGCTTTCAAAGTAATACTCAATAGATAAGAGTCTTGTGCAAACAAGGAAGATAAATAACATGATTGAATAAATCATCATATGAATGCTTGAAACACAACAACTAAAATGCTTACTAGAGATAGAGAGGAAGTAGGTCTACTGACTCAACTTAGAAGTAGAAGAAAGGCCCTTCATAGAGGGAAGCAGGGATTTCAAGTTCATAAAGAGCTTCCAAAATATTATGGTACTTACTAGCTTTGAGCTCTCATTCCCCCTATCATAAGCATCTTGAGGTGGTTAAGGTTAAAGTGAAAAAATATGGAGTATATGCTTGACAAAATATAAGTTGGCAATCTCATGTCCCTTGAGAGGGACGCTCCTCATGCTACTCAACTTTAGTTACCGGTAAGTTCTTGTCATTGTAAGAACATGTGTATCATAAAGAACCGCCAACGGGGTACCCCTTGCACATGATACAGGAGCTATCCCATAATCAAAATGACAAAGCAAGCAGATAGTGAGCATCTCAGCAATCTCTTATTTGCCATGGGAAAATGGCGCTTTTTCTCTCTTTCCTCTTTTCAGTATGTCTCTTCTTTTTTTTTATATAAGAGGAAAGCTTCATAGATTGCTCACTATGGTGATGCTGCAAGTTTCCACCATGATTAGGCGTGGCTTAGGCTAGCGGCCCAGGCGTTTCTCTAACACATATACATAACTCTATGGACTTACAAGCTCCCCTTTTATTTCACACTGACGACATCCGCAAACAAAAGAGCATGATATCAAATGGGTATGTATTTACAGGTGTTGAAAGCGTTCCCCGTGACAGCATGGTTCTGCTAATCCCAATGTATAGATGCAAGCATATACAACTTCAATGAAACAATGGTTCAATTTTATTAGGGGCAAGAAAATAAGGTGTGCCATGAAGTTTGTGAGAGCTTTACTCACTAGTTTTCACATAACAAAATAATTTTTAATTCGAAATATAGATGAAGCTTGAGAATTTTCTTTGGAATAGCAATAGTGCTAATAGGTGGATATGGTGGACACAAATGGCACAGGTTTTGGTTCAAAGGGATTGGATGCATGAGAAGTATGCCCCCTCAAAACAGGTTTTTGGCTAGCAAGGCTGGTTAGCAAGCAAAGGAGTTGAAAGAAACAAGCAAACATACAAGTAATAAAGCCAATCATGCAATGTTCCTTGAAGACACAAAAGATCTTAAATAAAGAATACTAATCTTATGAGCCAATCAAGAAAGATAGTAAATTATACAAAATACCTGTAAGATTTTTCTCTTTTCCTTTCAAACCTCAAAAAGTGTTGCTACTGACCAGAGCTCAGTTTGCCAAAACCAATTTAGATCTACTTGATGCTCCCAAAGTGATGCCAATACTGATCAACAACATCAATCATATAATAGAGTGCGGTGACCCAGCATACCACTGCATGTGTAGTACACTATAGTTGTTGACATGACATCCACAGATCACCATTCCGTAAATATCACATCCCTCAGAGTGGTACAACAGAAACATTGTGGGTCCATATTACAAGCATACACACATTATTATTATTATTACAATACCAGAAGTTCAAGGCTTCAAAAGATTCAACTTACAAACCAAATATAAAGTGTTTTATCAAAAGTTTAAAGTAACAACTTCATCTCAAAGTTGAGGCCAATAGCTTATTATATAAGGTTCATGCTGTTCGACTCAGTTGGTTACTAATAACTAAGGCAACTAATCTGACTCGTGTTCGTCCACTCCATATCGGATCTTGTAGTCCACCCCTTCAACATCTCCTGATAGGTTAGGCTCCTCATAGAGGACATCATCTTGACATTCTGTTGCATACATTGGAGTATCTTCTGGATCATCAGAGTCAAAGCAGGGGATCAAAGGAAAGGGTGAGTAACAACGTTACCCAGCAAGTTCATTATATGCAAGGTAGGAAGTTTGATGCTCTAGCTACCACCTCGGACTATAAGTCCTCGGCACTATGCAGTTTTCGTAAATCTTTCTTCAAAGATTGATTTTATTGAGAAAATCTAGGCCCATCAGCCTTCACAGGTTTACCAGAACTTTCATGGAGTTCCTTTCCTGCCGCGTTCGTAGCTCCTTCCGGAACAGGGAGTAACAAGTTATAGTTCTTACAATCTGCAGAGGTGCATTACTTTACCCATGAGAGATCAACTCCTTGTTGCACAAACGGGCGTACTTTTCCGTCCACAATTCCATGATGTGGGGCCCAGTAGGTTATCCAAGCCAATCATTGCCCCTTCGCGACCCCACATGCCTCCTTGGTGTACACCATGCCCACCCATTGAATTACGACAATGGTTTGTACAGACCATTAGATGCCAGAACTATCATGGCACAATGAGGGTTCTCACCCATATGCTGCATATCCTCTATGAATTACCAATTAATGCACGCTACGAGGATAACAGCCATGACCTGCACATCCGGCTACATGCGAGAGGAATACGATACAGCTGACTTCTCTGTCCCATTCCAAATCTCACGGTTAACGCATAATATACGGCGCTAGAATCACTGATGTCAGGGGTTGTTAAATTCCTAGGTGATTATCATCGTTGCCAATAGAACCATAAGTTCTATAGCTTCTCTATATCATCACTTAGGATGATATCATCAATTTATTTATTTGACAAAATAATATTTTCTTTCCTTGAAACATAGATGATAACACACAATTTGCAAATACTTTGGTAAAGACTCTTCAAAAGGACATGAGCAAGTGATGAACTTGCCTTGTGATTGCAAGGTAGTGCAGTCGGATGCTTGCGCTAGACCTTTAGCTTCTATGTCTACAAAACATCATTATTTCCTAGTAAGGACAATATTTAAAGAAGCAAAATGGATATGCATAGTAATGTAATGCATTATTTCTTATTTATCTTCTTTGTGTGTTTTATCCAATATTTTAGTTTTTGGAATTTCTTTAAGTAGTAAAGAAATTCATTTTTAAAGAATAATATTTATTATTATAGAAATATTAAATTCACTATTTTTATAATGTAATATATTATTAATAGAGTTAAAGCTAAAAACCTTTATTTGATATAAACTCTTGTATTTATTTGTTTCATAATTCTTTTAAGAATTAGCACTTAAATAAAATATAATTTCTTTTGGTAACTCTAAATATTTATTTAGTATTTTTCTAAAATACTTTAATAACAAAAGATAATAAAAGTTATTTTTATTTTTTATCCTTTTTCTTTAATTTTATAAAATTCCATAAGGAATATATTTATTATAAAATTCTTAATCAAATTTTTTGTTTACTAAAAATAGTTTCTTAATTTAATTAAATAGGTTGGATTATTATGAATCTAAAAATATATTATTTGTATTTTTAGACCTCTATTTTATTTTATAGAATTTTATTTAGTTCTAGGGGTATTTTGGTCTTTTATTAATTATTAATATTTCTTTTAAGTTTTTGGGATAACCCATTGGGCTTATTGGACCAGACTTGGCCAAAATGTCCTAGTCAAAAATCCTCCCCGAAGAGGTACTAGCCTTATCGGCCCATCCCTCTGCTTCTCCTTCTCTCGTCCTCATCCTTTTCTCCTCCTCGACCGCGTGGTCACTGGCGTCGCCATCGTGCGATTCCTGCCACCGTGGTCCTCCCTGGCCGCCACCGTGGTGTATGGCGAGTTTGTTGACCATGCTTCTTCCTCTGCTCCAACTTGATTTGGTTTTGGGGCACTCCTGTGGCCACGCTAGCCCCGTCCCGAACCCTAGGGTTTGGGTGGTGTTGTTGACTCTGTCGCCGATGCCCCTGTGGTGACATGAGGTGCTCGTGCGTTGCTGTGGGGTGTTGTGCTTCCTCGTGTGCTATTGTGGCCGCCGCCACGGCTAGGTGCGGGTTGCAGCGCCCTTTGGGGTGCTCCCCGTGTCGCCGTGAGCTCATCGGCCCTTCTGCTTCCTCTTCGATTCTTCATCAAGGACAATATATGAGAGTTGGTTCTTGGTTATCACCCGTGCCTCTATTTCCTCTGAGTACATCTGTGTGTAACTAGTGGCCACCCCTAATTAGGGTTCATACATTTCTAGGGTTCTTCCCTGGTTCTAGGGTTCATCCCTTTGTGTGCTTGTAAACTGATGATTTGGCCTGATAGTGGTGCCTAGTAAGTATGGTGATCTACTTGTTGGAGATATGCCCTAGAGGCAATGATAAATATAGTTATTATTATATCTTTGTGTTTATGATAAATGTTTATATTCATGCTATAATAGTATTAACAAGGAAACATTAATACTTGTGTGAATTGTAAACTTAAATTGAAGTCCCTAGTATAGCCTCTATACTTCACTAGCTTGTTGGTTGACTAAATGATTGTAGTTTCCATATCATGAACATTGAGATGTTATCAACAACAAGATCATATCGTTAGGAGAATGATATGGTGGACATACTCCTATTGATAAGCGTAGCATAAAGATCAAGTCATTTCAATAGTTCAATTGCTATATGCTTTCTGATACATAGTAACCTAATTCCTTCGACCATGAGATCATGCATATCACCTTTACCGATGGATGCTTTGATGACATCAAACACCACCGTAATCGGGTGGTTATAAAGGTGGCATTAAGTGTTCGGAAAGTATTGGTTGAAACACATGGATCAAAGTGGGATTTGTCCATCCACATGACGGATAGATATACTGGCCCCTCTCGGTGGAATGTCATCCAATTGGATTGCAAGCATGTGACTTGGTCACAAGGGATCACATATCACGGGAACGAGAAAAGAGTACTTATCGGTAACGAGGTTGAACTAGGTATGCAGAGATACCGACGATCATAACCTCGGATAAGTAAACTATCGTGAGACAAAGGGAAATTGGTATCGTATGTAAGTGGTTCATTCGATCGCAAAGTAATCGTAGAAATATGTGGGAGCCATATGAATTTCCAGATTCCTCTATTGGTTATTGTTCGGAGAAGTGTCTCGATCATGTCTGCATAATTCACGAACCGTAGGGAGACACACTTAAGGATTCGACGTTGTTTTGAGTAGTTATGGTATTATGAGAAAGAGACCGAATGTTGTTCGGAGTCTCGGATGGGATCCGGGATATCACGAGGTGATCCAGAATGGTCCGGAGAATAAGATTCATATAAGGAAAGTCCTGTTTGAGTTCGGGAATGATTCGTGTTTTTCGGGAATGTTCTAGAAGGTTCGGATTGTCCGACACTCCGGGGAGGGTACATGAGTGTGTCATTGAATGATTGCATCATGTACTAAGTGTTCTTGCTGTTCCAAAACATGAAAGTCAAATTGCGTTTGAAAGTCAAACGGCTAAAACAGAAACTGTGGGAAGCGAAACTGTGGGAAACAAGCAAGAGGAGTTGGAACCAACGGAGGAGGAGTTGGACTCCTCGGGCCGGCGCCCAGCCTAGGCCGAGTTGGGGAGGACTCCTCCCTCCTGGCGCCAAGGCCCCTCCACCTATATAAGGTGGGCGGGCTCCTCCTAGAGACACACAAGTTTCCACCTCTAATCTCGGGTTTAGAGCCGTTTGGTTTAGAGCTTCTAATTGCTTTAGCCTGCGGTTTAGAGCCTTCTAATTGGTGTGTCTAATCTCTAGGCCACTAATATCCTCTCTCATAATCCACCATACTCGCTCGGCTTAAGGCGAAGCCTGGAATCCCTCTACTTAGGTACCACGCCGTTGTCTTTGCCGGAATCGCGGAGAGTGCTACAACCTCCGCCTCTTTGGAACAAGGAGAGGAAGGTCTTCGTCAGTACCGAACGTGTGACCGATGCGGAGCGCTCTGAACGCATGGCGGAAGGATCGTCCACGATCTTGAGATCGGAAAAGAATCGACTACATCACCCACGAGAATCCGCTCTCGTTAAACACTTTGGAATCTTCGAGGGTAAGTTATTCAATCGACTCGTTGCTACAATCTAGTAGATAGATCTTGGCTTGTTTATTTGTATGCGATAGAAATTTTTTGTTTTCCATGCTACGAACCCCTACAGTGGTATCAGAGCCGTGTCTATATATAGATCATTGCCTGAGTAGAACACAATGGTCATTGTGGGCGTTGATGCTTTTATTGTAGATTGCTTTTTGTGTACTTTGCATCTTGCGGTATGTTGGGATGAAGCGGCCCGGGCTAACCTTACATGACATCGTTCATGAGACTTGCTCCACGCTTGACATGCAACTTGTATTGCATAAGTGGCTTTGCGGGTGCCTGTTTCTCCTAGCATAGTTAAGATCCAATTTACAACGGGTAATCAACAATGCTAGTATCAATGTTGTGGTTCTTGTTCGTAAGTTAGAACGACACTTATTGAAAGCCCCAAACCACGTAAAATATGCAAAGAAAGTAGAAGCGTCTAACTTTGTTTTGCAGGGGTGTGTAGTGATGTGATATGGCCATGATTGTGATTATATTTGATGTATGCAATGTTCCTTATTGTAAGTTGGCAACGGCGAATATATGGTTGTCTTTAATTTATGTTAAGACCCGCGTGTCTATTCAAAGTAGTTGTAATAGTTGAAGCCGGTGGACGACAACCATGATGAAGCGTCATTGACCTTGATGCAATGCCGGTGATGATGGAGATCATGTTCGTGCTTGAAGATGGAGATCGGAAGCACAAAGAAGAAAGGCCATATCATATCACATATTATGAATTGCATGTGATGTTAATCCTTTATGCATATTGTATTGCTTAGTAGACGACGGTAGCATTATAAGATGATCCCTCATGCACATGAATTTCAAATCATAAAGTGTTCACCCTTAGTTAGCACCGTTGCTAAAACTTGTTGTTTCGAAGCACCACGTGATGATCGGGTGTTAGATTCGCAAGTGTATACAACGTGAGCAAGATTTGCTCATGCGAAACTAAGGTTTGATCTTGTGAGCCTAGCATGTCGGACATGGTCTCGAACACGGATTACGAAAGGTAAAGCATGAATCGTATAGTAGATATGATGAACATGTCGATTGTTCGCCATTGAAACTATATCAACTCTCGTGATGATCGGTGTTGATGTAGTGGATTTGGTTCGTGTGATAACTAAAACAATGTGAGGGATGTTGTTTTGGTGGGAGTTCACCTAGTTTAATTTCATTAATTAATTTGAACTCAATTTGTCATAAACTTAGTCTAAACTATTGCAAATATGTTGTAGATCAATGGCAGCCCTACCATCAATTTTAATGCGTTCCTAGAAAGAAAAGTTGAAAACAATGGAAGCAACTTCGGATTGGTTCCATAATTTGAGGATTGTCCTCACTGGTAATTTGACCTATGTCTTTGGATGCACATTGGGTGACCCACGACCAATGCTTCCGATGAAGTAAAGAATGTTTACCTCGCTCGGAAGAATCAGTACTCCATAGTTCAGTGTGCTATCTTGTATGGTTTAGAATCGGAGCTTCAGAAAAGGTTTGAAGAGTCAGACCCATATGATATTGTCGAGGATCTCAAATTGATTTTTGAGACTCATGCGGCAATTGAAAGCTATGAGGCTTCTGAAAAGTTCTTTAACTGCAAGATGGAAGAGGCAGCTCCGTCAGTGAGCATGTGCTTAAGATGTCAGGCACGCAAACAAACTTCAAAGCTTGGGTATAGTGATTCCTAATGCTTTGGGGATTTACGTCCTCCATCCGCCACCAAGTTACAGGAACTTTGTGATGAACTACAACATGCGTAACATGAACAAAGAGTTGCGAACTATTTGCTATGTTAAAGTCTGAAGTGGAGATCAAGAAAGAGCACCAAGTGTTGATGGTCAATAAGACCACCAAACTCAAGAAAGGCAAGTCTAAGCAAAGGGACACTTCAAGAAGGGTGGTAAGAAAGTTACCACGCCGAAGAAAACCAAGCTGGACCAAAGCACTGAAACGAGTGCTTTACCGCAAGGGAGAAGGTCATCGAAGCGGAATTGCCCAAAGTACTTGGCGGATATGAAGAACGGCAACATCAAGAAGAAAGGTATATCGATATATATGTTATTGATGTGTATCTCACTAATACTGTAGTAGTGCACAGGTATTTGATAATCGGTTGGTTGCTCATATTTGTAACTCGAAACAGGTGATGCAGAATAAACGGAAGCTAGCGAAGAACGAGGTGACGATGCGCGTGGGAAACGGATCAAAGGTTGATGTGATCGCTGTCGGCACGCTACCTCTTAATCTACCATCGGGATTAGTTTTATACTTAAATAATTGTTATTTAGTGCCTGCGTTGAGCATGAACATTATATCGGGATCTTGTTTATTGTGAGACGGTTACTTTTTTAAGTCAGAGAATAATGGTTGTTCGATTTATATGAGTAATATGTTTTACGCACATGCACCTTTGATAGATGGTCTATTCTTATTGAATCTCGATAGTGGAAATACACATATCAACAATATTGAGGCTAAACGTTTGAAATCAAGCGATAATTCGACCTATATGTGGCATCGCTGCCTTGGTCACATTGGAGTGAAGCGTATGAAGAAACTCCATTCGATGGACTTCTTGAATCACTTGATTTTGAATCACTTGAAAGATGCGAAGCATGTCTGATGGGAAAAATGACTAAGACTCCATTTTCTGGTATGATGGAGCGAGCTACGGACTTATTGAAAATCATACATACCGATGTGTGTGGACCAATGAGTGTAGCATCGCGATGGTTATCGTTATGTTCTTACCTTCAGATGACTTGAGTAGATATGGGTATATCTATTTCATGAAACACAAGTCCGAAACTTTCGAGAAGTTTAAGGAGTTTCAAAGTGAGGTAGAGAATCAACGTAACAAGAAGATTAAATTTCTACGTTCTGACCGTGGAGGTGAATATCTAAGTTACGAGTTTGGCGAGCATTTAAAGAAGTGCGGAATACTTTCACAATTGACACCGCCGGGAACACCACAGCGTAATGGTGTGTCTGAACGTCGTAATCGGACTCTCTTAGATATGGTTCGTTCTATGATGTCACTTACAGATTTACCGCTATCATTTTGGGGTTATGCATTATAAACAGCCGCATTCACTTTAAATAGGGCACCGTCTAAATCCGTTGAAACGACACCGTATGAATTATGGTTTGGGAAGAAACCTAAATTGTCGTTCCTTAAAGTTTGGGGATGCGGTTATGTAAAGAAGTTACAACGGACAAGCTTGAACCCAAAGCGGAAAAATGCGTCTTCATAGGATACCCGAAGGAAACTATTGGGTATACCTTCTATCATAGATCCGAAGGCAAAATCTTCGTTGCCAAGAATGGATCCTTTCTAGAGAAGGAATTTCTCTCGAAAGAAGTGACTGGAAGAAAAGTAGAACTCGACGAGGTTGTCGAACCTTCTCTCGAAATTGCGAGTAGCGCAGCACCGGAAGAAGTTCCTGTGGTGCCTGCACCAATTAGAGAGGAATCTAATGATAATGATCATGAAACTTCGGTTGAAGTTGCTATAGAGCCTCGGAGGTCAACGAGAACTCGTACCACTCCAGATTGGTATGATTTCGTTATGAGTGTCATGTTGGTGGACAACACCGATGACCCCGAGACATATGAGGAAGCGATGATGAGCCCAGATTCCAATAAATGGCAAGAAGCCATGAAATCCGAGATTGGATCCATGTACGAAAACCAAGTATGGACTTTGGTGGACTTACCGGATGGCCGAAGAAGGTCGTCGAGAACAAATGGATTTTCAAGAAGAAAACAGATGTTGATGGTAATGTTATCTATAAAGCTCGACTTGTCGCAAAAGGGTTTCGACAAATTCAAGGAGTTGACTACGATGAGACTTTCTCACCGATGCGAAGCTAAAGTCTGTGAGGATTATGTTAGCAATCACGCATATTATGATTATGAGATATGGCGGATGGATGTCAAACAAAGATTCCTCAATGGAAATATTGATGAAGAGTTGTATATGATGCAACCCAAAGGCTTTGTCGATCCTAAAGATGCTAACAAGGTATGCAAACTTCAAAGGTCCATCTATGGATTGAAGCAAGCATCCCGAAGTTGGAATCAACGTTTTGATAAGGTAATCAAAAGTTTTGGTTTTATACAAACTTATGGAGAAGCTTGTATTTACAAGAAAGTGAGTGGGAGCTCTGTAGAATTCTTAATACTATATGTGGATGACATATTGTTGATTGGGAATGATGTAGACCTTCTTAATAGTGTCAAGGAATATTTGAATAATAGTTTTTCAATGAAGGATCTTGGCGAAGCTTACATATTAGGCATAAAGATTTATAGAGATAGATCGAAACGCCAAATATCATTGTCACAGAGTACATATTTGGACAAAGTTCTAAAGAAGTTTGGAATGGAAGAAAGCAAGAAAGGGTTCTTGCCCATGTTGCCCAATACGACCTTGAGTAAAACTCAAAGTCCAACATCGGCAGAAGATAGAGAAAGGATGAGTAAGACTCCCTATGCCTCAGCCATAGGATCTCTAATGTATGCCATGCTATGTACTAGACCCGAAATTGCATATGCTGTTAGTTTAACTAGCAGATATCAAAGTGATCCAGGGGTGGATCATTGGACAGCGGTCAAAAACATCCTTAAGTACTTGAGAAGAACTAAGGATATGGTTCTTTCTTATGGAGGTGATGAACAGCTCGTTGTTAATGGTTACACCGATGCTAGTTGGAACACCGATCCGGATGATTCTAAATCGCAACTGGATGATTTATTTTGAATGGTGCAGCAGTTAGTGGAGGAGTGCAAAGCAAAGCGTTGTGGCGAGATCTTCAACGAATCGAATACATGGTCGCTTTGAGGCTTCACAAGAAGCGATATGGATGAAAGATTTCATTACAGCTGGGTGTGGTTCCAAGTCTGTGGACCCAATGTCTATCTACTATGATAACATGGGCGCCATAGCCAATGCGCAAGAACCAAGGTCACACAAAAAGCTGAAGCATATCAAGCTGCGTTTTCACGCTATTCGAGAACATATCCAGGATGGGGATATAAAGATTTGCAAAGTACACACAGATCTGAATGTGGCGGATCCGTTGACTAAACCTCTCCCGAGGGCAAAACATGACCAACACCAAACTTCCATGGGTGTTCGGTATATTACCATGTAATCTAGATTAGATGACTCTAGTGCAAGTGGGAGACTGTTGGAGATATGCCCTAGAGGCAATGATAAATATAGTTATTATTATATCTTTGTGTTTATGATAAATGTTTATATTCATGCTATAATTGTATTAACAAGGAAACATTAATACTTGTGTGAATTGTAAACTTAAATTGAAGTCCCTAGTATAGCCTCTATACTTCACTAGCTTGTTGGTTGATTAAATGATTGTAGTTTCCATATCATGAACATTGAGATGTTATCAACAACAAGATCATATCGTTAGGAGAATGATATGGTGGACATACTCCTATTGATAAGCGTAGCATAAAGATCAAGTCATTTCAATAGTTCAATTGCTATATGCTTTCTGATACATAGTAACCTAATTCCTTCGACCATGAGATCATGCATATCACCTTTACCGGATGGATGCTTTGATGACATCAAACACCACACCGTAACTGGGTGGCTATAAAGGTGGCATTAAGTGTTCGGAAAGTATTGGTTGAAACACATGGATCAAGAGTGGGATTTGTCCATCCACATGACGGATAGATATACTCTGGGCCCTCTCGGTGGAATGTCATCCAATTGGCTTGCAAGCATGTGACTTGGTCACAAGGGATCATATATCACGGGAACGAGAAAAGAGTACTTATCGGTAACGAGGTTGAACTAGGTATGCAGAGATACCGACGATCATAACCTCGGATAAGTAAACTATCGTGAGACAAAGGGAAATTGGTATCGTATGTAAGTGGTTCATTCGATCGCAGTAATCGAGAAATATGTGGGAGACATATGAATTTCCAGATTCCTCTATTGGTTATTGTTCGGAGAAGTGTCTCGATCATGTCTGCATAATTCACGAACCGTAGGGAGACACACTTAAGGATTTGTAACACCCTCAGAATCGGACCTATGCAAGTTTGAGCTAAATTCGCCAAACCCGCATAGAAACGATTCAAAGGTGCCCACCAGGCACTTTCGTGCGGGTGGAAAACGAAGTAATAACATTACACAACAGTCCTCGATGGGACCCATGAATATATATATAACGACTCAAAGAGTCAAGAATACGAATATAAGGTACAAAGATCCAAATCACCGAAAAATGATAGAGCGTCCGACTACGGACAAGATGCAAATGGGGCTAAGAGCCACAAGAATAACCAATGGCGTCCATAACCCCCTGTGCCAAGCCGGAGGGTAACCCCGCTAACGACGTCGATCTCAAACCTGCTTAAAAAAGGGTGCCGACAAAGGGCAAAGGAGAAAGAGGAGCCAAGATCGAGGCCAGTACACGGCGAGGCTAGAATTCGGCGGTCCTCGCCTACATAGGTATGGTGGACTGAAGCGGCAGCGGCAGCATGCACTAAACAACCTATAGAGACTCGATACAACTGGCGGTTATCAGAGAGGGGTAAGAGTGACCTAACCGGATCCAACCTGAAGCTAACACCAAACAAACCCATCCTGGTGTTTCCCCCTCGAGACCAAACGAGGAAGTCAACCGAGGAACTCACACAGTTGGCAGTTTTACTTATTCAGTTATCGTTGCAGCAATTACTAGTCAGGTTTAGATAATTGTCCTGATAAAATAAGCAGTGGGCCCTTTTAATTAACCATTCCGTGATAGTTGTAACACTTCGATCGATATGAATAGCATGAGATAACCCTTAAACCCAGCAGTTGTTGGTACTTTTATTCAGCCATTCCGCTAGAAGTTGCAGACTTACTAGTCAGTACAATGGTCGCAAGCGACAACTCGTAACAAGCAATTGTGGGCAGTATTATTTAGCCATTCCATTATAGTGAAGCTGATTACTAGTCATTATAAAGTCAAATTTATAGCAATAAACTTTAGTTATGCTTGTCTATGATCGAGATCTTATCGTGCTCCAAGTCGTCCATATCCGCGGACACGGCTTTCGAAAAGTTTTACCCGGGTGCACCAATAGCAACACACGCCGATCAACCTCGGAAAACCAAATCAAAACCCAACGAGGCTTTCACGATGAACAATCACGAGATTCAGAAATATTTCAGGGGGCCACCCCATTGAGTAGACCCGCAACGGAGTAAGCAAGCTCCGAGACGGACTCAAGGTTTGCGAAAATGGTTGTAAACGACCGGGAACCCGAAAGTGTGGCTGGGCTTGTCGATACCGCGAAAACATTACGCTTACCTAAATGACAAAGTGTGCTCCTCGCACAATTTAAATACGAAAGTAGCATGGGCGTAAGTACAGGATCGTAAATAAAACCTCAAACTAGTTTGTGGCCCCAAGAAATAAGATGAATCAAGCTCGCTCGGGGTCCCATATACCTCCCGGATGTGGATAGCGCGATAAATCAAGGAACAGGTATCAAGTACTCGGGGTCTTACGGGACACAAGTGGGCGTTCGGAAACCAAATATTTTCTATCACCCACCGATGCCTCTGCTTATTTCAATTTTAGTTGTTAAACAGGAATTAAAGGGAACGATAAGTAAAAACTATGATCATCTCCAACATCAACATGCGGCAATTCATCAACAACTGTGGCACTTGACAACACGCAACAGCAATTGAGCAAGCGACTGCGACGCGCAAGTCCAACTATCTACCAAACAATAGGTAATAGGATGTGTCCAAGGCAATATAGGGCTGCAAGGGATTTCACGGGTACGAAAACTAGAGCATCGCAACACAGATATCAATAGATCAACAGGAAGGAGTAAATTACTATAAAAGTAAGATAGGTAGAAAGGGGGAGTTGCTCGCCTGAAACATTGCCGAAGGTTCAACCGAAGATCGTGGCGAAGCTCACATCAACTCAACGGCCTTATCCGCGAAGAAGCAAAACACTAGAATACACACCGGATGCAATATTTAATATAACGGCAGAAGATCGGCATGATGCATGTATGATGTATGGCATGGCAAAGTGCGATGCAATCAGGTCATATTAAGCGGAACCGGGGTCCCGACAATTAATTAGATGGTTCCAGTTATTTAGAACTCCCGCAATTTAAATGTTGTTTAGCAAGACAACAGATGGAACCGGTTCGCTACACATGTTTAAATGAGGCCAATATGAGACTAGATTTGCCCGCATATGGGCCCCATATTTAATTATTAGGTGAATCGGCATAAGGCCCCCAAACCACATGATACTATGCATGCGAGTATGACAATTCAATATGCAACAAGTTTGTATTTCATTTACAAAAATAGGGTTTGCGGGAAGGGGTTCACACATTAGGGCTCGGCGGTCTTGGTGTTCCGGGGTTCGGGGTTCGGTCTCAGGGTCCAGGGTTCGTCGGATCTTGGCGGCTCGTTCTCGGACTCCGGGATCGTTCTCGGATAACAGAGGTAGGTCTTGGCGCACCATGTGGTCTTCGGGTCATGTTGTCGGTCTTGTCGTCTCTCGCGGGGACCTTGGCGTTCCGGGAGGCGTTCTCGGGGTCGATGGCGAACTAGAGTGGGTTGGGTTCCGGGGTCTTCGAATCCGTGAAGTAGATCTTGTCGTCAGGGTGTCGATGCTTTCGGAAGGAGAACTTGGCGATCCCGAGGGTCTTGATGTTCGACGGATTCGTGCGCGCCGGGATCGGGCTTCAGAGTTTGTTCTTCCGATCCTTGAAGAAGGTCATCGTGGTTCTAGGGAGGAAGCTTTGGTGTTCCGCGAAGGTTAGCTTCGGACTGCGACTTTGTGTTCGTTGGCGAACTCGGATGGTCACCCGGGGTTCATCGAATCTGCTCGGGCGATGTCGATCTTGGCAGGGTACCATGTGGCCGATCTTGTTACGATTGTCCGCGAAGGAGGTCTTGTCGATGAGAGGGCCTTGGCATCTTAATCTCGCGGATATGGTCCTTGCTCGCCTTGGTCAACAAGCGTTCCGCCGCCGCCATGTCTTCGCCGATGCGCCCGTTACTTGCACGGAGAGAGGAACTAGCTGCGGTGGGCTTGTACGCTGGGTTCTCAAGCAGCGGCTCGCGCACACGACGGTGAGGTCGAGCGACGACGTGGAAGCGAGGCCGGCGGGGCTCGTACGCGGGGACGGCGGCACGTAGGCGAGGGAGACGGCGAGGCAGAGCTTGCTGCCGGCTCGCTGCAGGGAGGGGGGCAGCGGACGACGAGGTGCTTGGCTGGCGCGGGGTGGGGCGGTCGCCGAGCGCCGGAGCGAGGAACTGGCGCGCTGCCATGAGGTAAGCGAGAAATGGGCCTAGGGCGAGCAGAGGCGGGAGGGCCGACGCGGCAGCGGCGAGGCGGGGGCGTGAAGCACGCGCCGGAACCGAGGCCGCGAGGAGAAGATGGCGCGGCGAGACGCCGAGAGGAGGAGGCGCTGGCGGGGCGCGGGCGGGCGACGCAGACGGGCAAGGCAGAGGAAGGCGGGGCATGACCGCGGGCGGAGGCGAGGAGAGACGGCCGGGGAGGAGGCGGCGCGGCCGGCGGAGCTCGCTCAGCGGGCGGCAGAGCCGGGCGAGGAGGAGCAAGGCGGAGGCGCCGGCGGCGGTGGGCGACGCGCGGGCGCGGCGAGGCGCCGCGGGAGGCGGCGGAGAGAGGCGGCGAGGCCACCGGGCGGCGGTGGCTGTGGGAGGAAAAGGGATGGTGGGAGCGGCCTCGCGTGGGGAACGCGTGGGAGGAGGGCCGACGCGGGCGGGATAGGTGGGGTCACGCGGGGAAAAACAGGGTGTGCGGAGGGGAGGTGGTGTGCGTGGGAGGACGCTGGCGGGTGGACCAGGGAGAAAAGGCCCACGCAGGAGGAGAGGAAGGGGGCGGGTGCAGGTGTGTCTTGTGTGCTTTGGGTGGGGCCACTGGGGGTTTGGTGGTGTGGGGATCTGTGTGTGGCGCAGGGGTGCGTGTGTGTGGCTTGGGTTTAGAGGAGAGGGAGAGCTGGGACAAGTGGCGCTAAGGATTGGGTAGAGGGGAGAGAGGGTGAGGTGGCGTTCGAGATTGGTCCGGGTGAGGTGGCAAAGCAGTGTGGTGGGTAGATTAGTTGGTAGGTTTAGGATTTGTTGGGGTGTCCAGTGGACCGATTTAAAATCACGGGTGGTCGTCAGTCGATCCGCCCGTTCGACTGCCCCCACTAAAAATAATATAAATTTTAGTTATTTTAAAACACGGCTTTCGCAACCCGATAGCCGACAACAAAAATAATTCCGGAGACCGGTGTTTGGCGTTTGAATAAAAGACGGGGCGTTTTAGAAAACAAAACGGGCGTTGCGAAAATAGTTTTGGCAAACAATGCATGATGATGACGATGCAATGCGCAAATTCAACGCAATTTTCTAGTAGTGGTTTTGCGGGATGCCACAATTCGACACCACTAACAATGGATCTCGCCCTCGAGATCCGCCTCATGGTACCGGAAGGAAGGTCGGCGATCTGCATCTTCCCGCTTCATGTAGATCCTCGCGACACCACTAACAAGAGGTCATTGTCCGTGATCGTCGCGAGAACACTCCGGATACAAAGGACGAAGGCAGAGGTATCAACAAATAGAGCCACCCCTAACTTCCGTGGACGGAGTAAAACTGCTGGACCCGCTGATTCGAGGTACAAGAGCGAATGATAAGAGTAGTCGGATGGTGATCAGTCCATCGCGCACCCAAACCATTACTCTGCACACGAATAGGCGGATTATGCAACCAACTCTCGGAATCAGACTGGAGATCTCGACAAGCGAGGTTCGGAACAAAGGAGGGATGCAGACTCTGCATCGGATCCGGCGTAGATGATGTCGTCGCGTCGGCAAACACCGGAAGGCACAAACAAGGAACAAAGAATGGTACCACAGACGAAGGATTCCTAGGTTAGCATGAAAACCAGATGTAGCAACACCGTTATCAAAGGAGGAAGCGAAACCCTGAAGGTACGACGGATACCCAACCACGAGAAATCCTGGACTCAAAGAAATAGACGAGAGCGGATTCAAAACACGTAGAGATAAGAGGAGAATAGCAGAGGGTAAGGAGTAAAATCAGACCTAATCAGAACTATCCAACCGATTTTCAAAAATAGTTTTGACACTCTACTTCGGCCGTTAGCTAGGTTATCCTACAGGCTGGACTTGTGTATCGCAATCCGAAGCTCGATACCACTCAGACACCCTCGAATCGGACCTATGCAAGTTTGAGCTAAATTCGCCAAACCCGCATAGAAACGATTCAAAGGTGCCCACCAGCACTTTCGCAAGGTGGAAAACGAAGTAATAACATTACACAACAGTCCTCGATGGGACCCACGTAGATATATATAACATGACTCAAAGAGTCAAGAATACAGATATAAGGTACAAAGATCCAAATCACCGAAAATGATAGAGCGTCCGACTACGGACAAGATGCAAATGGGGCTAAGAGCCACGAAGAATAACCAATGGCGCCCATAACCCTGCCCAGCCAAGCCGGAGGTAACCTCGCTAACGACGCCGATCTCAAACCTGCTTAAACAAAGGGTGCGAAAAAGGGCAAAGGAGAAAGAGGAGCGCCGATCGAGGCCAGTACACGGCGAGGCTAGAATTCGGCGGTCCTCGCCTACATAGGTATGGTGGACTGAGCGGCAGCGGCAGCATGCACTAAACAACCTATAGAGACTCGATACAACTGGCGGTTATCAGAGAGGGGTAAGAGTGACCTAACCGGATCCAACCTGAAGCTAACACCAAACAAACCCGTCCTGGTGTTTCCCCCTCGAGACCAAACGAGGAAGTCAACCGAGGAACTCACACAGTTGGCAGTTTTACTTATTCAGTTATCGTTGCAGCAATTACTAGTCAGGTTTAGATAATTGTCCTGATAAAATAAGCAGTGGGCCCTTTTAATTAACCATTCCGTGATAGTTGTAACACTTACTGATCAAATATGAATAGCATGAGATAACCCTTAAACCCAGCAGTTGTTGGTACTTTTATTCACCATTCCGCTTGTAGTTGCGATTTACTAGTCAGTACAATGGTCGCAAGCGACAACTTCGAACAAGCAATTGTGGGTATTATTTAGCCATTCCATTATAGTGAAGCTGATTACTAGTCATTATAAAGTCAAATTTATAGCAATAAACTTTAGTTATGCTTGTCTATGATCGAGATATCGGCTCCAAGTCGTCCATATCCGCGGACACGGCTTTCAGAAAGTTTTACCCGGCCGGGGTGCACCAATAGCAACACACGCTCGATCAACCTCGGAAAAACCAAATCAAAACCCAACGAGGCTTTCACGACTGAACAATCACAGGATTCAGAAATATTTCAGGGGGCCACCCCATTGAGTAGACCCGCAACAGAGTAAGCAAGCTCCGAGACGGACTCAAGGTTTGCGAAAATGGTTGTAAACGACTGGGAACCCGAAAGTGTGGCTGGGCTTGTCGATACCGCGAAAACATTACGCTTACCTAAACAGTACAGTGTGCTCCTCGCACAATTTAAATACAGAAAGTAGCATGGCGTAAGTACAGGATCGTAAATAAAACCTCAAACTAGTTTGTGGCCCCAAGAAATAAGACCAATCAAGCTCGCTCTCGGGGTCCCATATACCTCCGGATGTGGATAGCGCGATAAATCAAGGAACAGTATCAAGTACTTTCGGGTCTTCACGGACACAAGTGGGCGTCGAAACCAAATATTTTCTATCACCCACCGATGCCTCTCGCTTATTTCAATTTTAGTTGTTAAACAGAATTAAAGGAACGATAAGTAAAAACTATGATCATCTCCAACATCAACATGCACCATCAACAACTGTGGCACTTGACAACACGCAACAGCAATTGAGCAAGCGACTGCGACGCGCAAGTCCAACTATCTACCAAACAACAGGTAATAGGATGTGTCCAAGGCAATATAGGGCTGCAAGGGATTTCACGGGTACGAAAACTAGAGCATCGCAACACAGATAGCAATAGATCAACAGGAAGGAGTAAATTACTATAAAAGTAAGATAGGTAGAAAGGGGGAGTTGCTCGCCTGAAACATTGCCGAAGGTTCAACCGAAGATCGGGGCGAAGCTCACATCAACTCAACGGCCTTATCCGTGAAGAAGCAAAACACTAGAATACAAACCGGATGCAATATTTAATATAACGGCAGAAGATCGGCATGATGCATGTATGATGTATGGCATGGCAAAGTGCGATGCAATCAGGTCATATTAAGCGGAACCGGGGTCCCGACAATTAATTAGATGGTTCCAGTTATTTAGAACTCCCGCAATTTAAATGTTGTTTAGCAAGACAACAGATGGAACCGGTTCGCTACACATGTTTAAATGAGGCCAATATGAGACTAGATTTGCCCGCATATGGGCCCCATATTTAATTATTAGGTGAATCGGCATAAGGCCCCCAAACCACATGATACTATGCATGCGAGTATGACAATTCAATATGCAACAAGTTTGTATTTCATTTACAAAAATAGGGTTTGCGGGAAGGGGTTCACACATTAGGGCTCGACGGTCTTGGTGTTCCGGGGTTCGGGGTTCGGTCTCAGGGTCCAGGGTTCGTCGGATCTTGGCGGCTCGTTCTCGGACTCCGGGATCGTTCTCGGATAACAGAGGTAGGTCTTGGCGCACCGTGGTCTTGGTCATGTTGTCGGTCTTGTCGCCTCGCGGACCTTGGCGCCCGGGAGGCGTTCTCGGGGTCGATGGCGAACTAGAGTGGGTTGGGTTCCGGGGTCTTCGAATCCGTGAAGTAGATCTTGTCGTCAGGGCGTCGATGCTTCCGGAAGGAGAACTTGGCGATCCCGAGGGTCTTGATGTTCGACGGATTCGTGCGCGCCGGGATCGGGCTTCAGAGTTTGTTCTTCCGATCCTTGAAGAAGGTCATGGTGGTTCCAGGGAGGAAGCCTTGGTGTTCCGCGAAGGTTAGCTTCGGACTGCGACTTTGTGTTTGTTGGCGAACTCGGATGGTCACCCGGGGTTCATCGAATCTGCTCGGGCGATGTCGATCTTGGCAGGGTACCATGTGGCCGATCTTGTTACGATTGTCCGCGAAGGAGGTCTTGTCGATGAGAGGGCCTTGGCATCTTAATCTCGTGCGGGATATGGTCCTTGCTCCGGCCTTGGTCAACAAGCGTTTCCGCCACGTCGCCATGTCTTCTCGCTGATGCGGCCCGTTACTTGCACGGAGACAGAGGAACTAGCTGCGGTGGGCTTGTACGCGGGGGTTCTCCGCGCAGCGGCTCGCGGCACATGACGGTGAGGTCTGAGCGACGGAGACGTGGAAGCGAGGCCGGCGGGGCTCGTACGCGGGGACGGCGACACGTAGGCGAGGGAGACGGCGAGGCAGAGCTCGCTGCCGGCTCGCTGCAGGGAGGGGGGCAGCGGACGACGAGGTGCTTGGCCGGGCGGGCGGTCGCCGTGACGGAGCGCCGAGCGAGGAACTGGCGACGCGCTGGCCGGGCTGAGGCCGCGAGAGCGGGGCCTGGGCGAGCAGAGGGGAGGGCCGACGGCGGGCGGGCGAGGTTGGGGCGTGGCCGGCCTTGAACCGTAGGCCGAGGAGAAGATCGGGCGGCGCGAGACGGCCGGAGGAGCGGAGGCGCTGGCGGTCAGGCGGCGCTGCGACGTGGGCGGGCGCGCAGAGGAAGGGGAGCATGACCGCGCGGGGCGGAGGCGAGGAGACGGCCGGGAGGAGGCGGCGCGGCGGAGCTCGCTCAAAGGCGGTTGCAGAGCCGCAGGGAGGAGCAAAGCCGGGCGCGGGTGGGCGATGACGCCTTTGGCGAGGCGCTGCGGGGAGGCGGCGGAGAGGAGGCGGCGTCGAGGCCACCGGCGGCGGCGGTGGTTGCCAGGGGGAGGGAAAAGGGATGGTGGGGAGCGGCCTCGCGTGGGGAACGCGTGGGAGGAGGGCCGACGCGGGCGGGACAGGTGGGGTCACGCGGGGAAAAACGGGGTGTGCGGAGGGGAGGTGGCGTGCGTGGGAGGACGCTGGCGGGTGGACCAGGGGAGAAAAAGGGGCCCACGTGCAGGGAGAGGAAGGGGCTGGGGCGGTGCAGGCGTGTGTGCTGTGTGCTTTTGGGGTGGGGCCAGCTGGGGGGTTTGGTGGTGTGGGGATCAGGTGTGTGGCAGTGTGGGGTGCGTGTGTGTGGCTTGGGTTTAGAGGGAGAGGGAGAGGGCTGGGACAAGTGGCAGTTAAGGATTGGGTAGAGGGGGAGAGAGGGTGAGGTGGCGTTCCAGGATTGGTCCGGGTGAGGTGGCAGGCAGGGTGTGGGTAGATTAGTTGGTAGGTTTAGGATTTGTTGGGGTGTCTAGGTGGACCGATTTAAAATCCTGGGGGTGGTCGTTCGGGTCGATCTGGCCCGTTCGACTGCCCCCACTAAAAATAATATAAATTTTATTTATTTTAAAACACGGCTTTCGCAACCCGATAGCCGACAACAAAAATAATTCCGGAGACCGGTGTTTGGCGTTTGAATAAAAGACGGGGCGTTTTAGAAAACAAAACGGGCGTTGCGAAAATAGTTTTGGCAAACAATGCATGATGATGACGATGCAATGCGCAAATTCAACGCGATTTTCTAGTAGTGGTTTTGCGGGATGCCACAGGATTCGACGTTGTTTTGAGTAGTTATGGTATTATGAGAAAGAGACCGAATGTTGTTCGGAGTCTCGGATGGGATCCGGGATATCACGAGGTGATCCGGAATGGTCCGGAGAATAAGATTCATATAAGGAAAGTCCCGTTTCGGAGTTCGGGAATGATTCCGGTGTTTTCATCCTGAATGTTCTAGAAGGTTCCGGATTGTCCCAAGACCGGGGAGGGTACATGAGTGTGTCATTGAATGATTGCATCATGTACTAAGTGTTCTTGCTGTTCCAAAACATGAAAGTCAAATTGCCGCTTGAAAGTCAAACGGCTAAAACAGGAAACTGTGGGAAACAGGAAACTGTGGGAAACAAGCAAGAGGAGTTGGAACCAACCTGGAGGAGGAGTTGGACTCTTCCAGGCCGGCGCCCAGCCCAAGGCCGAGTTGGGGAGGGACTCCTCCTCCTCGGCGCGCCAAGGCCCTCCACCTATATCGAGGGCAGGCTCCTCCTAGAGACACACAAGTTTCCACCTCTAATCTCAGGTTTAGAGCCGTTTGGTTTAGAGCTTCTAATTGCTTTAGCCTGCGGTTTAGATCCTTCTAATTGGTGTGTCTAATCTCTAGGCCACTAATAGCCCTCTCATAATCCACCATACTCGGCTTAAGGCGAAGCCTCGGATCTCCCTCTACTTCCGTACCACGCCAGCCGCCGTAATCGCGAGGAGAGTGCTACAACCTCCGTTACCTGGAACAAGGGAGAGGAAGGTCTTTGTCGAGCGAACGTGTGACCGATTGCGAAGCGCTGCCGAACGCAGCCTTGGGAAGGATCGTCCACACGATCTTGAGATCGGAAAGAGTACGACTACATCACCCACGAGAATCCGCTCTCGTTAAACACTTTGGAATCTTCGAGGGTAAGTTATTCCATCGACTCGTTGCTACAATCTAGTAGATAGATCTTGGCTTGTTTGTTTGTATTTGATAGAAATTTTTTGTTTTCCATGCTACGAACCCCTACACTACTGTACTTCCTTGCTTGCTGTCATGATTTGATTGTCTGATGCTATTGGTGGTATGATGCTAGTGGTTCTGTAGTGTTGCCTCTCATTGGTGATTAAGCTTGGTTAATTTGATGGTATAACTGTGAAAGCTGGTGGTTATGTTGATGCTTAGTGTGTTCATCTACTGTTAGTACTTTAGTACAAATAGTAGCACTATCAGTAGTGATTCACTGCATCAGTAGATATTGGCTTGTGGATTCATGTGTAGATTGAAGCTAATTAGTTTCTTACAGTGATGCTTTGTATACATGAACTTGAACATGATTCCTGGTGATGGTTTCCAAGAAAATTATAGTTAATGGGTTGCTGGTTTTATCTGGTTAATAGAGTCAGTTCTTGTGACACCATTTAGCTATGGCACAGAAGTTGTGATTCTACTACTGGCTTTACTTTGGTCAGTGCTTAATGTTGGATATATGCTAAAGTTAAATTGTAAGCTTCTTTCTTTAAGGATTAATGCCTATGATGTTGGTCTAAGGCATAGGAACTAAGTTCTATTTTGTTGTCCCTCATAGAAATGTTTAAGCATCATGGTTGTTCACTATATATTGGATCCTAGTTGCATAATGTGTTTGGTTTGCTTATAGCTTAATGTTGGTGCATATAGTTTATGAAATCTGAGGTGCTACTCCCTTAGGAGATGTGCCCAGATTTTATAAGCTATATGAACACATGTTGGAATATATAAGTTGTTTTGTTATCACCGGATCTATGATGCCGGTCTGAGATTCTGGTGGATTTGGTAGAGTTTACTTTTGCCCTTCACATTTCAAATCATCTAGGATAGGTCCACCCCACTTGGGTGATCACTAAGAGGTTAACTTATAAAATAACACATGCTTTTATGTTTGGATAATCTGAATAGATCATGTGGATGTTTTATGATACTCACCACAACAGTTGATGATTGTGGTGGCTTGATTTTGCTGGTTGTGTTGCTGGTCTGACCTGGTCCTTCACCTCCTGGTGTTTTTCCTGTTATTTCTTGTTCCTGTGCTTGTCCTTGATTAACCCTGCGCCTCCTAGCTCCTGCCACTTGACCTTGCTATCCACCTGATCCACCCATCCTTATGTCACCATCTGGTGATGCTTAGGGTGATTTGGTGTGTGGTTTGGCTGGTGGTTTGCTTGGCTTTGCTAAGCTGAGTGTGTTTTTGGTGTGGTCTGTGGGATGCAAAGATGAACTAGTGGGCTGCCCACGGCTGTGCTTGCTCCTTTTACTTGTGTGAGCTGTTTTTGCTGTGTCGACAGCACACACCATGCATTTGGTGATTGTGCTGCTTGTGTGCCTGGTACATGGTTGTGGATCAGACCAGTGAGGTGTCTCACATGTTGATTTTTTAACTGTTAACCTTCCTGGTGAAACTTGCCCCTCTTACTTGCTGTGAATATTTAACTTGTGGCTTAATTATTATGAAAGATCGAATTCTTTCATATTGGTGAAACTTTCCCTATACAATTACTCAATGATGTAATTTTGAGCAGTGCAACTCACTGCTCTCTACTGAGAGTAAAATTAACAATTAACCTTTATTTTCTTTTGTTTGTTTTATATTTTGCAGGTATAAGATCTAAAGATTCAAAATTAAAGTTTTAGGATTACTTAGATAGATTCTTTTTGTAATTTTTATTTTATTCCTTTGTAAAAATATTGTAATAGTTTATTCATTTAAGAATTTCCTTTTTGTAGTATCTTTACTGTAATGAACCTTTATCGACTCAATGAGTCAATCTATGTAACTTGTTTATGGAATAAAGATAATGAGTAAAGATTCATTTCTTATTTGAATTTCTTTTTATTGAATTCTTATTATCTCTTGATTAAATTACATAATATTATTTAATTATTTTGGAATTCATTCTAAAATACCAAATCCTAACTTCAAAAATATAAATTCAAATTTCAAGTTTGAATTCAAATTCTTTCCCCCCAAACACTTTAATTCAAAAAGATCATGTCAAAGTTTATAACAATCATTCTCCAGAGCTATTCCTACACCTAGAGAGTGAAAGAAACTCTGATCACTTTAGGTTTTTATTTGGTGAAAAATTTACCCACATTTTACAGATGAATGCATGCATATGCACAAATTTTTAAATCTACCCTTCGTTGGTTCCTAAATGCTGGGATGTTACAGACTTCCCCCCTTAAATTAAACTTCGTCCCGAATTTTGCTGAAGTGTACCTGAATAATTCTGGATAGGCTTCTCTTAAGTCATCCTCTTTATCCCATGTGGCTTCTCTCTCGGGGTGATTCTCCCACTGTACCTTACAGTACTTGATTATAGTGTTTCTCAACCTTTTCCAATTTTCTTCCAAAATTTTACAGGGTTTCTCAACATATGTCAGGTCTTCTTGTAATTCCACCTCTTGATGTGTAATTGCATCATCTGGAACCTTAAGACATTTCTGGAGTTGTGACACATGGAAAACATTATGAACTTGAGCCAATCTTGGTGGTAACTCTAATGCATAGGCTATGGTCATGTTCCGACTCAGTACTTTGAGTTGTACTATATATCTTGGACTCAACTTTCCTTTAACTCCGAACCTCTTAACTCCGTTCATTGGGCTTACTTTGAGATATACCATGTTTCCTATTTTAGGATGCCATGATATTCGACTTAGGTCAGCATAACTTTTCTGCCTACTTTGAGCGATTTTCAATCTATCTTTGATTACATCGATGATATCTTGCCTTTCCTTGATATAGTCTAGCGCAAATTCTTTGCTACTACCAGGCTCATACCAACATATTGGTGATCTACACTTTCTTCCATAGAGTACTTGATATGGAGCTGCCTTCAGACTACTCGATGTATGTTGTTGTAGGAAAATTCTGCCAAAGGTAGATGATCTTCCCACGAACCTCCAAAATCTAATGCACAAGCCCTAAGCATGTCTTCCAATATTTGGTTGGTTCTTTCAGTTTAACCCCTAGTTTCTGGATGATAGGTTATGTAAAATCCAACTTTGAACCAAGTGCTTCATGTAATTGTTTCCAAAATGTCAAGTAAACACAAATCCTCTATCAGTTATGATCTTCTTAGGCACTCCGTGCTTACTTACTATCTCCTTGATATAAACTTCTACTAAATTCTCGGCATTATCTTTCTGATTTACCGGAATAAAATGTGCACTTTTAGTGAGTCTATCAACAATCACCCATATCATATCTTTCTGCTTTGGTGTCATGGGTAATCCTGTGATGAAATCCATACCAATTTCCTCCCATTTCCACTCGGTAATTTCCAAGGGTTGTAATGGTCCTGCTGGACTTTGATGTTCATCTTTTAACCTTTGGCAAGTATGGCATTCCGACACATATTTTGCAATGTCTCTTTTCATGTTATTCCACCAGAATAATTCTTTCAAATCCATGTACATCTTAGTACTTCCTGGAAAAATGGAATATGGTGTCTCATGTGCCTCTCGAATTATCACCTCACGAATTTCTGGCACATCTGGAACGCAAAGACGATTTTGTAACCATAAAGATCCATAATCTCCTAAATGAAAAACCGAGGCTTGTCCTTGAGATATCCTCCGAATTTCTTCAGCAATAAAAGGATCATCAGCTTGATGTCTGAAAATTTTGTGCTTGAGATCACTATTCGTTACGCAACTATCTGCATGGTAGCTAATCCTCCAAGAGTCTCTGTCCTTATAAATTGAAGGTCCAACCTTTCCAAATCCATCTGTAGCTCTTTTGGTAGTTCCCGATTGTTAGGATGAATATCTACGCTCTTTCGACTATAATTGATTGTTAGATCATAATCTTTGATTAGCTCTAACCAACGCTTCTATCTCATATTCAATTCCTTTTGAATGAAGAAATATTTGAGACTTTTGTGGTCAGTGTATAATTCACACCTTGCTCGATAAAGAAAATGTCTCCATCCTTTCAAAGCAAAGACTATTGCTGCTAATTCCAAATCATGGGTTGTATAATTGACTTCATGTGGTTTCAGTTATCTTGATCCATAAGCAATTATTTTACGATCTTGCATTAATACACAACCCAAGCCTTCTTTAGATGCATCACAGTATACTATAAAGCCCTTCCTTGTTTCAGGAACTGCTAGAATTGGAGTGGTGGTTAATCTAGTTTTTAACTCCTGAAAGCTTGCTTCACCCTTCTCATCCCAGATAAACGGTGTATTTTTTCCTTAACAATTTGGTCATTGGTCCAGCTATCTTGGAGAAACCTTCAATGAACCTCCGATAATAACCAGCCATACCCAAGAAACCTAGAATTTGTTTCACATTGGTTGGTGCAGTCCATTCTAATACTGATTGAACTTTGGATGGATTTACAGCAATCCCATCCCTACTGATCACATGACCAAGGAATTCTACCTCATCTAGCCAAAATTCACACTTGCTGAACTTTGGATAAAGCTTATGTTCTATTAGGATTTGCAATGTTATTCTCAAATTATCAGCATGCTCTTCCTTAACCTTTGAATATATCAAAATATCATCAATAAACACTATGAAAAACTTTTACAAGTACGACATGAAGATTTTGTTCATCAGATTCATGAATATTGTTGGTGCATTGGTCAAACCAAACGGTACGACAAGATACTCATGGTGTCCATACCTTGAGACAAATGTTGTCTTTGGAACATCTTCCGTTTGATTTTTATCTGGTGGTATCCTGATCTTAGATCAATCTTGGAAAATACTCCAGCTCCTTTGACTTGATCAAACATATCCTGAATTCTAGGCAATGGATACTTCTTCTTGATGGCAACATTGTTGAGATTTCTATAGTACCCACACATACTTCGTCCTCCATCTCTTTTATGAATAAAACCACCGGAGTTCCCCATGGTGATACACTTTCTTGAATAAAACCTTTCGGCTAACTCATCAATTTGCTCTTTAAGTTCTTTCAATTATTTGGACCCATCTTGTATGGTGCTTGAGCTATTGGTGTTGTACCCGAATTAGATCAATGGTGAACTCTATTTCCGATCTGGTGGCATTCTTGGTAACTCTGCTGAAAAACATCTTGAAACTCATTTACTAGGAATATCCTCCAACTTGACCTCCTTCATTGAATTCAATCAAGATCCACCATGATATGACTGCTTATCATCTTGATAGACTATCCTCGCTCCACTTGGGGTCTTGATCGAGACAGTTTATCCTCACAATTTATCTAAGCCCCATGTTCAAATCATCCACCATACCAAAGACTCCGCAATTCCCTTCAAAGGAATCACATAAGTTCAAGAAAGTATGTATAACCATAGATCGAGATAACTCGATCTTGTTTAATGTGGCGTACAACTACATTTCCCTAGCCTCCACGCTCATAGGGTTTTCTAACGTTGCCCTTCTAATCCCAAATTTATCACGAATTCTTCAAAATGAATGAAGTAGTTACAAATATCAAAAAGAACTTTTCGGATTGGTAAGGATATTGAGCGTACCTATCACGGCATGCTCGAGTTATCCAGCTCCTCCAAGGTTGCACAATTCAGCTCGTGGGTCATTCCTCTTGCCATTGTTGTTCTTGACAAAATTTCCTCCTCGATTGGGTTGTCCATTTCCTCCACTTGCTTCTCCTCCACCCTTTGTAGGCCAACCACCTGGTGGTTTATTCGGACAATCAGGCTTGATATGACCTTTTTGCCCACATCCATAACAAATAACTACTGGCTTTTTGCATTCTCTCTGGAAATGCCCTGAAACACCACAATTATTGAAAATAACATTTCTGTGGGGATTGGACTGATTTCCACCATTGCCCTTGTTGTTGTTGTAAGCTTTGTTCCTGGGTTTGAACTCCAGATTGGTTTTAGGTTTACTTTCTTGAATCCTCTTTGTATCTTTCTTGGCTCTCTTCCTTTGGTCCTCTTGGAAATTCTTATAGTCATCTTCAAAAGTTATGGCTGCATCCAGTAACTGCTAAAAAGTTTGTTTATTGGCCAACCTTAACTGCATCTTCACGAATGGGTTTAACCCTCGCAGAAAACACATCTTCCTCTTCTATTTAGTGCTCACTTCATCCTCGGCATAACGAGACAGTTGGATAAACTCCCGGATGTACTTCATGACACTGGTATAACCTTGTCGAAGCTCCTCAAACTCCGTACTGGTCGGCGCTGTTCAAGAAGGAGTGGAAGGCCAAGATTGGCAAACGCATCGTTTACAGGCGTGTGGTGCACCGTGATCTCCATAGCAAAGGAAGGCGGGAGAGGTTACGGTCCGCACTGGGAGACCAAGTACACTGTCATCGCCGCCGCTCATCGCGAAGAGGTGCTCCGTCTCGCGAACAATACGTAAATCATGGAGGTTCCGTGCGCCGACGAGGAGGAAGCCGGCGGCTTGGAGGAGTAGGAGGAGGACAGCTCGGAGGAGCGACAACGGGAGTGAAATTGTTGACTAGTGATTGAATCAATTAGTGTAGGATGTGAAATGTTTAGGAAGAATTCGTGGTTGAATCAATGAAATGCAACTATCTTTCTGACTCGATTTAGATCTCCGTCTCGGATCAATTTCTGTCACAGTGAGGGTTGGGAACGTGACCGTCGAGTGGCAAAGGACTTGTTGGCGGGTAGAATTTGTCTGCCGGGGCCTGAGTCGACGGCGGCGCCGACGACGGGGGACGCGGAAGGAAGGGGAACACGCTGAAACTTCCCTCCCGCCAAGCATCCCGTGGTTCCCAGGTCCACTACGGGTCGTGCTCGAAACCTAGGGATTTAGGGTTTCGCGGGGGGGGGGGCTAAATTTTTTTTAGTTCAAGCGGTTTTAGGGTGTTTGTTTTGGCCACTTTTAGCACATAAGACTGAATAGTGACGGTTATTTTTCTAGTTCCACCCTTTTACGGTATCTGTTAAAGATGCTCTAACCATCCTAAGAAATAAGGGCGCTAGCTAGTCACGCGCATGCGTGCAGCAGCGAAGCTCAGCCGAGAAGCCCATCGATACATGCGCTTTGCACACCATAAAATCATGGCCAATTCTAGTTGCATCACCACATATCGCAAGCACTCAGAGCATCTTTAATAGAACGTCTAAATTTATACATCTATATATTTAAATAGACGATCTTAGTTTTTCAGTGGAACGTGTATATATAGGACGTCTACATCCTCTCTTCAATATTTTACTCCCTCCGATCCTAAATAAGTGTCGCGGTTTTGAACTAGCTCTTATTCAAAACCACGACACTTATTTGGGATCGGAGGGAGTAGTATTTTTTTTATAACTACCGTCAAAAGTTAGAAGCAATATTCAGTAGCAAACAAGGTAACACCATGATTATCAATACAAGCAAATATTTGTATATTATGCAACAATACAAGCAATGTTCAGCAACATTCAGTAGTACATCACCCTATCTCTATGTTCTGTATTGATGCACAAGCAGCAACAAGTTTAGTACTAGACACGCCTCCTCTTTTCTAGCTGCAGCCTTCCACCATGCCCCTGCCGCTGCTCCACCACAACCGCCCACATGCCCCTTCCCATTCTTCTCCCTGTCCGCCGCTACGCCCGATGCCCCGCGCGACCCCATTTCCCCTCTCCAGGCCCAAGCCTGTCCCCAACAGGACCAGACGAGACCGCGCCCGGTTACACTAATTTGCATCCGGATCCAGCAAAAATTGGTTACCGGCGGACGGATCTAGCTTGTGCCTAGGCATCATGGTCTAGAACCCTCTCGTTCCCGTCTAATTTCTCTCTCCCTCTTGCCAAATCTACATGGAAAAGGAGACTACATGGAGCCAGCGAGCAGAGGGATGGTGACCTCGCGCGAGTGCCTCCCACGTCCTACGTCTCCAACTGCTCCGGATGGACGCGGGAGTGAGCTCCCGGGCAAGAAGTTTCTTTGGACGGCCGTGGCACTGTCGTCCATATATGGACGATGGGTAGCAGGATTGGGAGGACGTATAAATTTAGACCTCCGTTTAGACGAGCCACTAGGAAGTTTTTTTCCATCCACGGCCATCCAAATCTCTTTAGACATGCATATAGACGAGCCACTAGATATCCTCTCACACCTCGCACATAACAAAGCAGTTCAGTGCAAACCTGCGATCCAACTCGACGATGGCACGCTACTACACGGAGGCGGACTACTATGCGGAGGAGGTGGCCAGGCCATACGATGGCCACTGCCATGGCGAGGGCGGCGAGCGCTATGTCATCAGGAAGGAGAACGAGGAGATCGGCGTGAGCATGCCCATTGGCCACAGCGATAACCACCGTGAACAATAAACTAGAAATGAGATTTTGGTGGAATCCCACTTGACACCCTAGCCGTGGTCACCTCAGCTACGGCCGCAGCTACTCCCATGATGCCAGTGGCCACCAGCTTGGCCACAGCGGATGTTGGAATTTGATGAGTTTTGGGCTGTTGGCCCATTAGACAAATTCTGAAATTCTCTTTGGCCCACTTGTGTATAGCAGCTTATGGTTGTGCTAGTGGTGCTAAAGTTTAGTCCCACACACTACAAGGAATATGGCAATATATGACCCTCCATTTTCGTCACAAAATCGTCATAGTAGTCTATTTATGACGATTCTATGACGATTTTGAGATCGTCGAAAGCTGAGCGTCGCAAATGAACTATAACGACGTTTTTGATAAAATCGTCATAACTGTCTATGACGATATTGGATCGTCATAACGTCTATGATTCAATATCGCCACGCCATCTAGCCATGCCATGTCATATCCTCGTATCCGATCCTACATTGGCAAAATTGTGACGAAATTAAATCGCCTTAAATCTTAAATCGAATCAGCCCAATCCATTATGGTGGTCTATGGGCCACCCAATAATTCGCCTTTTTCTTTTTATGTCGTGGCCTTTTATGGTACATTTCTTCTATGGGCCATGGCTTTATTAGGGTGTATTCCTTTTGGGCCTTTATCTACATCGATTTCTCTTTTATTTTTCAGCCTTTTTCTAATTCCATGTAGCCTTTTTATATCGAGCAGGCCGAAGCTACTACCAAACCATCCCAACATTTCCAAATATATATTTTACACAACACAACAATTTAACATCTAGAATTTAAATATGACCCACGAGGTAGCAGTATAAGGACCTCGATATAACAGACATGACATGAGATCATCATATAACACTATAATGATATAAATAGCCGATATAGTAGATATACACATGACAAAGAGACAAAAAGCAATGCCAAAATTGATACACAATAACCAAATAATCAAATAATCGTGATGTAAACATTCCAGATTAGCTCTTTGGATGGCACGGAGCATAGCTCCCTACTACTCCTTATGGCGCCCTTGTTCGGCCTATACCACATCCAAGAACTTGAAATATCCTCCTTGGCCTTCTTATTTACAAACGGAAAAACTAGCATAAGTGATACGAATTGGATAAATAAATAGCACATATTAGCTATGGTAAGTCCATTTTCATACAGTTTTCAAGTACAAAACATGTATTCAAATAAAAACAATAGACAGTCTTGTACATGCACAAAACATGCATGCCTAGCTTCAAAATGATGTACCGCCACTATACAACCAATATGAGTCATATCCAACTATTGACTACTTATAGTTTACCGCATAGACTTTTTCGTCATATCCAAAGCGCATAGACTATTGACTACTTATAGTTGCATAGACTTATGGTCTAAAACTCCAAGTAAAAGCACTCTGAATTCCACCTAGGCGTACTACTATCAATAACACACTACTAACCATATATTTCTTCTTCTCATAATGAATCAAAATAGTATCTAATGCCTAAGAGATTAAGTTTCCGGATGCATCAATCAACCAACAAGAATATATAGATGCAAGGGTAAAAGAGTCGCTTACCACGAGGGACAGCTTGTTGTTGGGGTGCTTACCTTGTAGTCCTTCCTAAACCCCTCTCTGCACACAAAACACACAAACAATCGATAATGATGCAAGTTAAAACACAAACACAAGCTAGCGGACCTTTCACAACTTTAAGAACAACACAAGTACTTGGAGTTATGGGAGACCTCCATCTTCTTGATCTACTCACGAGACTAGGTCGGGAGAGAGAGTGACTGAGGAGAGCCGCCTAGCAAGCAAATTCTGAGCAACAACAACAACTTCATCTTGAACTAATCTCGACGAGCTCGGATGTATTGTTCATGCCCATGGTGACCTAAAATGTAGAATAATTCATAAGGATAATGGAAACTTAGGAAGTCTAGACTAGTTGAATAAACTGTAGTGTTTACCATAAGCACACAAGTACTAGTACTAAAATAAAAGCATAAGTGCATATGTTCTTACTAGTAGTAGTACTTAGAACAAGCAACAACATATGTTCTTACTAGTAGAACTACTTTAAAACATGCTTTACTCTATTCCCAAGAGAAAACACTAGTAAGAAATATATAGTAGCGATTGGAATAAGCCTATCAAGAAGAAAAACATGTTCTATATTCCCCATATGGATGAAGGCGTTAAGTTATCAACTAGAGACAATATGCACTACACAAATGCCTATCATAAAAAAATCTACACTACAGATTCGGACCCAAAGCACACCATGCCTATCATCAAGCAAAGTGAGCCCTGCTCGACCCAAATGACCACATCGATCCCACCTGGTTAGATTGAACTAGTTCTTTTGTGTAATATATAATGCTTTAAGCAACTAAACAATCGTGGGGCAAGTGTTAACTATACAATTAGTAAAACATAGGGATGCAGATTATAAAATCTAACCCTACCAAAGTATACAGCAACCTAGCATTCATAAAAAAGCAATGGTATACTAGTATAAATGTACTAAGATGGAATTACCCTAGCTCGATAATCTTATATACTTAAGTGCCATATAAATTTTTATGTATTGAATTAAGAAAATTGCAAACATAGTAATTCCTAGAGAACATCTATAGCTACTTATTGAGTATATATAGTCCTTGGATTACATGGTAGCATAGCTACTGTTGTTGGAAGTAAGCAAATAAGAAACAAGTACAAGGTACTAGATAATTGCACATCTTTGCAGTTCAAATGAGTAGAAACAGTGCTTCTCATATCCTTACATGTTGAATATCCTAACAAACCACTTCAGGAAAATATCCTTACATGTTGAAGCGGTCCACATAAGCGATCAAGTTCACCGCCAAACAAGGGTGTCCAAATCTCCCAGAACGTCCAACCTAGATAGATGTCGAAATAGTTGACACCACTAGAACACCACAGTAGGGCACCAGCACCAACAGAACACCATTGGAGGGCACCACAAAAACTGGAACAACAAGGTGTCATGGGAAAAACCGAATGTCAGCACGCATTCAACACAGATCATCTACTAGAAGAGGCGTATACACGAGATAATCGAGGTATATACATATTGTATACCTATATTGCTAGACATGAATAAGTAGTACTACTGCTACTAGCGGAACAGATGATGTATAGTATATAAGTAGAACACAAGCAGATGGATCACAAATTAACATCACACCCTATGATATACCTACTTCTAGATCGTCAAACAAGAAGTTAACTCAAAAAATGAACAAAATCCAAATAACCTATCACTTTGTCAACAACAATTAAATGATCCGTAAGTAATAGAAGAAAATCCAGTTGCCAGTTTAAGATAGAGAGAGTTAAGAAACTAGTAGTACAAGAGTGTTCTATGAAGCATCAAGCATCAAATCTCAGGTAAAGCTAGTAGTACAAGAGTGTTCTATGAACAGAGAACATCCAACAATTCCTAAAAACTCATGGTATCAATAGCACATGCATCAACAAGCTTATCCATCACTAGCAGGCATACTCACAAATAATGAACAGAAAGAAGGAACTATAGAAGGAAGTCTATTTCTTGTATAAGTGCACAGATATAAGAATAAGAATATATTCATGCTCTAGTTACAGTCAAAATATATTAAACAAGGAGCTATGAGAAGCAAGTCTACACTATAGTTACAAATTAAGGAATGCACTACGGTCATAACATTGTTGTAGAAGAGGTGAATATTCAAGAAGGCGGATGGTGTCATGCATGTGGAACCTGAAGCCATATATATTTTCATACGATTCTAGCATTTAGGAACCAAAAGAACATACGTCGAGGCTGTTTGAAATCTAGTAGCGGAAAAGATGCCACATAAAACAAAAGTAAATGGTACTATCATAGGTGGGTAGATTTCTTGTAGTAATCATCATAGATGGACAACTAGATTAGGCCAGGAACTAGCAATAAATAAAAAGAGTCCACGATCCTAACAAGGAGTGAGCATGTATTCCTACAAAAGATTGACATGCGGGTTTGATATCGGTAGTTCATAGCTTCAACTACTGCGATACCATCACCAGTTTGAACACTAACTAACGCACAAGTATATTAATAAACAAAGAGTAGAAGGCCACATGCTGAAACAAGTTTGAACACTGATACCGTCTCAACCATCATCAGCTACTACAACAAAGAGCAAAACAGTATCAGTTTGTCACCTGACTAAATAGTCAATAGCCAGCGATTTACAATTCAAAGTGGTTGAACTTCCTAAGAAGGTCAGAAGGATCATCTATTCACAAAGGATAATGCCACAGAAAAATCTAGAATCAAATACAGTATAGGGGGAGGAAGGGGAGGGAGCATAAGTCCTCCATGTTGACGATAGCTAGCTTCCTCGCTGCACTCCCCGCTCCATGAATTCCCGTATCGCATACCTTGCAAGAAAATAACAAAACAAAACATAAATTCAGGAGGACAAGGGAGAAACCCTAGATCGAGCACGCGGTGACAGAAACAAGCATGCACCCCAAATTTCAATCATAAACGCTAGACGGAGTAACGACGACTCCGTCCGTGCATACAGAGGCCGTAGTCGCTCCCGGAGATCCCCGTCGGCCGATCGCCCACCTCGAGCCTGCGAGATCCGCCTCCACGAACGCATGCCGCAGCAGAACCTCTGACCCCTCTGAGGGTAGGGCTGTGGTGTCGATCTCCTTCTCCTTGGTGCGAATCTTCACCATCGAGGCTTCCGCTGACGGGACCGCCAAGGCTTGGTCTCGGCAGGTAAGGTCCGTGGAGCGGGATATGGGGTGGTCGGAGAGATGGATCGAGAAGATGGTTGAGGCGGAGGAAGAGGGAAACTGAGGTCTAGGGTGGCGAGAGATTGCACGCAGGGAAGGAGGCGGCGTGGGGTGTGAGATGTTACGAGGTAGAGGTCTCGGCGATGGGAGGTGGTGGCAATCACTGGAAGCAACCACGGCAGATAGCCATGGCATGGCCGCCATCCACGATTGAGAGAGAGGAGGCAGGTCGGGTGGCGAGGGATTAGGGTTGCGGTGAGGTGCCGCCGAGAGATAGAGGAAGGAGTGCGGCGGTCTGCGAAGAGGAGCGATGGGATTAGGGTTTGGGGTCATCCTCTCACCACATATAAATGACACATAAAGCGTAACAAGCGATGTACGCCACATAGAAAATGACACATAGGCGAAAACAACTAATGTGGCTGCCACATCATTTGAAAATTTCACAACTTGCAGTTACGACGATATAAAATTGTCATAATAGTTTATAAATAAGGTCCAAGGTATTGGTGTCCAGGTTATGACGATTTTATATTAGACAATTACGACGATTTTTTTCAAAATCGTCATAATTATGTATGGTTTTAGCCTCCTTAAATGGCTTACGACGATTTTGTGCAAAATCGTCATAAATTTATGACGATTTCTTTTGGGGTCACTTTCAAAAGGTCATAGTATACCACATTCCTTGTAGTGACATTGCTAGTTGAAGGGGAGTTGGACCACCTTATATAGTAGAGTGTTGCACCACTCACTAAGGTGTGACAAGGAGAGTAGCCCTCACGCACTCCTCCTTCGACGCCGCCGGCCTCGCCTCGCCACGCCATGTCTCGCCTCGTCACGACGCGCGCGCGCCGCGGGTTGCGGTAATCTCGCCGAGCCGAGCTTTATTTTGCTTGTTGGATAACTGATTATGAGTCATTAACGGACGTGTTAATTACAGCCGTTTCCAGTTTTTATGGACGTGGCTGTTACCGACTCGGACGTGGGCTGAGCCCACGATCCTCCTAACATGCACTATATAAGCGTCCGGGCAAAACCTAATCGGCACCAAATCAATCCACTCACACTTCTACCCTCCAGAACCTTGTGTCGCCGCTTTCGTCTTCTCTATCCCGGCTTGCGGCGTGCACCGCAGATCGGGACAGTAGGCCTCCGGAACCCCGCCTCTCGTGAACCTATACGGGTGAGGGGCGATCAGGTTTTTGGGGAGCGCTCAAGCGCGACTACTGGCAACCACGACGTCGTCCGAAGACGAGTTCCCGAACGACGACTTCTTCCTGGACGTCAGCAACCTCTTTGGCAACCTCAACATGGGTGACGCTGCTGCGACCGCTGTAGCTGCTATTCAGCCTACACTGTACGTGTTTCTGAATTGTCTTTTTTGGATTATACTAGTGTTCTTTGTTCTAGCGTTTGGTGTAGATGTGATAGGTTTATCTCCTATAGATGTAATATGTTCATCTACCTTGTTGATCTGCATAATTGGTTTTAGTACCATTTGTATGATCATGATTTATCAGTTTATTATTCGGATTAAATCATATGGATTATTGCTTATATTTCCAACAATCCAAAACACGAATATAGGCAACTAAATTCCAGGTGTAGTCGCGGCTACTAGGTCTCCTTTTGATGGCACGCACTATAAGAGATGGTGCAAGAGCGTTCTTTGGTTTGAAAACCTAAAGCGCTATAGCGCCACTCTTGGCAAACTGAAGGAGATCTTCTGCTGGCGAAGCGAACTTTAAGAAAGTCGATACCCTGTTTATTGAGGCTTTGTTCAGTGTTCTTGGGGACAACATTGTTGACCCTTATATGTCATTTGATAATGGCAAGGACGCGTGGGAAGCGCTCGAGGCCAAGTTTGGGGTCTCGGACGCTGGCACTGAGTTGTATGTCATGGAGCACTTCTATGACTACAAGATGGTTGATGAGCGCTCCGTCATTGAGCAAGCTCATGAGATACAATCACTTGCCAAAGAACTTGAGAAGTTTAAGTGTTCCTTACCGAACAAATTTGTGGCTGGTGGCATTATTGCCAAGCTTCCTCCTTCGTGGAGGAACTTTGCTACTTCTCTAAAACATAAGAGACAAGAGTTTTCCGTTACGGATCTCATTGGGTCTCTTAATGTGGAAGAGAAGGCGAGAGCAAAGGACAAAACTGCTCGAGGACTTGAGGGAGGTTCTCTTCGCTAATTTAGTGCAGAGGAAAACTTCCAATCCCACAAGTTTAAGAATAAGAACAAAATCAAGGAAAGGGAAAGTTCGATGGCAAGAACAAGGCCACGACTCAACCAACTTCAAGAAGAAAAATGATAAGAGGAAAGGCTCTTGCCACGTTTGGGTGATCCGGTCATTGGGCTCCTAGTCCTAATCGCTTTGACAAGCGTCAACATGGGAACAATGCAATGCCGCTAATGTTGTTATTAGCGATCTTGAGATGAAGGATCTGGTACGGTATTTTACCTACTATCCTTTTAGTATGTCATTCTCCGATTGGTGGATATACAGTGCTAATACACATGTATGTTCGATATTTCCATGTTTACCTCTTATCGTGTCTCGTGGACTTCTTCCGTCTTGATGGGAAACGGCTTACGTGTACATTCATGGTGTTGGTATGCATCTGAAGTTTACTTCGGGGAAGACCGTACAGCTGAAGAATGTGTAGCACGTTCCCTCCATCAATAAGAATCTCGTCAGCGGATCGCTTTTATGTCGAGATGGCTTTAAGTTGGTTTTTGAGTCCAATAAAGTTGTAATTTCTAAGTATGTACAATTTGTTGGAAAGGGTTATGAGTGCGGAGGTCTGCTTCGCTTGTCTTTGTCAGGCTCATGTACTAAAGTTATTAATCATGTTTGCAATGATAATGAGTCCAATGTTTGGCATTCACGACTCTGTCATATTAAATTTGGTTGCATGACGCGGCTAGCCAATATGAGTTTAATTCCGAAATTTACCACTGTCAAAGGTTCTAAGTGCCAAGTTTGTGTGCAAGCAAAGCAACCCCGCAAGTCTCATACGACCGCGGAATCGAGAAACTTAGCACCGCTAGAACTTATACATTCAGATCTTTGTGAGATGAATGGTGTGTTGACAAAAGGTGGAAAAAGATACTTTATGACATTGATTGCTGACTACACTAGATACTGCTACGTTTATCTTCTGAAATCTAAAGATGAAGCTTTGAACTACTTCAAAATCTATAAAGCTGAGGCAGAAAACCAACTTGATCTTAAAATCAAGCGGCTAAGGTCGGATCATGGTGGAGAGTACTTTTCAAACGAATTTGATTTATTCTATATGGAACACGGTATTATACATGAGAGGATGCCTCCCTACTCACCTCTGTAAAATGGGGTGGCCGAAAGAAAAAATCGCACTCTAACTGATTTGGTTAACGCCATGTTAGATACATCGGGTCTTTCCAAGGAATGGTGGGGGGAGGCGCTAATGACTGCGTGTCATGTCATAAACTGTGTTCCTGTAAAGGATAAAACCATGACTCCATTTGAGGAATGGGAAAAGAAAAGGCTTAAACTCTCTTACTTACGAACTAGGGGTTGTTTGGCGAAAGTCAATATTCCAATTCCCAAGAAGCGAAAGCTTGAACCAAAAACCGTTGATTGTGTTTTTCTGGGATATGATTTTCATAGCATTGGCTATAGATTTTTGATAGTAAAATTTGAGGTATCCGACATGCATGTTGGTACAACTATGGAGTCAAATGATGCGACTTTCTTTGAGGACATCTTTCCTATGAAGGCATGTCTAGCTCATCAAATCAGGAGATGACTAGTTCATCTAGTCAGGAATTTTCTATAATTCCTAAACCCACTATGCCGATAGAACACTCTGATGATCCTGTGGAGGATGACAATGAAGCTCTCAAAAGGAGCAAGAGACAAAGTATTCCAAAGTCATTTGGTGATGATTTCATTGTGTACCTTGTGGATGATACTCCCACTTCTATTTCAGAAGCCTATGCATCTCAAGATGCTGACTACTGGAAGGAAGCTGTCTGAAGCGAGATGGACTCGTCTTAGCTAATGGTACTTGGGAAATCACTGATTGTCCTTATGGGTGTAAACCTATAGGATGTAAATGGGTGTTCAAGAAAAAGCTTAGACTTGATGGTACTATTGAAAAGTACAAGGCACGTCTTGTGGCTAAGGGTTATACCCAAAAGGAAGGTGAAGACTTCTTTGATACCTACTCACCTGTAGCCAGATTGACCACTATTCGAGTACTACTTTCCTTGGCTGCCTCACATGGTCTTCTCGTTCATCAAATGGACGTTAAGACATCTTTTCTAAATGGAGAGCTAGATGAGGAAATTTATATGGAGCAGCCTGATAGATTTGTAGTAGATGGTCATGAAGGAAAGGTGTGTAAGTTAGTGAAGTCTTTATATGGTCTTAAGCAAGCTCCTAAACAGTGGCACGAGAAGTTTGAAAGAACTTTAACTGCTGAAGGCTTTGTTGTAAACGAAGCTGACAAATGTATGTACTATCGCCATGGTGGGGGCGAGGGAGTTATTATGTGTCTCTACGTTGATGACATATTGATATTCGGGACCAACCTAGCTGTTATCGAGGAGGTAAAAGAGTTCCTATCTCGCTGCTTTGAGATGAAGGACTTGGGAGTGGCTGGTGTAATTTTAAACATCAAGCTACTAAAGGATGACAATTGTGGGATTACACTCCTACAGTCTCACTATGTGGAAAAGGTATTGAGTCGCTTCGGGTATAGCGACTGCAATTCTTCTCCAACGCCTTATGATCCGAGTGTGCTACTTCGAAAGAATCGAAGGACTGCTAAAGATCAATTGAGATATTCTCAAATTATTGGCTCGCTCATGTATTTAGCCAGCGCTACTAGACCTGACATCTCCTTTGTTGTAAGAAAACTGAGTCGATTTGTGTCAAATCCTGGAGATCATCATTGGCATGCTCTTGAAAGAGTTTTGCGCTATTTGAAAGGCACTGCGAGTTATGGTATTCACTATACTGGGTATCCACGGGTACTTGAAGGTTATAGTGATTCAAACTGGATATCTGATGCTGATGAGATTAAGGCCACAAGTGGTTATTTGTTTACACTTGGTGGTGGCACTGTTTCCTGGAAGTCTTGCAAGCAGACCATCTTAACGAGGTCAACAATGGAAGCAAAACTCACAGCATTAGACACAACCACTATTGAAGCAGAGTGGCTTCGTGAGCTCTTGATGGACTTACCTGTGGTTGAAAAACCAATACCCGCCATCCCGATGAACTGTGATAATCAAACTGTGATCGTCAAAGTAAACAGTTCTAAGGATAATATGAAGTCATCAAGGCATGTGAAGAGGAGATTGAAATCTGTCAGGAAACTGAGAAACTCCGGAGTTATTGCGTTGGATTATATCCAAACATCTAAAAATCTGGCAGATCCCTTCACAAAGAGTTTATCACGTAATGTGATAGATAATGCATCGAGGGAGATGGGTTTGAGACCCATATTATGAGTTGATCCCAGTGGCAACCCACTCTATGTGATCGGAGATCCCGTGAATTAGAGCTGGGAGACAAGATGTTGGTCAGCTGAGAGGAGAGTATCCCCATATTATATTTACATCTCCATAAAGATGCAATACTCTCTTAATCTGCATGGCAGGTTGATATTTATCTTAATGTGTTCCAAGTGGATTTTTATAAGCGGAGATGTTGTCCTGCAGAACATCTCTTGAGGAACACACCTATATGAGTCTAACTGTCAACGTCATGATCCATGAGAGTTGGGTGCACTCTAATAAACTCATGAAAGGCCCTGGAGTATGGCGCATAAGCTCCAAACCGCGGGGAAGCCGACGGTATCCCTGTATCGGTCTAGATTTTGTGTGAAACTAGCGCGCAGAAAACTTATAGTTCAAGGCATAGTCCACTATTCAAGTTGTTAGCTAGTGTAGCATGAAGTTTAACGTGGAAGTTCAACTTAACAGTCTCCACTACACACCGATATATAAAACAATGTTCTGAAAGGAAAATGATGTGATATGCCAATGAGACTTTGTGGGGGATTATTGGAATTTGATGAGTTTTGGGCTGTTGACCCATTAGCCAAATTCTGAAATTCTCTTTGGCCCACTTGTGTATGGCAGCTTATGGTTGTGCTAGTGGTGCTAAAGTTTAGTCCCACATTGCTAGTTGAAGGGGAGTTGGACCACCTTATATAGTAGAGTGTTGCACCACTCACTAAGGTGTGACAAGGAGAGTAGCCCTCGCGCACTCCTCCTCCGACGCCGCCCGCCTCGCCTCGTCACGACGCGCGCGCGCCGCGGGTTGCGGGAATCTCGCCGAGCCGAGCTTTATTTTACTTGTTGGGAAAACTGATTATGAGTCATTAATGGACGCGTTAATTACAGTCGTTTCCAGTTTTTATGGACGTGGCTGTTACCGACTCGAACATGGGCTGAGCCCACGATCCTCCCTATATAAGCGTCCGGGCAAAACCTAATCGGCACCGAATCAATCCACTCACACGTCTACCCTCCAGAACCTTGCGCCGCCGCTTTCGTCTTCTCCATCCCGGCTTGGCGGCACGGAGATCGACAAGAGGCCTTAACCCGCCTCTCGTGAACCTATACGGGTGAGGGGCGATCAGGTTTTTGGGGAGCGCTCAAGCGCGACTACTGGCAACCACGACGTCGTCCGACGACGACTTCTTCCCGGACGTCGGCAACCTCTTCGGCAACCTCAACATGGGCGACGCTGCTGCGACCGCTATTCAGCCTACACTGTACGTGATTCTCAATTGTCTTTTCCGGATTATGCTAGAGTTCTTTGTTCTAGCGTTTGGTGTAGATGTGATAGGTTTATCTTCTATAGATGTAATCTGTTCATCTACCTTATTGATCTGCATAATTAGTTTTAGTACCGTTTGTATGATCATAATTTATCAGTTTATTATTTGGATTAAATCATATGAATTATTGCTTATAATCCAACAGCGGGCAGCCACCATGGACACCTTGGCCATAGTGGCACCGTGACTGGCGCCGCCGCCGCCACCACCACGTGACCCGTGCGAGAGCAAGTACGACTGCGCGGGCAGATTACGGCGAGTGCGTGCGTCTGAGGCAGAACGTCACGGTCATGAGGCTGCCTCCGACCACCAGCTACTCCCTCCATTTCATAATATAATCTCTTTTAATAAACTAAAACAACGTACTAGAAAGTCTTATATTTTGGATTATATATATATATATAGGAAGCGACTATGGTACGTCCATCCTCCCTGGAGGAAGCATCTTACACCACAAGTGTGCTCTGAGATGGGTACTCATGCCTCTTCTATTTCTTTTCCCATTTCAATCACATATTTACAAAATGAGTTTCTCTCACCTAGTACTTGGCATTCCCAAGCAAATATAGAAACTTGTAACAGTTTGACAGGTCTATTTGGAGACTGTTTGCAGCCCTTTTTTCAAATCCAAGTTTGAAAAGATGCGAAAAGAGGTAAGGCAGAACTGTACCTAATACTGGGCTGCCTGTACCTTGTCAGCCCACTGTCCATCACAACGTGCAGTGCAGGAAACTGGCCCACAATTTTGAAATTCAAACACTCGGTACTTCTCCACCAGCTAGTGGGCTGATATTGGTTGCAGGGTACATGCTACGGGCCAGTATCTAATTCAGTATCTGTTCGGTACCAATAGGCTTGTCAGCCTGATCTTATCCTGAAGAGATGACCGGTACTTTGTCTCAAAGAAAAAGAGATGAATCGGTGCAGCGAGCATGTCATCAGAAATTCAAATAGACAATACACACAACTTTCGACATCAAACACAAACTGACAATCAAGTACGTACAAATATTCAACGAGGTGAAGCTTGATTTCATTATGCATGACGGTGATAAAACATAACCAGATTGCCTTGGAATCGTGGATCACTACACTGAACAACCATACCATCAGACAAGTGAGCATCCATGGGCTTGAAACCTTCCTCTTATCAAGGGCAGAGTGTGACGTATCAGCCTCCGATTCATCAAACCTGCGGATGGCTAATGATTCCGCACCTCACAGTAACTTGTTAAGCACACATATGATTCCGCACATTCCGCACCTCATAGAAACTTGTTAAGCACCCATATGATTCCGCACCTCCTAGCAATATCTTTTTTCTACCTCCATTGATGTGTTCACTAGAACCAACAAGATAACAGTGTAACAATTACTAGGTACCAGTTTCAAAAAAAATTACTAGGTACCAGGTTTTGATATCCCATTCTTTAGATTTATATAATAACTACTAGGTACCAGGTTTTGATAACAATTACTAGGTACCAGGTTTTGATAACACATTCTTTAAGCACCCTCCATGCAGAAACTTGTTCAGCACACTGATTAAAAATATTAAGTATCTCACTCAATTTGCGGTATTCGGTATGGAGCTGAATATTTAAGCACTGCCGTTGAAAAATACATCCAATTCATCTTATATGTAAGAGAAGGAAGCAGCTAGCAGAGCATGATACCAGAGCACACTAAAAGTATAAGAAGACTAGCAACCAAGAGCAAGCATGTTTCATGTAGCAGCAGAGCATGATAAACAAAACCAGGAGCAGAGCCGGATATCAAGACGGTTAAGAACCAGGGATTTTTAGTACTAGAAGATTAATGATCCGGCACCAGGGAACTTAGAACATTTTACTCAATCTTACAACCTGGAGTATTAATTGCCTCGGAGGTCAGGGTGACACAAGGGAGACTCAACATCAGAGCTAGACTTGGTGGACTTCAGTCCACATCCAATGCCTAGACTTGCAAAACAGTAGGAAGAGCGGCCGATTAATTATGCATCACAACTAATTTCTAGCCGCTCACATCCGGATAAAAAAAAATGAGAGTGGAGCACCGGCTCCACCCGACTATTCTCCTGCCCTTTTGAACTCATTGGTAGATCCAAATTCGTTTAATATCAAGCGAGAAAATCAGCATCCCAAGTGGAATTTACTGGGTACCTTGAATTGATTTACTCGGTGCCCTGGTTAATAGATCAATGGCCCTTGAGTACTCGTACAAGATTAATTCAGCATCTGTACAAGTTTAATTTAGCACCTATACCCATACTACGACAAACTGACAGATATGAACAAATATGCATCTGATGAGTTAAGTACAGGTCTGGCCAAGAACTAGCATAAACCTTATTATCAAGTACTTTGGACAGCAAACATGGTTCCAACAGGAGGTCGATGGGCAATCAGCATGTGCAAGCAAGTATATATCAAATGACCTATATTTGGGCATTGACACTAATACATGTTGGTCTAACAATATTGACATTGAAGCAAATTTGTAGAATCCGACTTTACAAGTTTACATGCAAAGGTGAAAGCTAATTGATTAATATAAAGACTTCCGATATTCAGTTCTAGCATTAAGATAATCATTCTTTGGATTTAACTTAACAATATTTGCCTTGAAAACAACATCTGTCTCACTGAATCAAAAAAAGGTTTCTGACTGAATGGAAGTTGTAACATCGATAATGAAGCAATTGAAAATGCAGAGGAGCGGGCTTTATTTCCTACAGGATGCCAACTAAATATCAATATGATAATCACATCAGCATAGGAGCAGGCCGATGATGGAGAGCTCCATTGCTTGTGTGTGCTTGGTGCTGTGGCGCCGGCGTCACTACTGCTGCAATGCGTCACCCCAGCTGCACAATTCGGCCATCATGCTTCGCCACAGGGCCACCCGGATGCAGTGTGTCGCCCCTAACCCCAGTTGCATCAGGCAATCAAGCGGAGGTGCGGGAGCTGCCGTTGATTACATCGATGATATCTTGCCTTTCCTTGATATAGTCTAGCGCAAATTCTTTGCTACTACCAGGCTCATACCAACATATTGGTGATCTACACTTTCTTCCATAGAGTACTTGATATGGAGCTGCCTTCAGACTACTCTGATAGCTGTTGTTGTAGGAAAATTCTGCCAAAGGTAGATGATCTTCCCACGAACCTCCAAAATCTAATGCACAAGCCCTAAGCATGTCTTCCAATATTTGGTTGGTTCTTTCAGTTTAACCCCTAGTTTCTGGATGATAGGCTATGTAAAATCCAACTTTGAACCAAGTGCTTCATGTAATTGTTTCCAAAATGCTGAAGTAAACACAAATCCTCTATCAGTTATGATCTTCTTAGGCACTCCGTGCTTACTTACTATCTCCTTGATATAAACTTCTACTAAATTCTCGGCATTATCTTTCTGATTTACCGGAATAAAATGTGCACTTTTAGTGAGTCTATCAACAATCACCCATATCATATCTTTCTGCTTTGGTGTCATGGGTAATCCTGTGATGAAATCCATACCAATTTCCTCCCATTTCCACTCGGTAATTTCCAAGGGTTGTAATGGTCCTGCTGGACTTTGATGTTCATCTTTTAACCTTTGGCAAGTATGGCATTCCGACACATATTTTGCAATGTCTCTTTTCATGTTATTCCACCAGAATAATTCTTTCAAATCCATGTACATCTTAGTACTTCCTGGATGAATGGAATATGGTGTCTCATGTGCCTCTCGAATTATCACCTCACGAATTTCTGGCACATCTGGAACGCAAAGACGATTTTGTAACCATAAAGATCCATAATCTCCTAAATGAAAAACCGAGGCTTGTCCTTGAGATATCCTCCGAATTTCTTCAGCAATAAAAGGATCATCAGCTTGATGTCTGAAAATTTTGTGCTTGAGATCACTATTCTGTTCTGCAACTATCTGCATGGTAGCTAATCCTCCAAGAGTCTCTGTCCTTATAAATTGAAGGTCCAACCTTTCCAAATCCATCTGTAGCTCTTTTGGTAGTTCCCGATTGTTAGGCTGAATATCTACGCTCTTTCGACTATAATTGATTGTTAGATCATAATCTTTGATTAGCTCTAACCAACGCTTCTATCTCATATTCAATTCCTTTTGAATGAAGAAATATTTGAGACTTTTGTGGTCAGTGTATAATTCACACCTTGCTCGATAAAGAAAATGTCTCCATCCTTTCAAAGCAAAGACTATTGCTGCTAATTCCAAATCATGGGTTGTATAATTGACTTCATGTGGTTTCAGTTATCTTGATCCATAAGCAATTATTTTACGATCTTGCATTAATACACAACCCAAGCCTTCTTTAGATGCATCACAGTATACTATAAAGCCCTTCCTTGTTTCAGGAACTGCTAGAATTGGAGTGGTGGTTAATCTAGTTTTTAACTCCTGAAAGCTTGCTTCACCCTTCTCATCCCAGATAAACGGTGTATTTTTTCCTTAACAATTTGGTCATTGGTCCAGCTATCTTGGAGAAACCTTCAATGAACCTCCGATAATAACCAGCCATACCCAAGAAACCTAGAATTTGTTTCACATTGGTTGGTGCAGTCCATTCTAATACTGATTGAACTTTGGATGGATTTACAGCAATCCCATCCCTACTGATCACATGACCAAGGAATTCTACCTCATCTAGCCAAAATTCACACTTGCTGAACTTTGGATAAAGCTTATGTTCTATTAGGATTTGCAATGTTATTCTCAAATTATCAGCATGCTCTTCCTTAACCTTTGAATATATCAAAATATCATCAATAAACACTATGAAAAACTTTTACAAGTACGACATGAAGATTTTGTTCATCAGATTCATGAATATTGTTGGTGCATTGGTCAAACCAAACGGTACGACAAGATACTCATGGTGTCCATACCTTGAGACAAATGTTGTCTTTGGAACATCTTCTGGTTTGATTTTTATCTGGTGGTATCCTGATCTTAGATCAATCTTGGAAAATACTCCAGCTCCTTTGACTTGATCAAACATATCCTGAATTCTAGGCAATGGATACTTCTTCTTGATGGCAACATTGTTGAGATTTCTATAGTACCCACACATACTTCGTCCTCCATCTCTTTTATGAATAAAAACCACTGGAGTTCCCCATGGTGATACACTTTCTTGAATAAAACCTTTTCTGGCTAACTCATCAATTTGCTCTTTAAGTTCTTTCAATTATTTCGGACCCATCTTGTATGGTGCTTGAGCTATTGGTGTTGTACCCGGAATTAGATCAATGGTGAACTCTATTTCCCGATCTGGTGGCATTCTTGGTAACTCTGCTGGAAAAACATCTTGAAACTCATTTACTACAGGAATATCCTCCAACTTGACCTCCTTCATTGAATTCAACTGAAGATCCACCATGATATGACTGTGCTTATCATCTTGATAGACTATCCTCGCTCCACTTGGGGTCTTGACTGAGACAGTTTTATCCTCACAATTTATCTAAGCCCCATGTTCAGTCATCCAGTCCATACCCAGCACTCCTGCAATTCCCTTCAAAGGAATCACATAAGTTCCGCAAAGTATGTATAACCATAGATCGAGATAACCTGATCTTGTTTAATGTGGCGTACAACTACATTTCCCCCTGCCGTCTCCACGTTCATAGGGTTTTCTAACGTTGCCCTTCTAATCCCAAATTTATCACAGAATTCTTCAAAAATGAATGAAGTAGTTACACCGATATCAAAAAGAACTTTTTCGGGATTGGTAAGGATATTGAGCGTACCTATCACGGCATGCTCGGAGTTATCCAGCTCCTCCAAGGTTGCACAATTCAGCTTTCTGGTGGGTCTGTTCCTCTTGCCATTGTTGTTCTTGACAAAATTTCCTCCTCGATTGGGTTGTCCATTTCCTCCACTTGCTTCTCCTCCACCCTTTGTAGGCCAACCACCTGGTGGTTTATTCGGACAATCAGGCTTGATATGACCTTTTTGCCCACATCCATAACAAATAACTACTGGCTTTTTGCATTCTCTCTGGAAATGCCCTGAAACACCACAATCATTGAAAATAACATTTCTCTGGGGATTGGACTGATTTCCACCATTGCCCTTGTTGTTGTTGTAAGATTTGTTCCTGGGTTTGAACTCCAGATTGGTTTTAGGTTTACTTTCTTGAATCCTCTTTGTATCTTTCTTGGCTCTCTTCCTTTGGTCCTCTTGGAAATTCTTATAGTCATCTTCAAAAGTTATGGCTGCATCCAGTAACTGCTAAAAAGTTTGTTTATTGGCCAACCTTAACTGCATCTTCACGAATGGGTTTAACCCTCGCAGAAAACACATCTTCCTCTTCTATTTAGTGCTCACTTCATCCTCGGCATAACGAGACAGTTGGATAAACTCCCGGATGTACTTCATGACACTGGTATAACCTTGTCGAAGCTCCTCAAACTCCGTACTGGTCGGCGCTGTTCAAGAAGGAGTGGAAGGCCAAGATTGGCAAACGCATCGTTTACAGGCGTGTGGTGCACCAGGATCTCCGCAACCGAGAAGGGCGGGAGAGGTTCTGGTCCGTACCTGGACAGACCAAGTACACTGTCATCGCCGCCGCTCATCGCGAAGAGGTGCTCCGTCTCGCGAACAATACGTAAATCATGGAGGTTCCGTGCGCCGACGAGGAGGAAGCCGGCGGCTCGGAGGAGTAGGAGGAGGACAACTCGGAGGAGTGAAATTGTTGACTAGTGATTGAATCAATTAGTGTAGGATGTGAAATGTTTAGGAAGAATTCGTGGTTGAATCAATGAAATGCAACTATCTTTCTGACTCGATTTAGATCTCCGTCTCGGATCAATTTCTGTCACAGTGAGGGTTGGGAACGTGACCGTCGAGTGGCAAAGGACTTGTTGGCGGGTAGAATTTGTCTGCCGGGGCCTGAGTCGACGGCGGCGCCGACGACGGGGGACGCGGAAGGAAGGGGAACACGCTGAAACTTCCTCCGCCAAGCATCCCGTGGTTCCTGTGTCCACTACGGGTCGTGCTCGAAACCTAGGGATTTAGGGTTTCGCGGGGGGGGGGGCTAAATTTTTTTTAGTTCAAGCGGTTTTAGGGTGTTTGTTTTGGCCACTTTTAGCACATAAGACTGAATAGTGACGGTTATTTTTCTAGTTCCACCCTTTTACGGTATCTGTTAAAGATGCTCTAACCATCCTAAGAAATAAGGGCGCTAGCTAGTCACGCGCATGCGTGCAGCAGCGAAGCTCAGCCGAGAAGCCCATCGATACATGCGCTTTGCACACCATAAAAGCATGGCCAATTCTAGTTGCATCACCACATATCGCAAGCACTCAAAGCATCTTTAATAGAACGTCTAAATTTATACATCTATATATTTAAATAGACGATCTTAGTTTTTCAGTGGAACGTGTATATATAGGACGTCTACATCCTCTCTTCAATATTTTACTCCCTCCGATCCTAAATAAGTGTCGCGGTTTTGAACTAGCTCTTATTCAAAACCACGACACTTATTTGGGATCGGAGGGAGTAGTATTTTTTTTATAACTACCGTCAAAAGTTAGAAGCAATATTCAGTAGCAAACAAGATAACACCATGATTATCAATACAAGCAAATATTTGTATATTATGCAACAATACAAGCAATGTTCAGCAACATTCAGTAGTACATCACCCTATCTCTATGTTCTGTATTGATGCACAAGCAGCAACAAGTTTAGTACTAGACACGCCTCCTCTTTTCTAGCTGCAGCCTTCCACCATGCCCCTGCCGCTGCTCCACCACAACCGCCCACATGCCCCTTCCCATTCTTCTCCTCCTCGTCACGCCCGATGCCCCATGACCCCATTTCCCTCTCCAGGCCCAAGCTCGTCTCAGATGAGACCCGAGACCGCGCCCGGTTACACTAATTTGCATCCGGATCCAGCAAAAATTGGTTACCGGCGGACGGATCTAGCTTGTGCCTAGGCATCATGGTCTAGAACCCTCGTTCCCGTCTAATTTCTCTCTCCCTCTTGCCAAATCTACATGGAAAAGGAGACTACATGGAGCCAGCGAGCAGAGGGATGGTGACCTCGCGCGAGTGCCTCCCACGTCCTACGTCTCCAACTGCTCCGGATGGACGCGGGAGTGAGCTCCCGGGCAAGAAGTTTCTTTGGACGGCCGTGGCACTGTCGTCCATATATGGACGATGGGTAGCAGGATTGGGAGGACGTATAAATTTAGACCTCCGTTTAGACGAGCCACTAGGAAGTTTTTTTCCATCCACGGCCATCCAAATCTCTTTAGACATGCATATAGACGAGCCACTAGATATCCTCTCACACCTCGCACATAACAAAGCAGTTCAGTGCAAATCTGCGATCCAACCCGACGATGGCACGCTACTACACGGAGGCGGACTACTATGCGGAGGAGGTGGCCAGGCCATACGATGGCCACTGCCATGGCGAGGGCGGCGAGCGCTATGTCATCAGGAAGGAGGAGTACGAGGAGATCGACGAGGCGAAGCATGCCCACAGGGGCGGCCACAGCGATAACCACCGTGAACAATAAACTAGAAATGAGATTTTGGTGGAATCCCACTTGACACCCTAGCCGTGGTCACCTCAGCTACGGCCGCAGCTACTCCCATGATGCCAGTGGCCACCAGCTTGGCCACAGCGGATGTTGGAATTTGATGAGTTTTGGGCTGTTGGCCCATTAGACAAATTCTGAAATTCTCTTTGGCCCACTTGTGTATAGCAGCTTATGGTTGTGCTAGTGGTGCTAAAGTTTAGTCCCACATTGCTAGTTGAAGGGGAGTTGGACCACCTTATATAGTAGAGTGTTGCACCACTCACTAAGGTGTGACAAGGAGAGTAGCCCTCACGCACTCCTCCTTCGACGCCTTGCCCTCTCGCCTCGCCGCCGTCTCGCCTCGTCACGGCCTTGCGGTTGCGGTAATCTCGCGAGCCGAGCTTTATTTTGCTTGTTGGATAACTGATTATGAGTCATTAACGACGTGTTAATTACCGCTTCCGATTTTATGGACGTGGCTGTTACCGACTCGGACGTGGGCTGAGCCCACGATCCTCCTAACATGCACTATATAAGCGTCCGGGCAAAACCTAATCGGCACCAAATCAATCCACTCACACTTCTACCCTCCAGAACGTTGTGTCGCCGCTTTCGTCTTCTCTATCCCGGCTTGCGGCGTGCACCGCAGATCGGGACAGTAGGCCTCCGGAACCCCGCCTCTCGTGAACCTATACGGGTGAGGAGCGATCAGGTTTTTGGGGAGCGCTCAAGCGCGACTACTGGAAACCACGACGTCGTCCGAAGACGAGTTCCCGAACGACGACTTCTTCCTGGACGTCAGCAACCTCTTTGGCAACCTCAACATGGGTGACGCTGCTGCGACCGCTGTAGCTGCTATTCAGCCTACACTGTACGTGTTTCTGAATTGTCTTTTTTGGATTATACTGTTCTTTGTTCTAGCGTTTGGTGTAGATGTGATAGGTTTATCTCCTATAGATGTAATATGTTCATCTACCTTGTTGATCTGCATAATTGGTTTTAGTACCATTTGTATGATCATGATTTATCAGTTTATTATTCGGATTAAATCATATGGATTATTGCTTATATTTCCAACAATCCAAAAACCTGAATATAGGCAACTAAATTCCACTGGTGTAGTCGCGGCTACTAGGCTGCCTCCTTTTGATGGCACGCACTATAAGAGATGGTGCAAGAGAGCAGTTCTTTGGTTTGAAAACCTAAACTGCTATAGCGCCACTCTTGGCAAACCTGAAGGAGATCTTTCTGCTGAGCAGGAAGCGAACTTTAAGAAAGTCGATACCATGTTTATGGAGGCTTTGTTCAGTGTTCTTGGGGACAACATTGTTGACCCTTATATGTCATTTGATAATGGCAAGGACGCGTGGGAAGCGCTCGAGGCCAAGTTTGGGGTCTCGGACGCTGGCACTGAGTTGTATGTCATGGAGCACTTCTATGACTACAAGATGGTTGATGAGCGCTCCGTCATTGAGCAAGCTCATGAGATACAATCACTTGCCAAAGAACTTGAGAAGTTTAAGTGTTCCTTACCGAACAAATTTTTGGTTGGTGGCATTATTGCCAAGCTTCCTCCTTCGTGGAGGAACTTTGCTACTTCTCTAAAACATAAGAGACAAGAGTTTTCCGTTACGGATCTCATTGGGTCTCTTAATGTGGAAGAGAAGGCGAGAGCAAAGGACAAAACTGCTCGAGGACTTGAGGGAGGTTCTACTGCGAATTTAGTGCAGAGGAAAAACTTCCAATCCCACAAGTTTAAGAATAAGAACAAAACTGAAGGAAAGGGAAAGTTCGATGGCAAGAACAAGGCCACGCACTCAACCAACTTCAAGAAGAAAAATGATAAGAGGAAAGGCTCTTGCCACGTTTGGGTGATCCTGGTCATTGGGCTCCTAGCTGTCCTAATCGCTTTGACAAGCGTCAACATGGGAACAGCGGCAATGCCGCTAATGTTGTTATTAGCGATACTGAGATGAAGGATGCTGGGTACGGTATTTTACCTACTATCCTTTTAGTATGTCATTCTCCTGATTGGTGGATATACACAGGTGCTAATACACATGTATGTTCTGATATTTCCATGTTTACCTCTTATCAGGTCTCAGGGACTTCTTCCGTGCTGATGGGAAACGGCTTACGTGCTTCTGTTCATGGTGTTGGTACGGTAAATCTGAAGTTTACTTCGGGGAAGACCGATATGAAGAATGTGTACGTTCCTCCATCAATAAGAATCTCGTCATGGATCGCTTTTATGTCGAGATGGCTTTAAGTTGGTTTTTGAGTCCAATAAAGTTGTAATTTCTAAGTATGTACAATTTGTTGGAAAGGGTTATGAGTCGAGGTTCCTTGGCTTGTCTTTGTCGAGCTCATGTACTAAAGTTATTAATCATGTTTGCAATGATAATGAGTCCAATGTTTGGCATTCACGACTCTGTGATATTAACTTTGGTTGCATGACGCGGCTAGCCAATATGAGTTTAATTCCGAAATTTACCACTGTCAAAGGTTCTAAGTGCCAAGTTTGTGTGCAAGCAAAGCAACCCCGCAAGTCTCATACGATCGCGGAATCGAGAAACTTAGCACCGCTAGAACTTATACATTCAGATCTTTGTGAGATGAATGGTGTGTTGACAAAAGGTGGAAAAAGATACTTTATAACATTGATTGCTGACTCCACTAGATACTGCTATGTTTATCTTCTGAAATCTAAAGATGAAGCTTTGAACTACTTCAAAATCTATAAAGCTGAGGCAGAAAACCAACTTGATCTTAAAATCAAGCGGCTAAGGTCGGATCATGGTGGAGAGTACTTTTCAAACGAATTTGATTTATTCTATATGGAACACGGTATTATACATGAGAGGACGCCTCCCTACTCACCTCTGTAAAATGGGGTGGCCGAAAGAAAAAATCGCACTCTAACTGATTTGGTTAACGCCATGTTAGATACATCGGGTCTTTCCAAGGAATGGTGGGGGGAGGCGCTAATGACTGCTGACTCCATTTGAGGAATGGGAAAAGAAAAGGCTTAAACTCTCTTACTTACGAACTAGGGGTTGTTTGGCGAAAGTCAATATTCCAATTCCCAAGAAGCGAAATCTTGAACCAAAAACCGTTGATTGTGTTTTTCTGGGATATGCTTTTCATAGCATTCGCTATAGATTTTTGATAGTAAAATTTGAGGTATCCGACATGCATGTTGGTACAACTATGGAGTCAAATGATGCGACTTTCTTTGAGGACATCTTTCCTATGAAGGCATGTCTAGCTCATCAAATCAGGAGATGACTAGTTCATCTAGTCAGGAATTTTCTATAATTCCTAAACCCACTATGCCGATAGAACACTCTGATGATCCTGTGGAGTATGACAATGAAGCTCTCAAAAGGAGCAAGAGACAAAGTATTCCAAAGTCATTTGGTGATGATTTCATTGTGTACCTTGTGGATGATACTCCACTTCTATTTGAGGCTATGCATCTCAAGATCTTGACTCTTTGGAAGGAAGGCAAGCGAGATGGACTCGTCTTAGCTAATGGTACTTGGGAAATCACTGATTGTCCTTATGGGTGTAAACCTATAGGATGTAAATGGGTGTTCAAGAAAAAGCTTAGACTTGATGGTACTATTGAAAAGTACAAGGCACGTCTTGTGGCTAAGGGTTATACCCAAAAGGAAGGTGAAGACTTCTTTGATACCTACTCACCTGTAGCCAGATTGACCACTATTCGAGTACTACTTTCCTTGGCTGCCTCACATGGTCTTCTCGTTCATCAAATGGACGTTAAGACATCTTTTCTAAATGGAGAGCTAGATGAGGAAATTTATATGGAGCAGCCTGATGGATTTGTAGTAGATGGTCATGAAGGAAAGGTGTGTAAGTTAGTGAAGTCTTTATATGGTCTTAAGCAAGCTCCTAAACAGTGGCACGAGAAGTTTGAAAGAACTTTAACTGTTGAAGGCTTTGTTGTAAACGAAGCTGACAAATGTATGTACTATCGCCATGGTGGGGGCGAGGGAGTTATTATGTGTCTCTACGTTGATGACATATTGATATTCGGGACCAACCTAGCTGTTATCGAGGAGGTAAAAGAGTTCCTATCTCGCTGCTTTGAGATGAAGGACTTGGGAGTGGCTGGTGTAATTTTAAACATCAAGCTACTAAAGGATGACAATTGTGGGATTACACTGCTACAGTCTCACTATGTGGAAAAGGTATTGAGTCGCTTAGGGTATAGCGACTGCAATTCTTCTCCAACGCCTTATGATCCGAGTGTGCTACTTCGAAAGAATCGAAGGACTGCTAAAGATCAATTGAGATATTCTCAAATTATTGGCTCGCTCATGTATTTAGCCAGCGCTACTAGACCTGACATCTCCTTTGTTGTAAGAAAACTGAGTCGATTTGTGTCAAATCCTGGAGATCATCATTGTCATGCTCTTGAAAGAGTTTTGCGCTATTTGAAAGGCACTGCGAGTTATGGTATTCACTATCTTTGGTATCCACGGTACTTGAAGGTTATAGTGATTCAAAGCTGGATATCGATCTTGATGAGATTAAGGCCACAAGTGGTTATTTGTTTACACTTGGTGGTGGCATGTTTCTGGAAGTCTTGCAAGGACCATCTTAACGAGGTCAACAATGGAAGCAAAACTCACACGGCATTAGACACAACCACTATTGAAGCGAGTGGCCGTGAGCTCTTGATGGACTTACCGTGGTTGAAAAACCAATACCCGCCATCCCGATGAAGCGTGATAATCAAACGTGATCGTCAAAGTAAGCGATTCTAAGGATAATATGAAGTCATCAAGGCATGTGAAGAGGAGATTGAAATCGTCAGAAACCGAGAAACTCCGAGTTATTGCGTTGGATTATATCCAAACATCTAAAAATCTGGCATCCCTTCACAAAGAGTTTATCACGTAATGTGATAGATAATGCATCGAGGAGATGGGTTTGAGACCCATATTATGAGTTGATCCGGTGGCACCCACTCTATGTGATCGGAGATCCCGTGAATTAGAGCCGGAGACAAGATGTTGGTCACCGAGGAGAGTATCCCCATATTATATTTACATCTCCATAAAGATGCAATACTCTCTTAATCTGCATGGCAGGTTGATATTTATCTTAATGTGTTCCAAGTGGCTTTTTATAAGCGGAGATGTTGTCCTGCAGAACATCTCTTGAGGAACACACCTATATGAGTCTAACTGTCAAACGTCGCAGTCCATGAGAGTTGGGTGCACTCTAATAAACTCATGAAAGGCCCTGGAGTATGGCGCATAAGCTCCAAACCGCGGGGAAGCCGACGGTATCCCTGTATCGGTCTAGATTTTGTGTGAAACTAGCGCGCAGAAAACTTATAGTTCAAGGCATAGTCCACTATTCAAGTTGTTAGCTAGTGTAGCATGAAGTTTAACGTGGAAGTTCAACTTAACAGTCTCCACTACACACCGATATATAAAACAATGTTCTGAAAGGAAAATGATGTGATATGCCAATGAGACTTTGTGGGGGATTATTGGAATTTGATGAGTTTTGGGCTGTTGACCCATTAGCCAAATTCTGAAATTCTCTTCGGCCCACTTGTATGGCAGCTTATGGTTGTGCTAGTGGTGCTAAAGTTTAGTCCCACATTGCTAGTTGAAGGGGAGTTGGACCACCTTATATAGTAGAGTGTTGCACCACTCACTAAGGTGTGACAAGGAGAGTATCCCTCACACACTCCTCCTCCGACGCCGCCCGCCTCGCCTCGTCACGACGCGCACGCGCCGCGGGTTGCGGTAATCTCGCCGAGCCGAGCTTTATTTTACTTGTTGGGAAAACTGATTATGAGTCATTAACGGACGCGTTAATTACAGCCGTTTCCAGTTTTTATGGACGTGGCTGTTACCGACTCGAACATGGGTTGAGCCCACGATCCTCCCTATATAAGCGTCCGGGCAAAACCTAATCGGCACCGAATCAATCCACTCACGCGTCTACCCTCCAGAACCTTGCGCCGCCGCTTTCGTCTTCTCCATCCCGGCTTGCGGCGTGCACCGGAGATCGACGATGAGCCTTGAACCCGCCTCGTGAACCTATACGGGTGAGGCGTCGGTTTTGGGGAGCGCTCAAGCGCGACTACTGGCAACCACGACGTCGTCCGACGACGACTTCTTCCCGGACGTCGGCAACCTCTTCGGCAACCTCAACATGGGCGACGCTGCTGCGACCGCTATTCAGCCTACACTGTACGTGATTCTCAATTGTCTTTTCCGGATTATGCTAGAGTTCTTTGTTCTAGCGTTTGGTGTAGATGTGATAGGTTTATCTTCTATAGATGTAATCTGTTCATCTACCTTATTGATCTGCATAATTAGTTTTAGTACCGTTTGTATGATCATAATTTATCAGTTTATTATTTGGATTAAATCATATGAATTATTGCTTATAATCCAACAGCGGGCAGCCACCATGGACACCTTGGCCATAGTGGCACCGTGACCGGCGCCGCCACCGCCACCACCACGTGACCCGTGCGAGAGCAAGTACGACTCGTGCGCGGGCCAGTACTACGACTGAGTGCGTGCGTACGAGACGAGAACGTCACGGTCATGAGGGCTGCCCTCCGACCACCAGCTACTCCCTCCATTTCATAATATAATCTCTTTTAATAAACTAAAACAACGTACTAGAAAGTCTTATATTTTGGATTATATATATATATAGGAAGCGACTATGGTACGTCCATCCTCCCTGGAGGAAGCATCTTACACCACAAGTGTGCTCTGAGATGGGTACTCATGCCTCTTCTATTTCTTTTCCCATTTCAATCACATATTTACAAAATGAGTTTCTCTCACCTAGTACTTGGCATTCCCAAGCAAATATAGAAACTTGTAACAGTTTGACAGGTCTATTTGGAGACTGTTTGCAGCCCTTTTTTCAAATCCAAGTTTGAAAAGATGCGAAAAGAGGTAAGGCAGAACTGTACCTAATACTGGGCTGCCTGTACCTTGTCAGCCCACTGTCCATCACAACGTGCAGTGCAGGAAACTGGCCCACAATTTTGAAATTCAAACACTCGGTACTTCTCCACCAGCTAGTGGGCTGATATTGGTTGCAGGGTACATGCTACGGGCCAGTATCTAATTCAGTATCTGTTCGGTACCAATAGGCTTGTCAGCCTGATCTTATCCTGAAGAGATGACCGGTACTTTGTCTCAAAGAAAAAGAGATGAATCGGTGCAGCGAGCATGTCATCAGAAATTCAAATAGACAATACACACAACTTTCGACATCAAACACAAACTGACAATCAAGTACGTACAAATATTCAACGAGGTGAAGCTTGATTTCATTATGCATGACGGTGATAAAACATAACCAGATTGCCTTGGAATCGTGGATCACTACACTGAACAACCATACCATCAGACAAGTGAGCATCCACGGGCTTGAAACCTTCCTCTTATCAAGGGCAGCAGAGTGTGACGTATCAGCCTCCGATTCATCAAACCTGCGGATGGCTAATGATTCCGCACCTCACAGTAACTTGTTAAGCACACATATGATTCCGCACATTCCGCACCTCATAGAAACTTGTTAAGCACCCATATGATTCCGCACCTCCTAGCAATATCTTTTTTTCTACCTCCATTGATGTGTTCACTAGAACCAACAAGATAACAGTGTAACAATTACTAGGTACCAGTTTCAAAAAAAATTACTAGGTACCAGGTTTTGATATCCCATTCTTTAGATTTATATAATAACTACTAGGTACCAGGTTTTGATAACAATTACTAGGTACCAGGTTTTGATAACACATTCTTTAAGCACCCTCCATGCAGAAACTTGTTCAGCACACTGATTAAAAATATTAAGTATCTCACTCAATTTGCGGTATTCGGTATGGAGCTGAATATTTAAGCACTGCCGTTGAAAAATACATCCAATTCATCTTATATGTAAGAGAAGGAAGCAGCTAGCAGAGCATGATACCAGAGCACACTAAAAGTATAAGAAGACTAGCAACCAAGAGCAAGCATGTTTCATGTAGCAGCAGCAGAGCATGATAAACAAAACCAGGAGCAGAGCCGGATATCAAGACGGTTAAGAACCAGGGATTTTTAGTACTAGAAGATTAATGATCCGGCACCAGGGAACTTAGAACATTTTACTCAATCTTACAACCTGGAGTATTAATTGCCTCGGAGGTCAGGGTGACACAAGGGAGACTCAACATCAGAGCTAGACTTGGTGGACTTCAGTCCACATCCAATGCCTAGACTTGCAAAACAGTAGGAAGAGCGGCCGATTAATTATGCATCACAACTAATTTCTAGCCGCTCACATCCGGATAAAAAAAATTGAGAGTGGAGCACCGGCTCCACCCGACTATTCTCCTGCCCTTTTGAACTCATTGGTAGATCCAAATTCGTTTAATATCAAGCGAGAAAATCAGCATCCCAAGTGGAATTTACTGGGTACCTTGAATTGATTTACTCGGTGCCCTGGTTAATAGATCAATGGCCCTTGAGTACTCGTACAAGATTAATTCAGCATCTGTACAAGTTTAATTTAGCACCTATACCCATACTACGACAAACTGACAGATATGAACAAATATGCATCTGATGAGTTAAGTACAGGTCTGGACAAGAACTAGCATAAACCTTATTATCAAGTACTTTGGACAGCAAACATGGTTCCAACAGGAGGTCGATGGGCAATCAGCATGTGCAAGCAAGTATATATCAAATGACCTATATTTGGGCATTGACACTAATACATGTTGGTCTAACAATATTGACATTGAAGCAAATTTGTAGAATCCGACTTTACAAGTTTACATGCAAAGGTGAAAGCTAATTGATTAATATAAAGACTTCCGATATTCAGTTCTAGCATTAAGATAATCATTCTTTGGATTTAACTTAACAATATTTGCCTTGAAAACAACATCTGTCTCACTGAATCAAAAAAAGGTTTCTGACTGAATGGAAGTTGTAACATCGATAATGAAGCAATTGAAAATGCAGAGGAGCGGGCTTTATTTCCTACAGGATGCCAACTAAATATCAATATGATAATCACATCAGCATAGGAGCAGGCCGATGATGGAGAGCTCCATTGCTTGTGTGTGCTTGGTGCTGTGGCGCCGGCGTCACTACTGCTGCAATGCGTCACCCCAGCTGCACAAGTCGGCCATCATGCTTCGCCACAGGGCCACCCGGATGCAGTGTGTCGCCCCTAACCCCAGTTGCATCAGGCAATCAAGCGGAGGTGCGGGAGCTGCCGTTGATTCCGCGCCCTCGAGGATCGGGCCGCCGCCAGTCAATCCGTGCCAGCGGAGGGACGGGTCGTCGCCAGTTGATCCCGCGGCAGTGGAAGGTCGGGTCGTTGCCGAACGATCTCGCGTCAAGGGAGGGGCAGGCCGCCGCCGGTCGATCCCACGACAGGGGAGGGGCAGGTCGCGGCCGATCGATCCCGCGTCAGGGGAGGCCCGGATCGCTATCGGTCCTGCATGGAAGGGGGAGGATCCACCGGCGGCGGCAGAGAGGGGTGGTCCGTGGTCGTGGTGGCGCTTGGTTGGTTGGGGCGGCGCGGTAGGTTGTCCCCCTGTAGCGATGGGGCGTGGGGAGGAGCGTAGCTGGCCGGAAACCGTGGGAAGGGGATCACATGGGAGGGGAATTTATGGGCAAGTGGTACGAGAGATAACTTCTCCATTATTCTAATAGGATTAGGCTACTAAGGTAGATGGAGAAATTCCGCATTGGGTAATATTAGGGATCGATAGAAAGTAGAGAAAAATGGCCAGCTCTCTCTCCTTGTCACGGATCTCCAGCTAATGAAAGGTGGATGATTCTTCCTCTCCCGCGGATGGACATACACTATGCGCGCGCGTGCGCGCCCGCGTGTGCGTGTGCGTGTGTGCATCATGCATGATGCATGATATGTGTGTGCACGTCAGCTCATGTATTACTATATATACTACGAGAATAAGTGACAATGATCTAAGCTACTACTTGACGTGTTACCATATGCTTGCACGTTCCATTAGCGATATACCATTAGCGATATACTGACATAGTCCTTTTTTTAAGGAAGATATGCTCACATAGTCGCCATGCATACATAACACTTCCTAGGCGTGTTTGCTAGACCGAATTTTCGTTTCTCGCACCTAACATAGAAATAAGCCCATTTGATAGACTGGATCGCGTCGGTTTCTCGCATAGCACGAGTTCTAAAGCAGAATAAAATTTGGTCCACCGAAAACGCTTGAGGCTCTGGCGAGCGCTCCGTGCCCCACAGTTGCATGCATTGGAAAGCGTGGAGACGGGACGTTTTCCCCTTAACTCCTACTCCACTCCCCTCACCTCCCAAGCCACTCCCTCACCCCTTTGGGCGTTTTCCCTAAATGGCCGGCACACCTCCTTCTCTCCCTCCGCTTCGCTCCCTCACCATCGAAGAGATAACAGCCCAGGAGAATTGGGTGGCCGCCCAGCTAGAGAAGCTCGCAGCTAGAGGCGAGGCGGCCTTGGCGAGGGTGCTTAAGGATTCCTCCCTCATCTGCGTGATTCCTCGAGCAACTGGGCGACATCCCGACATCCGAGCTCAATGCCATCGCGAGCGGCCTCGCCTCCCTGCGCCGGCCGCAGTCGTCTCCCTCAACGCGTGTCGCCTCCTTCCTCGGAGCTTTGCACGCGGCCTTGCCTCCCTGCGCCGGCCGCGGTGATGGTGGTGGGCGAGCGGCGTGGGGCGAGCGGCAAGGCTGCGGAGACGATGGGGTGAGTTGCGGGGCTACGGACTCCGGCAGCGCCATGCATGCAAGCGCCGGTGGAGACGCAATGGCGAGCTCCGACGATGTTATCCTAATGCGCCAGGGAGTAGCGTTGGGTGCACGCACATGTTCAGCCGGATGCGTAACCGTTTTTTTTGATCCTCCTACACCGCAAATGGATCGAACGGTGAAAAGGACTGTCCGTTTATGGATAGCACGTTAGAGTTTCCCTTAGGAAATCTCCATCGGGCCGACCCATCCGGTCACTCCAAACGGTTTGTTTCTATCGTTTGGATCGGGCCGCGGTTAATTTGGGGAGGGGGTCCGGCCTGTCCGGGCGACCGTGCCCAGCGGCGTGACCCATTTGTCCACGCAGGCGGGCTTTGCGCCATCGTTGGACAGGGATGCAAATCAGTTGAAAATGACGTCATCGCTGGCCAAAGACACACATATTTACTAGCAAATAACATGGCATACGTGCACCATTGCCCTTGTGGCCACCAAGGCGGTGGGCACGGCCGGCAGTCCCGTCGCTTGTAGAGGTAACGAAGCCTTCGTCATTGTCAGCGTCTAGGTTGACGACACCTCTCATTAAAGCACTGTTTGCCCCTCTTATTGTTGTTCGTTTCTCTCCAAAGGTCAAAGCTAATCTCCTATTTTTTGGTGTCCTTGAGCAACGTCCAACAATGGCCCAACAAGAAGGCCTTGTTATCGCTCACCGTCTTGAAATGCTCCATTGCTTTCATAATCTACACACATGGATGCCAAAAATGGCTCAACGCAAATGCAAGACATCGACAAACAAAGGAAGAGGTTTTACCATGTCAACCGGCAGCAAGCCGATTATTTTCCTTTCCGTCACCATCTGGTAGGAGCCTTGGAACTTGCTACACTCGGCATGGATGGTGCCCCAACGCTTGGAGAGGGAGATATCATTTTGATCGCTAAGAAATGTGTCCTTCTCAAATTTCCTATGCTCATGGAAGAACCTGCACACCTTCTTCCAATATGCAGAGTCCTTTTGCTCGGCGCCGCATAGTGGATCTTGTGAAATCTCCATCCATGTCTTGCATAGGAGCTTGTCCTCAGCGGGGGTGTAGCCCCCGGTTCGTTGGCTCACCTTCTTTCCGTCGATAATTGAGGCCGCAAGTGAAGCGACCAACAACGCGGCCATGACACCCTCGTCCATGGAAGTGACATCGTTCCCAAACAATGCCTCGTCCGCAATGTTGCATGCATCTTGCTGGGTCTCTTGCTGTGTCTACGTCTCGGCCTCGCCGTCGTCGGCATAGCCGTGTTCACCCTCATTGATCACGTCGTGTATGACGTCCTCGCCGTCGTTTCCCACGAAATCCACGCGGATAAATTCGGACACGTTTGGACCAGATGGATCGGTCCAGTAAAGATGCCCTTAGGTACCATCGTGGGTTCCATGTGACAACAAAGAATATAATCTTGCATGTCTTTTCCCCTGTCTTCCCAATATAGGAAGTGCGGGTCGTTGTGTTTCTCTTGGCCGCTCGTAGGTGTGTCATAGAGGTCAAAACCTGTCATAGACTTGTGCCCAGCACTAGTCTTTGAGTCCAGCAAAAAATTCTTAGCACCAAGTATGCAGCGTCTAGACCAACGTCTAAGAGTTCTTATACCCTCATTTTGACCAACAGTGCACACACCTTTATGATGTGAGGATGTGTTGTCGTGGTATGCTCACGTGGCTCACCATCAAGTTGATTTTGAAGAAAAATCAAGTCAGTAGTTAATAACTCGACGCCACCATTATTTTAATGAAAAATACCAGTCCCTCCGTTTTTTGTGTACAAGGTCCATATATCATATGTCAAATACTAAGAAAACAAAGTAACTAATAAATAGCATGATTAATCGTTTGGAAAATGTCTTTGTTCTAGGTTAATCAAATATGTTGCATGTGTGGTGCCTCTTTCTCAATAACTGCATGCAATATTCACATCGATAAGCACCATCGTGCAAGGTAAAAAGCTAATCATTTTTTCTTAGGAAGAGATAGCGAACTTGCATATGTAGAAATCATATTTTAAATAGTGGATGTGTATTCAAAGGCGAAGCAAGTATTGTCTATAGTATGCCATCATAATTGGTATTCACCAAATTAACAATTTGTATGTATCGATATTTTTGTAAGTTCTTTTGTATTGTTGTATTTTCTTACTCATGAAGTGGAAAATGGCGCATAAACTTTTAAACCATTGCAAGTAGAAATATCAGAATTTTTAGCCTCATGATGATAGGGGACTGAGCTCATAAATTACTCAACTGACTAGTTGTCAGTAGTACCACTTGATTTTTTTTATGGAAATGAGCATAATTAATGTCGTAAGATACCAATTACACCCAGCCTCTGCAATAACCCATTACCCTAATGGCATTACGGATACACACAGCCAGAAAAAGAAAGAAAAATTACAGGAAAAAAGGAAGTCTCGCTTTAGTGATCTATGCCCTACAACAGCGACCAAACACCACCAAGTCAGCACCAGAAATCCATCATCTCCAAAAGCGACGTCTCCAAGAAGGAAACAATACACTAGCGCCATCATCGCCCTGATCATCATAGGTTTTCACCCTGGAGAAAGTCCGCGCTGAGAAAACAATGCCTTCAACAAGGTCATTATCAGGCACAACCAATTAAGGCCAGATCTTGGATTTTCACCCTTCAGCTTGAACTCTAGAAATCTCATGTTGCCCCCACTTTCCAATGTCTCTGCTCCAAGACCTAGAACACCAAGCCAAAACCTCATCGCAAACAGGATTCACACCACCATTACCATTCTTTAGACCTTGGCTTTCATGTCATTCTCCATGACTGACTTCACTATGGGACTAATGACATGTCCTTGATGGAAACAGTCTGTAGAGCTTCATATCACTCCCTCTGAAACCAAACGGTCAGATAGAACATGGTTGCGCGCGACAGTTATCCATCCAATCTGGCGAACTCCGGCATGTCGTCCATTGGAGTTCACCTGTGGAATCTTTCAGAACACAACACTCTGAACAGATCGATGAAGTCATGGAGTAGGTGGATCTCTGTCCTGGCGCGAGAGGGATCCTAGGACCAACCCCCTTTATTCAAAGCCAGACCGAAAGCCCCCACATCATCGGTCTTCACCGGTCACCAAAACCCACCGGAATAGTACGGCAGATCCATGGTGACCCAGGCCGCCATGACCTCTAGCTCGACGAAGAGACAACACCGTAGGTGGAGACTAGATGAGCGAGCATCAACCCGCAGCCCATCGTCCCAGATCGGACCAGATGGGCCGCTAGTACGCAGTGCTGCCAACCGGATCTGAGCACGCCGCCGCATCGCCGCTCCACACCAACTGCCGCCCCTCCACCTCGCCAAGAGCGGCCACGACACCAGATCTTATGCAGGCCCCGTCCAACGTCGGGGACTCCCTCCCTTCCACCATGCTGGGGCCGAGAGGCCGGATCCCCGCCGCCCCCATCACAAGTGCCACGTTCTTAGGCCGGCGGGCCTCCTGGGGCGATGAGAAGGAAGGGCAAGGAGGGGTAGGTGACGGCGGCGCTAGGGTTAGGCCACCTCGGTCGCCAGGAGGAGGTGACGCGAGGGGAGAGACCGGTTCGCACGATGGTTCAGTAGTACCACTTGATAACGGGGAGATTTCAATAAAGTGGGATTGAAGACCAAAAACATCAAGGAGTGGAGCCTCCAAGCCAAGTTAACAGGCCGGGTTAGATTTGTAAGCAGTCAACGCGCTTAGCATAAGAAGTTTAGGTTGAGTAACATTCGTTAAGAGCTATTGGTACTCGCTAGCTTGTAGTAGCGAGGTAGTAGGCTCGGATCTGGAACATAAATAGGACATGAACAAACACGGCTTGGTGGTTGAGGGAGGAGGGGTGGAACAACCACCATCATGAATACGGAAATCCTAGACCTACGGACTGCTTTGGCTACGGATGCACCTACTGACTGACCTGGAGTGCACCGGTTGGTTCAGTTTTGATTCCTCCTTAAAATCGGAAACATCTTCCTAGCTCATGTACACATCGTGAGTCTCTAGAACTTTTTCGTAAGTTATTTCCGTAGGTGTAGCATTACTCTCGTGAATATATCCTGATGATCGCTGGTGTTGCTAGGGTTTTCCTGCAGTTCAGTATATATATGCTGCTTACACTAGTAAAACAAAGTACTACCGCTTGATCCAAATTAGTTATCGCAAGTTCACTAACCTTAAACAGATTTAAACAATATTTTGCTTAAGTCTGCAATAATTAATTTGGATGAAAGGAAGGGTATATCTTCAAAACAAGAACATATAACGCCAGCATAGGGAGGCATAGCTAAGTTCAGGCTGGTTTTTTCTTTTCTTCTTGGCTTTGTTTTTTGAAATCGCCCGCGGATACTTGTTGAATGGACGGTCAAATGAAGGTGGTGGCGTACCAAACTCTGCAATTATTGGGAATCTTGGTGAGAATTAGTTGGAGTTGGCACGCCTAAAAGTGTGATGATGGATTCACGAGTCATGCAACACGAGCTTTTGAACAAAAATCATTTCACTGTAACTGTAAGATACGATAAGTAAGCATATTAACCTTGGGCTGGAAAAGAAAGGGCATCAAACATGGCTCGCCAATAAGATCTTTGCTTTATCATTCAACAAGTAACCAGAGAACTACTATATGTGTCACCTTGAAGATGCCTTAGTCATAACAAATTGGAGATATATACAGATGCGCGTTACGGTCACTAGATACCATGACTAGATACGAATCAGTACGTATATCCCATGATGATTCCGATGATCGCCAGCGTTGCTAGGGTTCTCCGGTAGTTCAGTGTGTACTGCTTACAAAGTATATTGTATCTTCAACCTAAAACATATTAAGGTCGACGTACAAAAGAAAAGAAAACACTAGCCTTTTTCGCAAAAAAAAAAAATCCTGTGAGATAGGTCGCTTCACCGACCTCTTTTTTTTTAAGATATACTACCCCTCCGCTCCATATTAGTTGCCGCCGATTTAGTACAAAATTACTAAATCAGCGATAACTAATATGGGATGATGAATAATTTGTTTTGCTAGTAAAGGCAGCCTGAATGAACAGTCAAATGAAGGTGGGAGTGTACCAAACTCTGAAAGTATTCCGAACCTAGGTGCAAATTATTTACAGTTAGCGCGCGTGAAAGTGCCATCATGGATTCATGAGTCATGCATCCCACACAGGCTTTTGAGCATACAGTACATCATTTCACTGTAAGATACGATAGGTAAGAATACTAACCCAAGGCGTAGGAAAAATAGGGCATCAAACATAGCTCTCGAATAGGATCTTTGCTTTATCGTTCAACAAATAACCAGAGAGTACGTACGATACGTGTCATGTTCCAAAGATGCCTTGATCAGAGCAATTTGGAGATATATACATATCTGCGTTAGAATCACTAGATACCTTCACTACATTTGAAGCTACAGAGCATATATCCATCGGTCTTATTCAAAGCAGTATTACCCATCAGCTAATATACCAAGCACAGATGTTATGGCCTCCCACACTCGCCTCGGCGCCTATAAAATCCTGCCTTGCAAGGCCACAAATACGAGCACGAACCAAGCTGATCAGAGCAAGTAGGAGAAATTAACTACTCCCAAAAAGGAAAAAAGTCCTACTCCCAGAGCAAACCCCTGATGAACTACCACACTCAAAACTCCGACTCGGTGGCCACCGTCGTGACTGACGTCGGCCGCATGAGCGTCAACGAGAAGCCGCCGTACAACCGTGCTGGCGCCTTCCAGAGGCAGCACGCCTTCCTGGAGGAGGCCGGAGTGTACTCTGGCCACCACGGTGGCACTGGCACCGTGCAGCAGCATGGCTACGTCGTGCAAAAGGCGTACCCACATGGCGCCGAGGTTGGAGGGTACCCTGTCCACGCTGCTGCCATGAACGGCCGTGCGGCGCAGGCAGCATACCTGAACAGATACGAGCACCACATCGCCGGCGCCGGCGGCCACCAGCATGGCGGCACACAGGAGTACGAGAGCGACTGCAGCGAGGAATACGAGGACGAGAGCGACTGCAGCGAGGAGGAGCTGGCCTATGGCCAGCACGGCACCGGCGCAGCGCAGCACTACTACGAGGGGTACAAGCAGGAGGGAGTGCAGAAGCATGGCTACGACCAGCACCAACACGGTGGCGACGTCGGAGGGTATGATGCTATCCCGCACGACAGCGGTTGGACAGTCCAGAAGAAGCTTGCCTATGGCGAGCAACAAGTGGATCACCGACACCGAGGTATCGACGTCGGAGGGCACCAGAACCAGACAAGGTGCCTAGGGCCGCAACTTGTAATTTGGGGTCGTCGCAAGGGGAGAAAACGGTGGTGGCGGTGGTGGGCCTAGAAAGAAAACTAGTGGGAGTCTATCGTTTGGAGGATATAAGAACGACTATAATAAGTCTAGCCATCTGGCTATAAGCTATTTCAGGTCGGCCAAAGTCTAGGTGAAGGAGAAAGAAATGAGAAAAGAGAAAGAAACAGACTCTTCATACACCCCAAGTTGTAGCACAACAAATAAGAAACTATAGCCCGTATGTAGCAGACATCGAGTGCTAGAGGTGGGCTCAATAGAATGACTCATACATGTCATGCAAGAATTAAATAATTAACCATTGTATGTAGTCTATATTATAGCCAGTTTAGTGTATCATCAACATATGTTTATAGATGACATGACACAAGCATATAGCGAGCTGCCGACTATATTATTGTTCTTGCTCTAAACAAATTTGGGAAATTATTAAATCTTGGTCACAATTCTCAAAATTAGATTTGTCTCATGATTCACATCGCTCAAAATTAGATTTGTCTCATGATTCATGTAATCTGGGAGTTACACGTTGGGTTGCAAATAAAAATGTCCATGCAACATTTTTTGTTAATGTAGAATAATTTTCCATGCGGTACAATTTTTTTGTCAATCTACATTTTTTTGTTCATGAGGTTAAAAATTGTTCATGTATCACAAATAGTAAGATGACTAAGTCGACTGAGCTCTAGGCACTCCCAAATAAATTCAAACAGGTTTCTCTTGAATGTTTAAGAATTTGGGAAATTTGAGAGCATGCCCAGGCCCACTTAGCCCTCTTTGGGCGGTGGCTTTAATAACTAGGTCACGTGGTGCGCCAGTACAACAGTATGCATCAAATAAAATAGACATCGAAATGGTAGTCAAATCAATTTTAGATCTTCGTTGCATTTTAAATCAACATGGAGGCGACCTTCATGGTTTCATTGCATAGCACGAAACCAAGTGTTGCATGTCCTCATACAATTCAAAGTTCGTGAAAAGGAAAAGGTTTTGCTTTGGTTTCCTTGGAAGGATTGTGCCAGCTTAGAATAGACCAACACTCTAGGTCCACAGGTGAGTCAATGCTCAGGGTGATCTTCTTCCCCAAGGTTTTCCTTCCTCTCTATCGCGAGCCTGGATGGTGTTGATGGCGATAATCTTCAGGTTTCCTAGGATTTCACCTGGCGTTGCCAGGTGTTTTGAAGAAAGGGTATCCTGCATGGGAGATTGAGGCATTGGGGAAGAGGAGTGCTATTTTTGGGGGGAAACCTAGACCCAAAGTCGCATTTCTGTTGAGGAAGAAGATTTGCTAGTTGGGTTCCGGGTTTTCTCCAATGGGAGGGTGAATCTGGATCTATGTTTTCCCACATACCGGGCGGTCGTACCACTTTAAAATAGTTGCCGGTGAGAGATGAGAAAGGTTGGAAAGATAACTAGGGACGCTATATGATAGATTGCGGAACTATTGATTGTATTGATATTGCAAAAGGTGATTATATTGAGAGCCCTTGGGTTGTTTACATAGTACTAGAAGACTTGGAGAGCAAGAAGACTATTAGAGATAGAATTGGATTATAATATTTAAACTGCCGAATATACCTAACTGACATATTCTCTAATACCCCCCCTCCCCCCCGGCAGTCGGATCGGTAGTGACACGGATGGTCTGACTGGAGCATAAGCCGGAGGTGAGGTGGTAGCCCTTGTTGTTGATGTCAATGTAGCCAGGAGTTGGGCGTTGTAGTCATGGTTGATGGTGTCATTGGTGAAGTTGTCACCGTTGATGAAGTCGATGAAATTGGTGATGTTGTTGTGTTGTAGTATATGTCGTCGTTGAGCTTATAGAATTCACCGTAGTAGTTGAGGTAGACATAGTTTGAGTCAGAGTTGTCGAGGTAGGCGACACGCCTTGTCGATCTTGCCAAACTCGGGAGCGCGCCGGGGACGAAGGCACGCGTCAATATCGGACATGCGAAGATAGGGACCATCACAAACCATGTGAGCTAGAGCCGGATTTGAAGAAGCAGAGAAGGTCTCCTTAAACGGTCGGTGCATAGAAGTTATCCGCCGATGTGTTGGAGTAGATGAAGTAGTTGCACACAAAAAAAATTGACTAGTGCAAAAAAAAATTAGACAGCGACTCTGGCGGCGAGGTCGTGGTGGGCGAAGACGACGAGATAGTTGTCGATGGCGATTGAATTGTTGCAGTAGTCGATTTTGGGGATTAGACCCATATTTTCCTCTTGTATGAGCGCGGCATCGCTCGTGGAGAAGAACTTGTTGACGATGACCACGATCGGTGGTGGCGGCGATGATGTGCCGATGTTGTTGGTTTAGATGGTTGTCGGCGATGATGACCACGGGTGATGAAGGTGCAGCCCTTTGTTGACGGTGAGGCGTGTACTTGGGGACTTGCGTCCCGATCGATGTTGGTGAAGACGGGCCGACGTGGTGACGACGTGAGGACGAAGAAGCCGACGCAGCGCGTAAAGGCGTCCTTTGGGGCGGCGTCGTGCGGAGCCTCCTTGGCACGATCGTTGGCGATGATTTGCCGGAGATGAGTCGACGCCGAGGTTGAAGTAGAGGCGTGTGATGACGACATGCACTACAAGGAATCTGGCTATATATGACTCTCTACTTTCGTCACAAAATCGTCACAGTAGCTCGTTTATGACGATTTTATGACGATTTTGAGATCGTCGAAAGCTGGGTGTCGCAAATGAACTATAACAACGTTTTTGGTAAAATCGTCATAACCGTCTATGACGATATTGGATCGTCATAACGTCTATGACGATCCAATATCTTCACGGGCCATCTAGCCTAGCCAATTCAGATCCTACGTGGCCAATCCTACGTGGAAAAACTATGACGAAATGAAATCGTCTTAAATCAAAATCATCCCAATCCATTTCTATGGTCCATATGGGCTCAACCCAATAATTTCAGCCATTTATTTACTACGTTTTTGATTATTATGGTCCATTTCTCTATTGGGCCTTAGCCTTCTTACACCCTTTTCTATTTGGGCCTTGGCCTTTCTAAGGTCCATCTCTTTTTGGACTGGTCCTACCAATCAGATGGGTCCCAATTGTCAGACTATTCAAATAATTTGATCCCACATGTCAATTTCCGTTGTCCAACTGGTCCCACTTGTCATGTTTATTTACCAATAATTTGACAGTAGTTAAACAACATACAATTTAATCAGAATCGCAGGAATGGATGAAATCGTTCTAATAACATCAACAATCAAGTCTATTACAATATTTCGACGGTTCAAATCACGTATACAAAATAATAACCCAGACCGACATGAGGTTGCAACTGAATCTAGCTCAAAATTTAAACCCCAACACACAACTAAGGAAGGCTGCATCCAGCATCTACGTCCAACATCATTCGATGCTAAGAAAAAGAGAATGTCCATCCAGCCGGACTCATCTCCAACCTCTAGGTTCTCCCACCAGCTGCATCAGCGCCTGCAAACATTGAGTCGTTAATGAAAAACAAGGGAACCTTAAATTTTGTAGAGAAACAGAATACATAAACAACCATGGGTTACACATATCGAGTAACTCCAGGAAGCTTGTGATATCATGGGAAAAAAAGAAGCTTATACTAAGCTTAAGTATACATGTAAACATAAAAAGGTTGTTAACATCTACAGACATGAGGTTTTCATACTGCCTTAACTGTCATTTCCATCAATTGTGACTAGAATTCCATGTAATGTATTTCCATGGAATTTCCACCATTATGATCCATGATGCACTTCACAGATAATATAACCAATATTTGAATATTTGTTTTTACCTTGAAAGGGGAACACAACACGACACTAGCACATACACGTCCAGAAGACGAAGATACCACGGAATACATCACATGTCCGTAGAACAAAAAAGTCACCATCAGTCTGCAGAACAAAGAAGTCACCTTCAGCGGTACTCAAGAAAAAACAATACAAAAGTTAGTGTATTGACACACTTACACAAAGCTGACATTATGAAAACAGGCAACAAGAAGAAGCAATCAAAAGCTCAAAGTGGCAAATTTATTATCCCTAGCAGTGTGATAGTAATATTTGAGCAGTTCAAGATAAGAGTAGCTAATAAAATCACATACAACAACATTAATATTATTTTAGATCACAGTACATCCAATCGCGAAATATACCAATAGCTATACAACCAATAACAGAGTGATATGCAACTATTGACTACTTATAGTTGCAAACTGGACATACTTTTTTACCTGTCAATTATAATATTGGTTTGCGGATTGAGCAAGTTATAATATCTACAGTTCTAGCACAATAGCATGTAAATAAGACTAGACAAAATAGTAAAACAATAGTACAAGCGAACACATAGTTCTTACTTAGCTCTCAAACGAGTCAGGAGATAGGCAAATAGAAAATAGAAATACATCATGCATAGTTCTATATTGAACATACGGAAATAGTAAACAGCAGTACATCACACGTAGTTCTATCTCAGACATATGGAAATAGCAAATAGCAGTACTCTTAGTCTCACAATGTCAAAAGACATGGCTAGGGAAATAGCAACCAGTAAACAACAGTACATCAAGCATACAGAAATTGGCAAATATATTATGGATGAATGCATCAGCCCAATATTATGCATGGACCATACTCAAGTATGGGAGCAGATCTTCTCCAACAGAAAGAGAAGCACAAAAAAGTAAGCGTTTGGCATCAGCGAAAGAAAGCTGCGACACCTCTTCCTATGGTAGTAATTGTATAGAATGGTATCGGTGTGAACCTGCAAGACCACACACCGGTGTGATGAGTTAACACACTGGTGTTTTAGTGTGCTACCTGAATATGTGTTGACACACCGGTGTTTCAGTGTGCTAACTGCAAGACATGGTGTGCTAACTGAATATGTGTCCTACATTGCATCAGGTGTTTCAGTGTAGAAAAATATAGTAGTAATTGAATGGAATGTAGTTGTTTCAGTCACATGACACATCCTAATTAAGGGCATACCGCTCAAAAAATAAATTTCTTAACAAACTTACAACCCGACGAAAAAAATCTAGGACCAGGAAAACAAAATACTGAAGTTTCTCTATTAGCAAAGCTCAACATGAACAATGGAAAATTGGCTACAGGACACACCTCCACTTGAGCATATTCACTTGCATGAAAATGAGTTTATGTGGCTTCTACATATGCATTAGGCCAATATACATAGTACTGCTATTTGGCTTTGATCTACCTATCAATCGCCTGATCTAAACTATCCATATACCTCCATATCCACCTGCTAAACATCCATTACGAGTTAAGCGTTAGGCACAATCACACCTGATTTGGCAGATACGGTCGAAGAGCTTCAGAGAGTAGACACCCTCCTTGTTGGCAAAGTAGACCACGCCGTCGATGCGGAAGTTCTTGCCCACCTCCAGCGCCACGCGTTCATCTGGTCGCCGTCTTCGAGATCCTACTGCATGATTCCTGTTTCAATAGATGCAGCGAGATAGAGGAGGTTGATAAAGAGGTGATGGGGCCTAAGAGAAGAGGGAGAGATGGGTGGCGTCACCGGTAGAGCGGCAATGCCCCTGGTCTGGACTCTGGACGGCGAGCTCCCGAGAAGATGGATCCGGCCGACGCGAGGCAGTGGGGCGGCCGTACTAGCCTTGGTAAGCGCATACGGGTAGTTGCACTGGGTAGATCGAGGGGTGAGGCGGGGAGACCTGGCGACGGAAGGAAATCCTGGTTCGTATTGAGGTTCGTATCTGTTACTAGGGAGGGAAGCGGTTTGGTTTGGGGCGGAGGTGGTACCGAGGGGAGGAGGGGCGCTGGTGGCTGGCCGACGATGTGATCAGTAGAAGCTGGGGAAGGAGGAGATGGCAAGGGGATCGTATCAAGGTGGAGTGGATGTGGGGCTCGTGGGTGGGTGGGAGAGGAGAGGAGGGAGGCGGCGGAGCTCGTGGGTGGGTCTGGCTGTGCGAGGGAGTGGGGATCTGCTGCGAGGTGGGCATCAGAGCGGAAGAAGGTGGGCATCAGCTTGAGGGATCTGCTACGAGGTGGTGGCGGCGGTAGAGGGGAGGATAGGGCCTAGGGTTTCTGTGATCTATGGATGTGGAGTGAGGTAGGTGGTTGCGCGGGTCTGGGGAGCGGGGACTTAGTGATGCAGCGGGCATGGTGGGATGTGTGTTTCTTCACTGAGAGACTAAGTCGTTGGATGAACAGTGAATGGTTCAGATTAAATAAGAATGGACGATCTGTGGGAGGTGATTTTCTGTGATTTGATTGGTTGTGGAAAATTTTCCATTTTCTAAGTGCCAAAAAGAGGGCTTGGGACAGTTATGGCCAGAATCACGACATAGTTTGTGATAATGTGGTCATATTATGCATCCATAAGTATCATGGGATGGAGAACAATGTTGCAGGAGAAAGTTTTCCTTTTCAACGCACGAAAAAACTATTTTCCATTTTCCGAGCGCAAAAAAGGGGCGTTTTGTGAAGCAACCACCAAATGACAGTTTTAGAATGGTACCACCACATTTTGTACAAATATTATACCACATTACATGTACAATGCCCCAACCTGGGTATCTCAAACCTTTTCGTTCACCCCTGGCAAAAAAGACAAATTCCTGCTGAATCGGTAGGAAGTGGGTCCGGTTTGAACTACAGGTACATGATTCGATGCTCATGTTTTTTGGAAAAAATCATTTTTAGACTCACAATATGCTATTTCTTCAGAGATCCAATGCAAGTTTAGCAAGGCTCGGCCCCTATCTAAGAAACTTTATGACCACCGTTTTAACCGTAGTTTTAAACGACGCTACTAGGAAAACGCCTGTTCGTGGCGCACCTGAAAAGGCCTTCCGTGGCGCTAGCGGTCTTGCCTCGTGACCACGGCTATCAGAGCCGTGGCGCACTGCATGGTGCGCCACGGTTGTGTCGTGATAGGCATGGCACACTACCAGGTGCGCCACGGCTAGGGGTACAGGGTGCACCACGGATGTGTTTTTCAAAAAAAAAATGCAAAAAACACCCTCGTTTTGAATTGCAAAAGCAATCGGGTCCGTGCATCGCCGCCGCAGTCGTGTCACCTCGCTGGAGCATGGCCGTGGCAGGGAGGTGCGGGAGGTCGTGGCCGCTCAAGTCCTCGCCGGCATCGAGGTGGTAGGAAGGGTGTGGTTGGAGAAAGGAAGGTAGGAAGAGAGGGAGGAAGGAAGAGATGGAGGAAGAGAGGGAGGAAGGAAGAGATGGAGGAAGAGAGAGAGGAAGAGAGTGAGGAAGGGAGGGAGGGGGGAAGGGAGGTCGGACGCCGCCGTCACTGCAAGGAGAGGAGGAGGCCGCTGTTGCGCCGCCGCCACCGTGCCACCGTGTAACACCCTCAGAATCGGGCCTATGCAAGTTTGGGCAAAATTCACCAAACCCGCATAGAAACGATTCAAAGGTGCCCACCAGGCACTTTCGTGCGGGTGGAAAACGAAGTAATAACATCACACAACAGTCCTCGATGGGACCCTGAGCAGATATATATATATGACTCCATGAGTCAAGAATACTGAATATAATATACAAGATCCAAATCACCTTGAAAGCGGTAGAGCGTCAGGACTACGGACAAGCAAATGGGGCTAAGAGCCACGAAGAATAACCAATGGCGTCCATAACCCACCAGGCCAAGCGGAAGGGTAACCCGCTAACGGCGTCGATCTCAAAACACTGCTTAAACAAAAGGGGTGCCGCCAAAGGGCAAAGGAAAAAGAAGGGCGTCGATCTTGAGGCGATTGCACGGCGAGGCTAGAATTGGCGGTCCTCGCCTACATAGGTATGGTGGCGGCGGCAAAGATACCTTGAACAACCTATAGGGACTCGATACAACCTGGCGGTTATCGAGAGAGGGTAAGATAGACCTATTCGGATCAACAAAGCTAACACCAAACAAACCCATCTGGTGTTTCCCCTCGAGACCGAGCGAGGAAGTCAACCGAGGAACTCACACGGTTGGCAGTTTTATTTATTCGATTATAGTTGGCACTTTACTAGTCGGGTTTAGATAATCGTCACGATAAAGTAAGCGATGGGCACTTTTAGTTAACCATTCCGTGATAGTTGCAACAATTACTAATCGAGATCTGAGATAGTATGAGATAAACCCAAAACCCAGCGGTTGTTGGTACTTTTATTCAGCCAATTCGTTGTAGTTGCAATACTTACTAGTCGGATACAATTGTATGGCGACAACCAAACAAGCAATTGTGGGCGGTATTAATTAGCCATTCCGTTGTAGTGAAGCTGATTACTAGTCATTATAAGTCAAATTGATAGCGATAAACTTTAGTTATGCTTGTCTATGATCGAGATCTGTGCTCCAAGTCGTCCATATCCATGGACACGGCTTTGAGAAAGTTTTACCGGCCGGGTGCACCAATAGCAACACACGTCGATCAACCTCGGAAAAACCAAATCAAAACCCAGGCTTTCACATTGAACAATCACGATTGAGAAATATTTCAGGGGCCACCCTTTGAGTAGAACCATAGCGGAGTAGGCAAGCTCGAGGCGGCCTCAAGGTTCATGCAATGGTATGGCGGCTCGGGAACCGAAAGTGTGGTGGGCTTGTCGATACCGCGTAAACACTCCGCATACCTAAGCAGTCAAAGGTGCTCCTCGCACAATCGTAAATAAAGCGATAAAACATGGCATAAGTACAGGATCGTAATAAAACCTCAAACTAGTTTGTGGCCCCAAGAAATAAGAATGAATCAAGCTCGCTCGGGGGTCCCATATACCTCCCGGATGTGGATAGCGCATAAAATCAAGGCATTATCAAGTACTCGGGGTCTTACGGGACACAAGTGGGCGTTCGGAAACCAAATATTATCTATCACCCACCGATGCCTCTGCTTATTCAATTTTAGTTGTTAAACAAAAAGTAAAGTGTCGATAAGTAAAACTAGAATCATCTCCAACAACAACATGCGGCAATACATCAGCAACTGTGGCATATGACGACACACATCAGCACTTGAGCAAGCAACTACGACGCGCAAGTCCAACTATCTACCAAACAACAGGTAATAGGATGTGTCCGAGGCAAATATAGGGCTGCAAGGGATATCACGGGTACGGAAAACTAGAGCATCGCAACACAGATAGCAATAGATCAACAGGAGGGAAGTAAACACTATAAAAGTAAGATAGGTAGAAAGGGGGAAGATGCTCGCCTGAAAACATTGTCGAAAGGTTCATCCGAAGATCGAGGGCGAAGCTCACATCAACTCAACGGCCTTATCCGCGAAGAACCAAATCACTAGAAGAAACACCAGATGCAATATTTAATAAAACGGCAGAAGATCGGCATGATGCATGTATGATGGATGACATGACAAAGGTGCGATGCATTTAGGTCAAATTAAGTGGAACCGGGGTCCCGACAATTAATTAGCAGGTTCAAGTTATTTAGAAAACTACCGCAAGTTAAATGTTGTTTAACATGGTAGAAGATAGCACTGGGTTCGCTACACAAATTTAAATGAGGCCGATATGAGACTAGATTTGCCCGCATATGGGCCCCATATTTAGTTATTAGGTGAATCGGCATAAGGCCCCCAAACCAAATGCTATGCATGCGGGAATGAAAATTTAATATGCAATCAAGTTGTTATTATGCATTTATAAAATAGGGTATCGAGGGAAAAGGGTCACACATTAGGGTTCTCGACGGTCTTGGGGTTCCGGGGTTCGGGGTCAGGGTCCAGGGTTCGACGGGTCTGGGGTTCGGGGTTCGGCGGAAGCGTTCTCGGATTCCGGGGTAGGACTTGGTGCATCCGGGTGCGGAACTTGGGGTCATGTCGACGGGCCTGGCGTTCGGGACGAAGCACTTGGGGTATCCGGGTTAGAGAGCTTGTCGGTGGTTTCGGCGTCCGGGTCATGGCGTCTTCGGGACCGACTCCGGGAAGGTGAACTTGTCGCCCGTGTGGTCTTCGGATCGACTTCGGGGTCCTGGGATCCGTGAAGGAGTCCATGTGGCGGTCTTGTCGACGTTCTTGGTCCGAGGTCATCGGCACGTTCGGGCGTTCTCGGCGTTCCGGCGAAGAACTTGGCGAGAGAGCTTGGGGTTCGAGAGGAGAGCATGTAGTTCCTTGTTGAAGATCTTGGGACTTTTATCTTTGTTTGAAGAGAAACTTGTCGTGGCTTTTCGGGCCGCGGATGCACATCGGTACCCAACTTCACTTGTCGTCGATCACTTGGACTTGAAGGACCCCTGGTCAACGGGCTCATGGCGATTGGCGGTTCGAGCTCGACGGAGGGCCCGCGAGGAAAGCTCGGTGGAGGCCCACACGGCGGTGGCGCGGGAATCTCGGCGCCGGCAGCGGATAACGACCGGGGCGGGTCTTGTGACGGAGGGGCAGTGGTCCGGCGAGGCGGACGGGAAATGCCGGAGGCGGAGCAGTATGGCAGTCCCGGCGCGGAGGCGGTCGCTGTGGCTGTATGAGGCAGCGCAGCGAGCTTCTTGAGACGGCAGGAGGAAAAGGGGGACCTTGGCCGGGCTCGGGCCCGGGCCTTGGGCGGCGAAACTGGCGAGGTGGACGGACCATGGAGGCTCAGCGCGCGCGGAGGAAGGTGGGGCGGCGGCGGTGAGAGAGATGGAGGAGGCGGCGGCGCTGGTGAGGTTGGAGGAGGCCCGAGGTGGCGTCGTGGCGGAGGGAGGGCAGGTCATGGCCATGCGCGCGTTAAGCTGAGAGAAGCGGCGTGGCCTTGAGTGTGGCCTTGGCGAAAGCTGCAACTCGGGCGGTTGGCTCGAGGCGTGGCGAGGAGGCGGCCATGGCCAATGAGCGAGGCGAAGCTTTCTTTGTGTATGGGAGAGGAGCAGAGGCGGGTCGTCTGAAGGCGAGGCTGGGAGAGGAGGCAGCCGGCGGCGATAGAGGTGGTCTGGCGAGGTTGACGACGCGGTGGCCTTGTGAGCACCTGGGCGACGCTGTGAGCTTGGGAAAAGAAGGAGAGACGGGGGAGGAAGAGGACGGGGGGGACAGGGGTGCCAGGCGGGGACGTGGCGTGGGGCCCGGTGGGGCTGGGTGGTCTGCGTGTGTGTGTGCGTTGTGTGAGTGGGGAGCTGAGTGGGGCCGGCTGGCAGGCGCGGGTGGGGTTGCTGGGAGAGAGAAAAAGAGGGAGAGAGAAGGGGGGGTTGGGTGATGTGGCGTGCAGGGATAGGCTAGAGGGAAGGGGAGGGGTGAGGTGGCGTGTGTTGATAGGTGGGAGTGATGTGGCTGGGAGGGATGGGTAGATTTTTAGGTGGGTTTAGGATTAGATGGGGTAGGCAGGTTGGACCGTTTAGAAAATCAGGATCGTTGGTCGGGTTGGCTGGATTGCCCTACTAAAAATAAGATAAATTTTATTTGTTTAAAACGGGCCGTTGGCATACCGATAGCGGCCAAAACAAAGTATTCCGGGGACCCGGTTTTGATGTTTAAAAATAAAGAGGGGAGTTTAGAAAACAACACGGGCTTTACAAACATAGTTTTAGCAAACAATGCATGATGATGACGATGCAATGCACAAATTCAACGCGATTTTCTAGTAGTGGTTTTGCGGGATGCCACACACCGTCACTGCAAGGAGAGGAGGAGGCCGTCGTCGCGCCGTCACTGCAAGGAGAGGAGAAGGGGAAGGGGGAGAAGGAGAAGGAAGAAGGAAGAAAGAGAAGGAGAAGGAAGAAGGAGAAGGGAAAAGGAAGAAGGAGAAGGGAAAGGAAAAGGGAGAGGGAAAAGGGGGGGAAAGGGGAAAGGGAAAGGTTGGTGGGCGGGGTGAGGATTCAAATTTTGAATCCTGCCCAAGCTTATCCGTGGCGCACTATGTGGTGGTGCGCTACGCGTAAGTTTTCTCTATTTTTTTTTCTGCAGGAAAAAATGTTCTTTTGACCGTAACTTTTTACTCTTTTCGAATTTTGAAAATCTAAAAAATCTCTAAACGACTGGGTGCGCTACGGGTATGTGTGCTGTGGCCACACGTGCCCTGTACCACACATAGGCGTGGCGCACCACCCTCATGTGCGCCACGCTTAGGGCAGTTAGCCGTAGGGCATCTGTGGGCAGTGCGCCACGCCTATTTTACCCGTGGGGCACCACTAGCACGTGCGCCACGGATGTGTGGATTACCTATAGGCGTTTTCCTAGTAGTGCGGGCATAAAAAATTCAAAAACGGTCCGATCAACGCAAATCCTTCGCGTGGTGTCTTCTTATGTGACACAGTTGCAAGGAAAAATACCAAACTTGGTAAATTGAGTATGTCTCAAAAAAGCCTTCACAAAATGACCTATCATGTTCGAGGTTTCATGGCTTTCGGACCAAACGGCCAATGTTATGGCCAGAATCGTGGCATAGTTTGTGATAATGTGGTCATATTGTGCACACATATGTATCATGGGATGGAGAACAATGTTGCAGGAGAAAGTTTTCCTTTTCGACGCACGGAAAATCCTTTTTCCATTTTCCGAGCGCAAAAAACGGGGCGTTTTGTGAAGCAACCACCAAATGAAAGTTTTAGAATGGTACCGACACATTTTGTAAAAATATTATACCACATTACATGTACAATGCCCCAACCGGGGTATCTCAAACCTTTCCGTTCATCCCTGGCAAAAAAGACAAATTCCTACCGAATCGGTAGGAAGTGGGTCCGATTTAAACTACAGGTACATGATCCGATGCACATTATTTTTTGAAAAAATGAGTTTAAACTCACAATATGCTATTTCTTTAAATATCCATCAAAACTTTTTAATAAGATTTAATCCGGGAACAGTCACTCCCTAGTTTCAAACTCATATTTTGAATTATAGTATTGTACCTACTATAGACTAATGTCAGATTAGTAAATCCACTATTTTTAATTAATCAAAGTATTTCTAATTAATACCCTAAGATGTTCTACTGAATTTTATAAAAATTTAGAAACAAAAATCAATTATTTTGGACTTATTATAAAAAAGTTATAAAAGAATCAAGAAAACAAAAAAAACTAAACGTGCGAGCTGGCTGGGCCCTAATCTTCCGCTTCCCACCAAGACCCATCGCGGCCAACTCCCCTTCCAGTGAGCCCATCACAGCCAACGCCCTTTCCACCGAGGCCCATTAAGGAAGTGAAATCAGCCCATGCGCATCAATCAAATAGATATATGGGGTCGCTGTGGTAGTATGACATGAAAGATTGGTTGGTGTAGTGGTAAGATGTTGTAGGTTTGGTCGAGAGGTTTGGGGTTTGAATCCCCGGAAAGCTTATTTTTTGCAAATAAGCTACGGCGCGTTTGGTGGGTTCTAGTTGTTAGAGTTTGGTCCCACTTATCATTTTAAATAACTATGAGTCTATTAGATTTAAATAGCGCCACATAAGCATATATTTACACACAAATATGTCACGTAAGCATATATTTACACACGGATATGACACGTAGTCAAAAACTGACACATATACAAGTAGATATTAACACACGGATATGACACGTAGTAAAAATTGACACATAGGCATAATTGCTGACGTGGCCGACTACAAGTTTCAACTTATCTTAATTTGGACACCATGACGATTTTAAATCGTCGTAGTGAGGTAAAAATAACGTCGTAGGCTGTATTCGTCAGATTATGACGATTTGAGCTAATGAAAATATGACGTTCCTGAGCAAAATCGTCATAATTTTTTAAGGTTTTGAACCTCCCGAACGGCTTACGACCATCTGGTGCGAAATCGTCATAACTCTATGACGACTTTGTACATGGTCACTATGAGAAGGTCATAGAATAACACATTCCTTGTAGTGATGCGTCTATGAACGACACAATCTGATCTATGATCGACGAAATAAGAAGAAATGTCGGTCAAGTGTCCGGCGAGAAAATTTTGGCAAAGTAAGATCTAATCTACTATTATGCCTCACTCGACAGAGAACGATCTCCAAGGGGGCGGCGCGGCAGAAGCGGTGGTGGCTAAACCCTAGGCCGAGGAGCGACACACTCTGATATCATGATAGATTGTGGAAGTATTGATTGTATTGATATTGCAAGAGGTGATTATATTGAGAGCCATTGGGTTGTTTATATAGTACTAAAAGACTTGGAAGGCAAGAAGACTACTAGAGATAGAATTGGTTTACAATAAAACTATCAAATATGCCAACCGATATATACTCTAATACTATGGCCAGCACGAGCCGCACCTAGCACTTGGGATGCATCAAGCATCCCTCCATTAAACAGGGGAAGCATTCATGTCCATCACTCCAAGATCCAACCAGCCACCATCGAGGAGAGGGAGATACAAAGGAGGAGGATACCACCATCTCCACCCATGACAACACTATAGGTAGTGCCACTTCCATCGATGGAACCACCATCACCAACACCTACACCTCGTGTTTCTTCCCCAAGCCTCCACCACATGTTCCTTTCCCATCGTGACTCATGGGTTTTTATATCAGATTTTTATCAGAATCGTTGCCATGTTAGGGCTTTATTAATTTAAAGTCAGGCCCATATTGAACCTTGCGTCTTAGTCAAGAGTTGGGTTGTAATTATTTCTCAATTTGCTTTGTTGAACAATATATATTTCTGTAATTTATGAGTTCTTGGACAATTGTAATTATCTTATTATCTTATTTGATAGATGTTCGCCTTAGATCAATTCTCAGCATCGATAAAGGTTTTGTATGTTACTTAGGTAAAATACTTGTAGGATTCATAACATAAACATGTGACACGAGTTGTACTGTCCAACTCAAGGGAGGGGGGAACGAAGACCCAATAGATCTTTTTTTGAGGGAAAGCCACCACGATAACTTTATTGATAATTAAATAATTATTACATCGTTTAGAATATTGCTCACAATACAGCTAGGGGGCTCATCGACCCAATTACAAGAAGTTTTTGAATCAAAACAAAACTTAACTAGGTTGTGAGCAACTTTATTTGTCTCTCTCCGGCACGAAGATCCAATAGATTAAAGGTTTATCATGGCGAAACCTTCAATAGTCAGGACACCGTGGTAGAAGGTGAAGTGATCATGCCGGACCGCTAGTGGTACAACGGACATGTTGACGCGACAACTTGTCTAGTTTTTTCGTCCTCTTTTGTTGCCACACTTAAAAATAGTTTACTACCTGAAGATCGGTAGTTTGTTAGTTGTTTTTTAGTTTCATTTTTAGCTTGTTTTTCTTATAATTGCAACAAGAAGATAACAAAGAATGAAAAGGAAATCACAGCAAGGGGAACAGATTTAACGTGGAAAATCATCTCCAACAAAGAGAGGAAAAACCACGGACGCCAGCCAATGAAACTTTACTATATCGGGGAGTGTTTACAAACGCCGATGATTTCACATATGCAACTCATCCCAACCAGCGGCTTACAAAAGGTTTATATAGAGGTGGAAACCTAGGTCTTCAACGATCCGTACCGTACCACTCGTCAGAATTTGGCATGAATTTGGATCAACATATAACAAATTCCACCTTGAGACAAATTCCTTCTTGTAGCATCAACATCAATAATCTCCCTGAACAAACAAAGCAAATACTTTTGGCGCCAATAGCCACTTGGCTAATCAGTTAGCGACAGGAACAGGTTTAGTCATCATATCAGCAGGATTATCATTAGTTCTGATCTTGCATACTTTTAATTTACCTTGAGCAATAATGTCTCTAACAAAATGGTATTTGACATCAATGTGCTTAGTTCTCTCATGGAACATATGATCTTTTGTAAGGCATATGGCACTTTGGCTGTCACAAAACAAGTAATGCAAGAATCATCTCCACAAAGCTCAGCAAACAAACCTTTCAACCAAACAGATTCTTTGCAAGCTTCAGCAATAGCCATGCATTCAGCTTCAGTAGTAGATTGTACAACAATAGCCTGCAACGTAGCCTTTTAGCTAACAACACAACCACCAACATTAAACACATAACCCGTGAGGGATCTTCTCTTATCCAAATCGGCAGCAAAATCTGAATCTACATAGCCAACGAGTCCCTCATCGGTCCTACCAAACTTCCAACAAGCATTAGAAGTGACAAGAAGGTACCTGAAAACCCACTAAACATCCTTTCAATGTTCTTTACCAGGATTATCCATGTATCTACTTATCAAACTCATAACATATGATAAATCAGGACGAGAACAAACCATGGCATACATCAAAGAACCAACAACACTAGAATATGGCACTTTTGACATGTACTCAAACTCTTCATCAGTAGTAGGACATTGAGAAACTGACAATTTAAAATGAGGAGCAATAGGAGTACTAACTGACTTGGCACCATCAATATTAAAACGATGAAAAACTTTCTTAATGTAACTTTGCTGACTAAGAAATAACAAACTAGATTTTCTATCTCGGATAATCTCCATACCTAAGATCTTCTTAGCAGCACCAAGATTCTTCATCTCAAACTCACTACTGAGGTGTGCCTTTAAAGTAGTGATTTATTTCTTGCTCTTGGCAGCAATTAACATATCATCAACACATAGCAGCAAGTATATAGGTGATCCATCAACAAACTTAATATAAACACAACTATCATATTTAGACCTCACAAAAATATGTGAGATCATGAACGAATCAAACCTTTTATACCACTTTCTTGGAGATTTCTTTAAGTCATAAAGAGACTTAATTTGCACACAAAATCCTCTTTACCAGGCACTATGAACCCTTCTGGTTGGTCCATGTATATTTCCTCATCAAGCTCTCCATGTAGAAAAGCATTCTTGACATCTAACTGCTCAAGCTCAAGATCACACATAGCCACAATACTAAAGAAAATGCAAATGTAACTATGATTTACAACTGGGGAGAACACATCATTGTAATCAATACCTGGAATCTAGCTGAACCCTTTTGCTACTAACCTTTCCTTGTACCTTGAAGGCTCTTTAGGAGATAAACCTTCCTTTTTTTGAAGATCCACTTGCAGCGGACCGCCTTCTTTTGTTTGGGCAAGCGCACAACATCCCATGTGCCATTTTTATAAATCGATTGCATCTCTTCTTGCATAGCATAAATCCACTTCTCGCACTCAACGGATGCAATGGCTTCATTATATGTAGCGGATTCAGAATCGTTCTCCACCTGTTCAGCACAACTCAAAGCATAATGAACAAGATTACACTATTCAATTAAACGAGGACAAGAACCACAGTTATGCCGCGTTCTATTAGTAGCAATGGACTCATGTGGTCGCGCTGCAAAATAGTAGGTAAGTGCTGAACAACAATATCATCAATATTTTCCACATGTGTATCTTCAACGACATCATCATCATCAACAGTTTTCTGCAGGTTCTCCACCTGCACACTAACTCTCTCCTCTCCAATAGCAACAGGAGAGGGATCTGATGGCAAGATATCATGATACATAACAGATTCATTGAAGACAACGTTTCTACTCAACAAAATCCTTTTAGTTTCAGGATTCCATAGTTTATATGCTTTAACTCCTGAACCATAACCAATGAATATGCGCTTAACAACCCTATGCTCTAACTTTCCATTATCAACATGATCATATGCAGTGCAGCCAAAGACTCTCAACTGTGAATAATCAGCATGCAAACCTGACCATACCTCAATGGGAGTTTTCTTCTCAAGTGGAATAGAAGGTGACCTGTTGATGAGGTAGCACGCTATGTTGGCTGCTTCAGCCCAGAAACGCCTATACATGCCTGCATTAGACAACATACAATGAGCCCTTGAGATGATGGTTCTGTTCATGCGCTTAGCCACGCCATTCTGCTGAGGAGTATAGGGGATGGTGTGATGCCTGAGCATGCCATCGTTACTACAAAACTCCTCAAACTCATTAGAACAGAATCCTATACCATTGTTAGTACTTAGTACCTTTACCTTTCTTTTATTTTTCTTTTCAACCATAACTTTCCACTTCTTAAAAGCATCAAAAACATTAGATTTATGCTTCAGGAAATAAGGTCACACTTTTCTTGAGTAGTCATCAATAATAGTAAGCATGTAATTAGCACCACCAATAGAAGTCTTACGGGATGGTCCCCATATATCATCATGCACATAATCTAATATGCCTTTGGTGGTATGAACGGAAGAATTAAATTTAACTCTTTTATGCTTACCAAAAATGCAGTGCTCACAGAAATCAAACTTACTCAAGTTGCAACCATCAATCAGCTCTCTCTTGACCAACTTTGTCATGACTTGTTCGCTCATATGCCCAAGACGGGTATGCCACAGATGTGGTTTACGACAATCATCAAAATCATTAGAAGTAATAGCAGCAGCAATACCAGGCAAAGCTATCTCTAAGAACATATAATTTAGCAGAATTCATATCACCTATCATGTGAATAAGAGAACCTTTGATACCTTCAGACCCCTATGCCCACCGGCATACTTTTATCCATCAACGTCTATGGTACCCAGGGAGATCAAACTTCTGGCCATGCTTGGTATGTGCTTCACCTCACTCAATGTGCGTGTCACGATATCATGTGTCCTGATTTTAACAGATCCAACACCAACAATATGGCATGGGTTGTCATTTCCCACACGCACAAAATCTCTAGTCTGCACAAACTCATATGAACCGAACCAATCTTTGTTACAACAAATATGAAACAACATGCAGTATCAAGTATCCATTCATCATCACGAGAAGCATAAGCAGCAAAAACGGTTAGACATTCATCATCAGAACTATCAGAAACAACAACAGTCTTACCAAAACCTTCAGACTTATCTTTAGGTTGGTAAGTTCTGTTCCTTTTCTCCTTATTCTGCAACTTCCATCAATCATCAATAACGTGATTAGATTTCTTATAATACCTACAGAATTTGTCCTTTCCCTTGGAATTTGAACGACCTCCGCCGCCCTTTCTCTTATCTTGTTCCTCTGCTCGGTCCTGCCATGAACCTGCAGAGCCTCAGCCTTGGATGACGTCCCATCTGACTCTACCATCGTTTTCATCTTTTCCCTCTGTTTGAGGGCGTCATGTATTTCGACAAGGGTTAGTTCATCATGGCTCAACAATATTGTATCACGGAAATTTGTATAGGAACTAGGCAACGAGCATAAGAGTAGAAGAGCTAAATCCTCATCATCATATTTTACCTCCATAGACTACAAGTCTGAAACAATCTCTTTAAAAATAGATATATGAGTCATTATCGATCCACCTTATTGCAGCCTATATGATAACAACTTCATCTTCACGTTCATCTTACTGGTTAGATCCTTTGAGACATGGATCGTTTCTAGTTTTGCCCAAATGGCAGCAGCAGATTTCACTGTCAATACTTCCTGCAAAATATTATTGGACAGATGAAGATGAATCAATGACAAAGCCTTACGGTCCTTAAGCTTCTCTTTGCCGGACCAGGTCATAGCATCCTTTTCACCGAATCCATCCAGCGCTTCATCAAGGTCAGAAGTTTGGGCGAGAATCGCCCGCATCTTCACCTGCCATAAGGAGAATCTTGTGGAGTAGTCCAGCTGTGGTAGATCGAACTTCAATAACGACATGTCGCAAACCCTAGATTGAAACCTGGGGCTATGATACCACTTGTTATAATTGCAACAAGAAGATAACGAAGAACGAAAATGAAATCACATCAAGGAGACACAGATTTAACGTGAAAAAACCTCTCCAACAAATATACGAAAAAATCACGGGCGTCAGCCAGCGAAACTTCACTATATTGAGGAGTGTTTACAAATTCCGGAAATTTCACAGATGCAACCCATCCCAACCGGTGGATTACAAGAGGTTTATATAGAGGTGAAAACCTAGGTCTTCAACCATCCGTACCGTATCACTCGTCAGAAGTTGGCCTATACTTTATAGAATTTGGATAAACATATAACAGTTTTCCTTGTTGGTTCTGCCATTTTCTGCTCCAATAGAAGATGCTAGAACTAAGTAGACTAATTTTCAAACTACCGTTTGGGTGCCACTATGACTAGAGACCATGAAAAGTTTAGATGCGATAGAGGAACAACATACCATAATTCCTTAGGTTCGATTAGTACCTTGAAATCTTTCCACCAATGGTATCCGTGCACTTGTGCTCATCCCATATACACCAAAGTTTGTTTGATTCTACAACATGAAGGGAAAAAATCTAAAAAGGTCTATACAGATGTTAAACTCATATGGATATTTTAGAAAAGATACTATAGAAGTCGTTTTTTAACATAAGTCCTATAAGAGTCAATCATACATAACCGCCATATGAAAATGCGTGAAGATTTAAATTCTCCAATATTCATATAAAAATTCCAAAGATAACGACTTCCGTCGTCTAGAGGCCGCTCTCAGGTGGCAGACCTAGCCACCCCTGGTATCCTGGCCCATTAAATCCGGCGACAGCTCGTAGACAAAGTGAGCCATGTTTACACTCCCGTCTAAAGCGGTGTCTTCATGGTCCGTTACGAATGCATCGAAACAAAAGAGGTGCTCTAGCTTCTGTTTATTTTGTAAAAATATTTTCCAAATCCTTGAACATTTTTAGAAACATTGTGAACTTTTTTGAACTAGTGAAAAATTAAATCTTATGAAAGTACTTTTGTACCTGGTGAATATTTTTGGAAACACCATGAACATATATTTGACCATTGGCAAAAAATTAAATCCGTACTATTCTAAACCTCGTGGACAGTCTCTCGACCTACGAACATTTTTAGAAACCTAGTGACATATTTTTTTCTAACCAATGAACATTCTCTAAATCACATAAAAGTATAATTTTTTTAAAAACATGATTTTTTACAAAATAGGAGACATTATTTCATGTAAAATATTGTATAGGGAAAACGAAAATAAAAAATGAAAGAAGACAAAAAAAGCAGAAAATCAAATACAAGTAATGGACTAGGCCCACATCCAAGCCTTTTAGAGAGGAGCCAATCTAGCAGGCAGATAGGGGAGGTCCTATTTTGGGTTGTTCCTATACACCGACTAGTGCGGCCGGGATACTGTGCCACATAGCCATGCGGGTATGTTGGCATGGTATCCGGGATACCGTGCCACACTATCCTTTTTTTGTTTCTTTACTTTTTTCCTTTTTATTTCTTTTTCTATTATTTCTTTGTGTTTAGTTTTTGCGTTTCTTGAGTATGATTTTTCAAAAAATGTGAATTTTAAAAAATATGATATAGACATGAATATTTTGAATATTTTCATATATATTAGAATATTTTTAAATCTAAATATTTTTAATATGAACATTTTTCCAATATGAACATTTTTCCAATTTGAAAATTCGTATAATAAAGATATTTGAACATTTTGTGAATCTGAACATTTTTTGAATATGACATTTTTCAAATCTGAACAGTTTTTGGGTATAAACATTTTTTAATTTAAACATTTTTATATTTGAACAATTTTGAACCTAAACAAAAAAGAAAAGTAAAAAAAAAGAAACCAGCATAGAAGAAATAAAAATGTCCAAATAAATAATCAAAAAGAAAACAAGTTATGTTAGTAATATACAATCAGCCATGCATGTTCTTTAGAAATTAGTTACATAGAATCGGCTATATAGCCATTATATACAACCAGCGTTATATACATTCAACCATATACTACTATTGTCATTATATACAGTCAGCCATGTTCTTTAAATATGCGTCATGTGTAGAGTTGTCTGAAGAACTAGGTGACAAAGTGAAAGGAAAACACAAGGCTGACTGTCATGCTTCATGCGTGGCCACGGGCAACTCAAGCAGATTGTGAACTTCTATTGTGTATATGCACTATAACACTAGTGCTTGTGAGTTGTGACATGTGGATTGTAATTGTCATGTTGTGTATGAACTTCTATTATGTATATGCACTGTAGAACTAGTGCTTGTGATCTGTAATGAAGACACTAGTGCTTTCTTATCGGGTTTCAATTCTAAATTGCTATATGTAAGGTTGTAACCTGTAAGATACTGTCATTTTGTGTTGCTACTATAAGGTGTTGTTTTCCCGCCATTTGTGTTGATTCTAGCTGTCGTATACTCATATATTCATATGGGTGATGCCATTTTGTGTTGTTGCCATAAGGTATTAAAATCATTCATTACATAAAAAATAGTTGGATATCATGGATGCTACCTATCCATACCCATCCAACCATTAGATCTCTTATAGAAGGCCAAAAAATTAGCAGCGAGAGCACAGTGTTTATAACGGAATATTCCTCCACTGTCATACCAGGAGCAGAACCAACAAAACCAACAAAACCGTCCACATTGCATAGAAAAAAGCATCACACATGGACAACTAAAGCGCTACTACTACTACACCGCGCCAGTACATGCAAGCTGGTAATATCCCACCTCACTTCTCGGTGCACGGGCGGTTTACAAAAAGCACAAAGTAGTTTCTATTCTACATATCACATGGTCTATGAAAGCTGCAATTTTTTTAGCAATCCAACCAACCAATTTAACCGGTACATGCAACATACTAATATCCCACCAGTACATGCAACATATTAATCGTGCCCCGTGATGCAGCATAGCATGCTTGTCATCATGGTTCACTCCCATGGCCGGTTGGATAAAAAGAATACATGCAGCTATGTTTGCTTGGTTCGAAGCTTGATTGTTTGCCTACCTAGCATGCACATGCCATGGACGGGTGAAGCTATAAGCATACACCTACCTAGCAAGCAGAAAATTTATGCACAAAAATACCTTGCTGGGTATGCCGAGGCAAAATGATTGCCACTGTGGTTCGGAGAGTAAACGGAGATGACATCGTGAAGTACATGCATGTTTCTTGTTGCCTCACATGTAGACAGCTACTAGAACTACTCCCTATATCCAACGACATCGCATACATGCAGTGGTAGCATCGATTGTAGCAAATCAGTGTTATTCATTATATATACACATGTGTTGGCGGTCATTTTATCTCTTTGGTTTGCATGTGCTAACATTTTATATATTCAGTCTATATGGTCATGACCGAAGACCAGATCGAAAATACTGAAGACCGAATACAAAAAAGGCCGAAGATAATTCGGATAGCATTTCTCGATGACCGAAGTTTTCAATGACCGAATAGACTAGACCGGACAAACCGAACAGAACGAATGCACGGCCAGACCCATGCCTCAAGCGGGTGAAGGAAAAAGGAAAAAAAAGACGCATGGAAAAAATGGTCTCGCGGGGCAAAACTAGGCCAGACCCATCCCTCCGCATGAAGGAGCTTCTTCATGGGCCGCTTCAGCGCGGCCCAATAAAGGTATGTTTTTTTATTTTTGATGTTTTCTGTTTCTTCTGTTTATTCTTCAAAACGATTTTTTTTCAAAATCAAACCTCTTTTAAAAATGGACATTTTTCAGTATCAAATATTTTGAAAAAATGAACATTTTTAAAATCATACATATTTTAAAATAAACATATCTTTGAATTGAACATATTCATAATATGAACTATTTTTAAAATTAAACCTTTTCAAAGTTGAGCATTTGTCAAAATCTGAAAATTATAGAAAAATGAAGGACAAAAACAGGAAAACAAAAAAATGAAGAGAAAAAGCAGAAACAAAAACAAGAAGAGCAACACGGATCTAAAAATGGGCCGGCCCACCTCTGGGTCTTTAGACGGAGCCCTAGATAGAGACCGCACCGAGGGGAAAATAGGATTGATCGCACTCTATGTCATGTTTCAAGCTTCCAAGGGGTTTATGCGAGCATATCAATTCCCTTCTTCGCAACTTCTGGTAGGGAAGTAAAGAGGGGAAGCGCCAAACCTGTTGGGTCTCATGGGAGGAGATGACTCAACCAAAGTTTGCAGGTGGGCTCGGATTTCGAGACATCGAGTTGTTTAATCTAGCATTGTTAGCACGCCAGGTATGGCGTATCCTTCGGGAACCTACTTCTCTCACTGCTAGAATCCTAAAGGCTGCTTACTTCCCAGAGGGAGATATTTTATCGGCGACTGTGGGCTCTCATCCCTCTCAGGTCTGGCGTTCTCTGGTCGAAGGAAGGGACATACTACAGATCGGTTTAATAAGGAGAATTGGGAATGGTCAAGACACTGATGCTTGGCTGCAAAACTGGTTACCGCGCGATGAACGCCTGCAACCGGTCGCGCCAAGGAAGGAGGATGCACCGACGCGAGTGGCTGATTATATCGACAGCACATCAGCATCATGGAATCACGTAAAGATTGATGAGTTCTTTCTTCCTATGGACGCAGATATCATCAAGAACATCCTGTTATGTACAAGGGACCAGGAAGATTTTTTGGCATGGCACTTTGAAAGAATAGGTGTCTCGGTCCGATCGGCCTATAGAGCTCTGGTAATGACAAAGAAGACTAGAGAGGACTGGCTAGAGGGCCGATCAGCCTCGTCTACCTCGACGAACGAGGGAAAGCTTTGGATGAAGTTGTGGAAGATCTTTGTCCCAGCTAAAATCAGGATATTTCTATGGAGGCTCGCAAAGCAATCCTTGCCCACGAGCGATGTGAGACACCACAGAAATATGGCAACAACGAGTACGTGCTCGTTGTGTGGTCTGGAGGACTCTTAGAGGCATTCATTGATTGAATGCACCATGTCGAGGTGTGTTTGGGCGCTGACTGAGGCAGATATAGTGGAGCATATCACCATGTCCAGTGAACCAGTAGCAAAACAGTGGTTGTTTGCCATGATCGAGTCGATGACGAAAACTGACTTGACAAGGATGCTAGTCACCCTGTGGGCGATTTGGCATGCAAGTAGGAAAGCCATACATGAGGAGATCTATCAAAACCCAATGGCAATGGTCTTGTTTGTGGATAGATTCTTAGATGATCTTGCAACCTCTGGTGCTGCGGAAAGGAAGAGCGCGGGTGCCAAGTCAGGGCGAAAACCAGTGCAGAGAAGATGGATTGCACCGCTAGCGGGTAAAGCTAAAATTAATGTCGACGGTGCGGTTGCAAAATCTACCTCGAAGGGGGCAGTCGGAGTGGTCTGCATGCAGTGGGAGAGTTTATGGGGCCTCGTTGGTGATTGAAGGCCTCACACACCCTGGGTGTCTAGAGGCAATTGCATGTAGGGAGGCGCTTGATCTGGCTGATGACCTCAATTTAGGGTCGATCCATGTCGCTTCTGACTGCATGGAAGTGGTAAAGGGCCTACAGAACAAGAACCATGGGGTTTTTGGAAGCATACCGAAGGAGATCGCTGTTAGATCGGAACTCCGAGGAGGAGTTTACTTCTGCCATGAAGGTCGAGAGATGAATGTGGAAGCTCATACGGTAGCCCGTTGCTTCCTCCCTCCCAGCAGGCCGGCATATTTGGTTAGTTGATCCACCTGCTGGCTTACAGGTCTTTGTAAACACTGTTTCAGCTTGAATAAAAAGGCCAGAACGTTCTCAAAAAAAAAAGCAAATAGGGATTGACTCTGAGTCTGTCCTGCAGCGTGACGGGTTGGTTGAGATTCCAAAGGTTCAATGCATCACGTGTGGCCTCACCGAAGCCCACTTGCTGTTTTTCGTTTTGTAATGATTTTTTGTAACAAATTGTCAGAATTAATGATATGGGTTGCTCACATGAAGATTGTCGGTGCTTTAAATAATTTTTTAAACATAAGGCTCGAGAGCCCCACTTTGAATTAACAAAGCCATCAACTGGCCAGAATTACGGTGAAAACAACGAACTGCTGGGGTTACCAGCTTACATGACAACACAAGCAGCAACAGAGAGGGGGAGAGGCAAGCTACTCTACACTAGCTACCTAGGCAGAAAGCTTGAGCTCGAAGATGGAAGCATAGTCCTCTGTTGTAAGGGCGCGGCGCCGAGACTGCCCCGACCCAACAAATCTCCCAGCCCAAGCAAAGCGACCCCATGAGCGAACTAGCATAGTTGTCTTCAAGCCACATTGTTAAGATCGGTGTTAGGGATTAGTAACAATGTAAATCATCGAACACAAAGATTATCCGAACAAAGATCATACAAACAAGGTGATAGCGTTTGAGTAGCAATATTTGCAAGTATCTTTTGATTGATGCAAATTATTTCCAGGTAGAATAGGATTCCTATCATGTATCACGAGCGCAAGCAATCGAGGGGTAAATCCTTATCGTCAAAAAGGGAAAAAAACGTGGCATAAGCTTGACCAAATCATTTCACTGTAAGATACGATAAGTAAGCATATAATTGCCTCTAGGCGCAGGTTAGAGTAGGCCATCAAATGTGGCTCACGAATGGGATCTTTTCTTTGTCATTCACCAATAATCGATAGGAGTATATGCGTCACGTTACAAGATGCCATAATCATGGAGAATTTGAGATATATACCGACCTTGGCTCGAATCACCGGATGCTTGACTAGATATAAAGTTACAGAGCATATATCCATCAGCTACCATACCAGAGCACAAATGCTACGGCTCGCCCACTCGCCACGGCGCCTATAAGACCCTGCCTGTCAAGGCCACATATACGTGCACAAAACAAGCCTAGAGCAAGCGATCAAGTTCATTCAGAGAACCACAGAAAGTAGCAGCTAGCTAGCTAAGCATGTCGATTGTCAAGCGCGGCGCCTACGGGTACGGCCAGAGCAAGCCCGTGATGAACTACCACACCACGAACTCTGAATCCGTGACCACCGTCGTGACGGAGATCAGCCGCATGAGCGTCAACGAGAAGTCGACATACACCGGCGCCACGGTGCAGAAGCATGCCACCCTGGAGGAGGTGTGCGAGGAGAAGGAGGGAGCTTACTCTGCCCACCACGGTGGTGGCACCGTGCAGAAGCACGGTTACAGCGAGGAGAAGGCGTCGTACCAGCATGGGACCGGTGCTGGAGGGTACGGCAGCACTACCCACCATGACAGCACCGGGGCGGCGCAGAAGCACGGCTACGGCGAGCAGAAGGCGTCGTACCAGCATGGGACCGGTGTTGGAGGGTATGGCGCCGCTGTCCACCATGACGGCACCGGCGCGGCGCAGAAGCACGGCTACGGCGAGCAGAAAGCTTACCAGCATGGTGTTGAGACCGACGGGTACAACAATGTCCACCATGATGGCTCAGTGCAGAAGCACGGCTACGGCGAGCACCAGGCGTATCAATACGGAGGCGACGTCAAGGGGTACACCGCTCTCCACCACGACAGCACGGTGCAGAAACACGGCTACGGCGAGAAGGCGTATCAGGATGGGGCCGACGCCGGAGGGTATGGTGCTGTCCACCATGACAGCACGGTCCAGAAGCACAACGCCTTCGGCGGGCACCAAGGCAGCACGGTCCAGAAGCACGGCTACGGGGAGCACAACACATACCCGAACACGGGCGGCGACGGCTACGGTGAGCACAAGGCGCAGAAGCAATACGGCTACGGCGGCAGCGGACACAAGACGACGCACGACGGCAAGCACGGCTACAATGGCGGAATGTACCAGCCAGGGTGTGACAACGGCGTCGCCGGGTACGACGCTCTCGTCGTGAACAAGACGACGATTAAACAAGGCTATGGCGGAGTTCACTGCGCTCTCGGCCAAGGCTCCATGACCGGGGCCGTGCACCAGATCGCCGGCGCAGGTGGCTACCACGCCGGCGCCCATGAACAACCGTGCGAGAGCGAGAGCGACTGCAGCGATGACGAGAGCGACTGCGAGGAGGAACTGGCCTATGGCCAGCACGGCACTGCAGGTGGACTGCAGCACCACGATGCGTACAAGCAGCACGGCGCCGGCGGCAACAAGACCGGTAGCACGCACCAGTACTCTGCCTACGAGCGCCGCCAGAACCTTGGCGGCGGGAGCCACTACGAGTCGTACCAGAGCACCACCACTCAGGGGTACTCCGGTGGCGGCTACGGCTGGTGAGCACAGTGCAGCCTCTTATATATGGGTTGTATCCATGATCCTACAACCCTGCTCAACTATGTCTATGAGCGTACATGGTCGTGCCGACGTACGCATACATCTTATCATACTCCTGCATGTATGCTAGTGAACCTCGCAACATGTAATCTTAGTACTACAAAATCTACAAAAGATCTTGGGGAATAAGAGAGAAAATAATGGGAGAAATCCACAAAAGACTCTAAAAACTACTCCATCTGTCTTAAAATACCCTGCATTCTGGGTTTAGTCAAAGTCAAACTTTATAAAATTTGGTAGAATATATAGAAAAAACTATAAACATCTATAGCACAAAATGTATATATTATGAAAATATATCTTATGACGATTCTAATAATACTTATGTTGTATTATAGGTGTACATAATTTTTTCAATATGTTTGGTTAAACTTTATAAAGTTTAACCTTGACTAAACCCAGAATGCAGGGTATTTCAGGACTGAGGGAGTAGATCAATAGGTTTCTCTCATTTCGAGGAGAGATTGATTGGTGAAAATATTGATGTAGATCTCCACCTTCTTTTCTCTCAACAAGATGCAAGAATTACTGGAGGAAATGAGAGTTAGCAGGTTTAGAAAAGTTAACAATAGCGTAGAAAACTTGTGAAAAAAAAGTTAAAAACCAATGGGAAAAAATGGGTCCTTAAATAGGACCCACAAAACCGCCATTATGCCTAGAAAACATGCAGTCTGAACTTACCCCTATAGTACCAGGTAGTCGGAAGGTAGTCTAGGTGATTTTGTGCTCCAAATCATGTCTGTTCATAGACACCTCATGTAACACCCTCAGAATCGGACATATGCAAGTTTGAGCAAAATTCGCCAAACCCGCATAGAAACGATTCAAAGGTGTCCACCAGGCACTTTCGTGCGGGTGGAAAACGAAGTAATAACATTACACAACAGTCCTCGATGGGACCCACAGAACAGGTATATATAACAGTGACTCAATGAGTCAAGAATACAAATATAATATACAAAGGTCCAAATCACCTTGAAAACGATAGAGCGTCCAGCTACGGACAAGATGCAAATGGGGCTAAGAGCCCTGAAGAATAACCAATGGCGTCCATAACCTGCCCGAGCCAAGCGGAAGGGTAACCTCGCTAACGACGTCGATCTCAAAACCTGCTTAAACAAAAGGGGTGCCGACAAAGGGCAAAGGAAAAAGAAGGCGTTAATCGAGGGCGAGACTGTGCAGCGAGGCTAGAATTCGGCGGTCCTCGCCTACATAGGTATGGTGGACTGAAGCGGCAGCGGCAGCATGCACTAAACAACCTATAGAGACTCGGTACAACTGGCGGATGTCAGAGAGGGGTGAGAATGACCTATCCGGATCCAACCTGAAGCTAACACCAAACAAACCCATCCTGGTGTTTCCCCCTCGAGACCAATCGAGGAAGTCAACCGAGGAACTCACACAGTTGGCAGTTTTTCTTATTCAGTTTCGTTGCAGCAATTACTAGTCAGGTTTAGATAACCATCCTGATAAAGTAAGCAGTGTGCACTTTTAATTAACCATTCCGTTATAGTTGCGTCAATTTACTACTCAGATTCAGGTAGCATGAGATAAACCCATAACCCAGCAGTTGGTGGTACTTTTATTCAGCCATTGTGTTGTAGTTGCAATACTTACTATTCAGGTACAATGGTCGCAAGCGACACACAAAACAAGCAATTGTGGGCAGTATTATTTAGTCATTCCATTATAGTGGAGCTGATTACTAGTCATTATAAGTCAAATTTATAGCAAAATAAACTTTAGTTATGCTTGTCTATGATCGAGATACTGTGCTCCAAGTCGTCCATATCCGCGGACACGGCTTTCAGAAAGTTTTACCCGGCCGGGGTGCACCAATAGCAACACACGCTCGATCAACCTCGGAAAAACCAAATCAAAACCCAACGAGGCTTTCACGACTGAACAATCACAGATTCAGAAATATTTGGGGCCACCCTTAAGTAGAATCCGAATAGTAAGCAAGCTCCGAGACGGCCTCAAGGTTATGGGGACGGCTGTGAACGACTGGGAACCCGAAAGTGTGGCTGGGCTTGTCGACACCGCGGAATCGTGCCATGATCCTAAACAGTACAGTGTGCTCCTCGCACAATCGTAAATAAAGCAGTAAAACATGGCATAAGTACAGGATCGTAAATAAAACCTCAAACTAGTTTGTGGCCCCAAGAAATAAGACTGAATCAAGCTCTGGCTCAGGGGGGTCCCATATACCTCCCGGATGTGGATAGCGCGATAAATCAAGGAACAGGTATCAAGTACTCGGGGTCTTACGGGACACAAGTGGGCGTTCGGAAACCAAATATTTTCTATCACCCACCGATGCCTCTGCTTATTTCAATTTTAGTTGTTAAACAGAAATTAAAGTGACGATAAGTAAAACTAGAATAATCTCCAACATCAACATGCGGCAATACATCACAAGCTGTGGCATATGACGACACATCAAGACACTGAGCAAGCAACTACGACGCGCAAGTCCAACTATCTACCAAACAACAGGTAATAGGGTGTGTCCAAGGCAATATAGGGCTGCAAGGGAGATCACGGGTACGGAAAGCTAAAGCATCGCAACACGGATAGCAATAGATCAACCGGAGGGAATAAAGACTATAAAAGTAAGATAGGTAGAAAGGGGGAGATGCTCGCCTGAAAACATTGTCGAAGGTTCAACCGAAGATCGGGGCGATGCTCACATCAACTCAACGGCCTTATCCGCGAAGAACCAAAACACTAGAAGAAACACCGGATGCACTATTTAATACACGGCAGAAGATCGGCATGATGCATGTATGATGTATGGCATGGCAAGGTGCGATGCAATTAGGTCATATTAAACGGAACCGGGGTCCCGACAATTAATTAGGTGGTGCAAGTTGTTTAGACCCCCCCGCAAGTTCAATGTTGTTTAACAAGGCAGAATTTATCACCGGTTCGCTACACAAGTTTTAAATGAGGCCAATATAAGGCTAGACTTGCCCGCATATGGGCCCCATATTTAATTATTAGGTGAATCGGCATAAGGCCCCCAAACCACATGATTATGCATGCGAGGAGAATGCTTAATATGCAACAGTTGTTATTATGTTATAAAATAAGGTTCGAGGAAAAGGGGTCACACATCAGAGGGGGCTCGACGATCTTGGGTTCCGGGGTTCGGGGTCGGTCTCAGGGTCCAGGGTTCGACGGATCGGTCTCGACGAGAACGTTCTCGGAAAGGGTAGATCTTGGTGCATCCGGGGCCTTCGGGTCATGTCGACGGTCATGGCGTTCGGGATGAAGCACTTGTCGGTCTCGTGGCGATCTTGGCGGTCGCCACGGCTCGGCGTCGAGGGAAGTTCTCGGTTCGTGAGGTAGGCATTGTCGCATCCGTGGCCCTTGGCATCGAATCGGGAAAACCTTGGGGTCACGGTTCGGGTGAAGCACTCGGCGTTCTCGGCGATCTTGGCATTCTGGTTCGTGTCTGGCGCTTCACCGACCTTCGGTTCGACTCGGGGTTCGAGGTCTCGGCGTCCGTGTGGTGGTCTTGTCGTTTCGATGTCGGTGTCTTGGAAACCGTGGAGAAGGCCTTGTCGTCCTACATCGACGGCCTTGGTTTTTCCGAGGCGGAGATCTTAGGGTGGTTCGACGAGCGCCACCGGTTGGTACGGTCTTCGGTCTCCAGGAAGGTCTTGGTGTGGCCTTCGAATCACCGGGATCGGCTTCGGGGTTCCCGGCTACGGGAAGACGATCTTGTTGTTCCAACTTCGAGAAGAACTCGGCGTGCCGTGAAAACTTCGGTTATCGGTCCTCGGTACGGTTGTTCTTGGCATCGGCGAGGAGGGAGGCGCAGACCACGCAGACGGCGGAGGGCTTCGGGGCAGGCTGCGTGGGCGAAGAGGCGGAGGAGGCGGCTGCGGTCTGGCGGCAAGGAACTGGCGGTGCTTCGGCGGGGCCCGGGCGAGAAGCGGGCCCGAGGCCCAGGCACTGCGGGCTTGCCTGGGAGGCGGTGGGCTTGAGGCGGCCGAAGCTTAGGGTCTTTGGGGCCTGGCGTCATTGGCCAGACGGGGCTTGCGAGGCAGTCCGTGATGTGGCAGCGGCGAAGCGGTGAGAACTTCGCCGGGAAGAAGCCAAGTGCTTGAAGGCAGGTCGGCTCGGTCTCGAAGCGGCGATAAGCGGCTGCTTGGCATGGCAGCCCGAGCCAGCGGAGAGATCGTGGCGAGCGGAAGCCATGAGGAGGAGAAGCGGGCGAGGCTCGGCGGGGCGGAGATCCGGGAGGTGGCGGCGGTGGAGAGGTCTGGCGGTTATGGCGGCGGGAGGAGGCGCGGCCGTGGCAGCCGGCAGGTGAGGGCAGCGGCGGGAGCGCGAGGGGAGGTCGTGGTGGCTGGGAGCCGGACGGCGGTTGGGCAGTGGTGGCGGTGACGGGGTGGGGGGAGGGCGGGAGGAGGAAGATGGTGGGAGGGCCAAGGGCGTGGGGCGGGTGGCGGGACCACAGGCGGTGGCGTGGGCGCAGGCGCGGTGTCTTGCGTGGGTGTCTGAGGCAGGGCGGGGGTTGGTGGTTCTGGGCGGGGTGGGGGCCGGCAGTGTGGGGGTGTTGGCGCGCGTGTGAACGCAGGAGGTGGGGTGGCTGGCGTGAGTGGGTTGAGAGGGAGGGGAGAGAGGGGGTTGGGTGATGTGTCAGGGTGTGAGTGGGTGGGTTTTTGGGGAGAGGTGAGGTGGAGAGATCTGATTGGGGGGAGTGAGGTGGAGGGATGGGTTGGGTAGGATAGTTGGTGAGTTTAGGATTTAGATGGGGCTGGTTGGGTGGACCGTTTTATATTTTCTGGGGTGGTCGTTCGGGTCGCTTCGGCCCGTTCGACTTCCCCACTAAAATAATTAATTAAATATTTATTTTCAAACAGCGCTTTTTCAATCCGACAGCGGACAAAACAAAATATTCCGGGGACCCGGTTTTCGGTGTTTGAATAAGATGGGGCGTTTAGAAAACAAAACGGGTGTTGCGAAAATAGTTTTGGCAAACAATGCATGATGATGACGATGCAATGCACAAATTCAACGCGATTTTCTAGTAGTGGTTTTGCGGGATGCCACACCTCAGTACCAAAGGTCTGATACTACAGGACCACCGGTACTACCGGATTCAGACCCGTTAATGACTGACATCCTATAAGAAAACGATAATAATTTTTGCATCCGTACTCCAATTTTAATGATTTTAGGCTCATTGGAATCAAAACTACTAGATATACAACTTCATGTAGAGAAACATCATAGTCAAACCACGAAATGTAAACCACAAGATGAAAGGTTTGACCTCTCTAAAAGATAATGCATCGATAACACATTCAAAACCAAAAACATTAACTTGAGTTTGGAAACTCCGATTAGAATGAAACTAAATTTGTTAAAAATATAAATACAAGTAGTATCCAACAAAAATACAGAGTAGATAGATCTATGGAGGCGCCCTCACAGAAGAACTCGTATATACTTCAACATAAAAAATGCAACAAGGTTTTTATATGAAATCCATTTTTTTTATGAACTAGAGCTTCTGATGAGAATAACCACAATTTCTAAAACTTCACATGGATAAGATCCAAATAATAATACAAAAAGATAATAGCAAGTATGCAAAGGTTTGAGCTCTTTTCGAATGATACGATCAACTTACTCACTAGAGCACCCTTTTGATAATATGGCTATCTATCCTATATAACCTGGTCTCCAACTAATAACATGAGACCGGTAAGAGAAAAAACACTATAAAGATTATAAACTTTGTATTGCGCATTCCACTTGAGCTTGACGATGATAATCTTGTCTTTCTCATGTTGGAATACCTTTCTTCATTGTGCTTGCTCGGTGAAGTTTTGCGAATTGTTTCCCCATACTCCACTACGGGAGAGCCCCTTCTTTGGGAAAGTATTCACATATCCATGATCACCATAAGGATGGCAAGTTTCAATCATATGATCTTCTTAAGATGGATCATCTTGAACTTGCACTTCATTTCGTCTTTCTTCATTATATTGATGCCTTGAAGAAACGCAAGAGATATCACTCGATCTTCTTCTTCAAGACATATTTTCCATAGCATCAACTCTCTTATGAACAATCTTTGAATCTTCTCTTGAATATCATATTGGTCATCACTTGATCTTATTTGCCTTCTTTTTTTGTTTATCTTTAAACTAGCATATGGTCTACAAGCGTTGCGTATCAATAATCCATACAAGTATATGGTCCATAGAGATTGTCATCAATTACTAAAACTACATATGAAGGCACACATGCTCCTTCACATGTCCACACTTCCCCTTGAAGTGGTGTCTTCATGGGCCGCTACGAATGCAGTCAAACAAAAAAATGTGTATATAGCTTTATTTATGTACAGATTTTAGTTTATTGATGTAAATAATATATTTTTTGAATCCTTGAACATTTTTAGAAACACCGGGAACTTTTTTTGAACCGGTCAAAAAAAATAATCCCAGGAAAGTATTTTTTAAACCTTGTGAATATTTTCGGAAACACCATGAACATATATTTGAACCGGTGGCAAAAATTAAATCCCTACCATTTTAAACATAGTCAACATTCTCTCAAACCGTGAACATTTTTAGAAACTCCGTGACATTTTTTTCTAACCAGTTGCGGTGACCCAGCATAGCACTGCATGATGTAGTACACTATAGTCGTTGACATAACACCAATGAAACACATGTTCACTAGTATTACATCCCTCAGAGTGGTACAACAGAAACACAGCGGGTCCAAGGCATGGCTAAAGGTTACAACTCAACTATTTACATAAGATCCAAAGAACACTCTAGGTTAAAGAGAGAGAAAGACCTTCTTACAAAGAAGAATCAAAGATAAACAACTCTAAAACCATTATACTATTAAGACTAGTATTTTAACTAATGGTTTGGCATTGCTGCTAATGCAATGCACTACAGAAATAGGTTCTTTGGCTAAAGATTATATTCCTACCTAATCAGTAACTTCGTCTTCATTTGAGTTGATGTATATATTGACTTCCTTGTCTTCGTTGAAGAGCTCTAGCTTTTGATGAAGATTCCTGGAGCATAACTGGATGTAGACGTCGTCTGTACTGGCTTCAGAATCTAGCAAGGATTAAGAAGATACGTTGAGTACGAGCGTACTCAGCAAGTTCACTAGAGAGGAGTATATGATGCACTATATCTACAACCACAGACCATAGGTCGTAGGCAATGCAAGTTTTAGTAAACATTTCTTCAAAGGTTGCTTTTATTCTGAAAAACTATGTCCGTCAGCCTTCACGGGTTTACCAGAACTTTCATGGAGTTCCTTTCCCGCCGCGTTCGCAGCTCCTTCCCGGAACAGGGAGTAACAAGTTACAGTTCTTACACTCTGCAGAGGTACGTTACTTTACCCATGAGAGACCTTAGCCTTGTTGCACAACCAAATCATGACCTTGCCCATACTTCCTTGGTATGGGGCCCAGTCTAAGATCCAAGCCAATCACTTCCCTCTCCGCGACCCCATATGTCTGCACGATCCTTCGGGGCTGACTCAGCTTCGTTAAGCCCCCTTTCGGGCAGGTTAAAACCCTGATGAGTCCCGAAGACTCTATGAGCTGGTGATGCCTAGGTAAGTACCTTATAGGTCCGGCTAAACCCCTAGCATCCACTCACAGATAATCTAGACACCAAAAACACAGGGCCTAAGGGTGACCACCCATATGTTAGATCCGCACAAGGAATCACGTCACGTTAAGGTAGTCTTGCCTCCATACGAAAGGAAAAGGATACAGCTGACTTCTCCGACCCATTCCAAATCTCATGGTTAACGCGTAATATATGGCACAAGAAACACTGGCGACATTGGTTGTTAAGTCCTAGATAATATGTTCCTTTACCACCGGAACTTTCATAGTAGGTTATTACCTCATGGTAAATAACCTATAATCATATTATTAGGAAACTAGTGTTTTTCGACCTTTTTGAAAATGCAGGTGATGACAACACTTGATTTGCAAAATACTTTACAGAAAATAATCAAAGGACATGAGCAAGTGTGAACTTGCCTTTTGTGATTGCAAGATTATGAACTCACGGTCTTCAAGACAATATAAAAGATCCAATATCTAAAATCAGCATCATTGGTCCGGTAAGGACTAATGTTTAAAGAAGCAGGATGCTTTTATGCATAAGTAATGTAATGCATTTTATAAATGTGAATCCCGGGAATAACGTTGATCTAGAGTTTGGAAATTGGAATTAGTTTCTTTAGAATGTGTTGTCCTTTTAGTTAAGTTTAATACTCGTGCTTCTTATTCAGGCTTGTGAGTGTGTGTGAAACAACATGTAATTATAATGGTATACAACAATAAGATATAGGAAAGTGGAATGTTACTCAAAGACTACTTATATAAGAATTGTCTTATCTCAAAACCTTTACTTTACAAGTATTGACATCTATAAGTAACTTAAGTGTTAATAATTCTAGGTTATACCAGTAAAGTATAAAGTAATGTGATTATGATTATTTGTCATCTGTTGACTGAAGTGGCAAAACGAATAACTTTTGAAGAAAAGATTTCTTTATTAAGGTTTAAACAATCCTGGTAGTTTTTAGAGTATGGTTGATAGAATGTGATTGATGGTGTTCATGCTTGCTTGGATAGGTTGGATTTGAGATGCTTTATAACTTAATTATAACAGACCAAAGTTAACTATAAAATACATACAAATTCTTTAGCATAGTATTTGGAAATATTGTAGACTAAATTTAACTTTAAAGACATAGATGGTTTTAAGGTATATTGCTTATGTTAATTGTTCCTTGTGTACTTTGTAATGTTTCCTTAAAGTTACTTAAGAATGGTTATTCTTCTATTTAAGTAGTGGTTTCTTAATTTTATAATGGAACAGGATCACTTATTTCCTTATAAAGGTGTGATTATGGTTTGCGGATAAGTAAATAGTATTAGTGACTACTTATGAATTATCTTTGGATTTAGTCCATTATAAGGTTGTGAGTGAAACAATGGTAAAAGATTTATTTGGTGAAAATATCATTCTTGAAGATTTTATAATTGTTAAAGATCTTTTTAGAAAATAAACTACACATATGGTTGAAGGATAATTCAATAAAATTGTATTTAAAATGTGTTGGACCAATTGATTTTATATTATAAATATTTAAGACTAATACTATTTATTAGACTTAATTGGCTAATTTCTAGAATTATTAGCAATTTTTATTTACCCTTATATGAATTATTCATTAAGGAACTAAGTTTAAATTCAAGTTATTAATTTTTAAATGTTTATTTACTTCAAAAGTGGAATATTATATTTTTAACATGTAGGTATTATTTGTGTGATCATTTTGGTTTATTACAATTATTTTTGTGATTTATAAATAATAGGATATGATTTTATAAGATTTATTACTTTATAAATACTTAATAAATAATAAATATGTAATTAAGTGAAATAATAATGCATGATTATAGTTTTAAATTATAGTTATTATTTTTCTAAGATTTTTGGGTATTTTATTTATATTTTTAATATTTACCAATATTAAAATATAGGTTATCTAAGTTTTATTACTTATAAAACCTTTATTAAATAATGTTTATTTAAATAATTATCATAATAATATTTGATAATAGTTTTAAGTTGTAGATTTTATTTTTCTGAAAAAAATTATATATTAAACATGTTTTTTGAATTATAAAACAAAAGTTATTAAATTTCTAAGATTTAATCATTTTATTCAATTTCTGGAATTTATTTGTGTTTGAATGTATATTGTTTTATTTAATTTCAAAATAGGAAATACTTTTTATACCAGGCTAAACCTAGACACAGTAACTGACTAGTGGGGATCTGGCCACGTTGGATGCCACGTTGGCAGGGACGAGTCAAATGGTGGACTAGGTCAAAGCTGGCGCATGCATGGCGTCATCTTTGATAATGCCGCCACCGCCAGATGGTGTGGCGGCGATTAACCTGTGCCGGTGAACGAAATGAGGGTGTTTGTTCGAATCGCACGGATAAGAGACATACCCCAGTACTCGCACCACCACCAAATGGTCACCGGAGCTATGGGAACGACGACGACTGACGGCGGCGCACGACGGTGTTACGGCGCGAGCATGCTAGGGAGCGTGATAGGAAGAAAAAATGATGCTTGAGCATCAGTGACTCACCCTGGTTGCAGTGGTGGTGTCGGCAAAGACTGGTGTGGTTGGAGGCAGGCTCTTGGCGAGATTCCGATGTTGCCGTGAAAGGCGGCAAAATTCGCCCCTTCGCTCGCTCCTGATGCAAGACTCCACCCATAGGATCTACGGAGCACGGGGCATCTCCATGGCTACTTGGAAGAGAGTGGAGAGGTGCGGCACGATGGCGAGGCGAGCTAGGGTTTTGGCTTTGAGGAAGAAATCGAGAGAGAGAGAGAGCTTCAGAGAAAGAGAGAGTGGATGAGGATGAGAAGACGGCGTCGTGGCGTTATGCCCTCCTCCAGGAGCGGCGGCACGCATCGCAACGTGGCGGTCAATCGACGGCGGAGCTCCGGCCAGCAAGCTACTTTCAGTAGGCGAGGAAGACGACGATGCAACATTTGCGGATAACCCCCTGGAATGTTTCCTCTCTCGATCCGCAGTCCTCTTGCTGGCCCACACGCCAGTCGCTGTGGTGACAAGCTGGGCTTGCTAGTGGGCCGATGTAGGCTGCGGTTAAGCTGCTCGTGAGCGGTGGATAAAGAGAAGGAAGTTGGGCCATGCGCCAGATTTAATCTCCTTCTATTTTTTCCTGGTTCTTTCCTTTTTATATATTCTGTTTTGTTTACAGATTTGAATTTGCAACTTTGGGGCTTTATTTGCTAAATAATTGTAACTATATTAAAAGGTATTTACTAGCATTTTGTGAGCTTTTATTCAATAATGTTATATTTCTTTATTTTCTGTCCTGAATAAACCATGGATTTATATTATAATATTTGTTTCTTTTTAGTATTTGTAAAAGCTTTTGTTATGAATTTTTAATTTATCTTATAATCATAAACTTATTAAAGAATGCATTACTTTTAATTTATGGAATTTGATTCTCATTGTCTTATATTATTAAAGGAATTTTTATGTGGTGATCTTTTATTTTTGTATGATAAATAGAGTTCTAGGGAATTAATATGGTTAATATTATTCCCATAATTTTAGGAAATAGCCATGTATACATTTTATTATAACTAATATAGGAGTTAAGGTTTGAATTGAAAATGCTTACCCTAGTGTTTAGGGTTCTTACTATACTTATATTCTTTTGTTGATATAAGTAAATATGAATAGCTAAACATATTGTCTTTAGGTTTGTGATCTTTAATGATATCACCTTTTTAAAATGGAAAGTTATTATCTCGAATGTCTTACGGAAAAGAATTGATGAAAATATCTCCTAAACACATATGGTTATGATAATTGGAAATGACAGAGATGTGCTTAAATGATTTGCTATAGGAAATATTCTTATAAAGCATTGTGGAAATAAAATGATTTATCCAACAAATGAGATGGATGTTAAGCTTGATTATGGATTTAGGGTTTAGTGTTTACCAAGAATTCCTATCTTCCATAATTTAGAATTCTTGACTTCTACTTAAATAATTCCTTTCCTAGATATACTATTCCTTCATATCCATCATCATGTGCTAACATGATGATCTTTACTCCACGAGAATATTCTTATCCACCTTTTATTCTTCTAAATCTATACTTGGTTATCAAACTGTTCTACTACTAATAATCTCCAATCCAATAGATGGTTACAATTGCCTCTATTTATACCTTTCCTTTATTATCCATCATCAACGTTACTCTATAAATTCATTTATAATTATATATATTAAATCCTTCTTCACCTCAAGTGTTTAATATTTCCCAAGGGGAAAAATACTAACTCTATAATTCAATGCTGCTCTAACATCATCCTAATCATACTATATTATCTCTACTTGACTCCAGTATCATATATTAGAGTTCAATCATGTTTTGCCCACCAATGCCACTTATACAGGATATAAGCATTCTATCTTGGTGACTTAAGCATGATCATTATAATCCTTTGATCCTTTATGGTTTAGGTTTCCAATTAGCTAATCAAGGCTTCATCAATACAACATTACAGTGGTATTGAAGTTATCTTCTTAATATCTCTAGTGGATTAGGAATGTTATTCATGGACTATACCTACTTAGTCCCATAGGATTACTCTTTGGCCCCTACCTTCAATGTTCATCCTTATAATCCTATTTGTTATCATATAATTAGATCTTCCATATAACTCTTCTATTTATTCAAGATGAGTTAACTCCTTAATTTACTATAT